>CM069142.1:64030650-64575650 GCA_035221665.1 Okamejei kenojei | reverse complement strand
AGAGTCCCCCTCCGCTGCGCAGGACAAGAGGATTTTTCCAATCGATGAAAAATAAAAGAGTTATTAGTGTTTAAAAAATGTTGAGATTCTCTCTCCTGAAGGCCACGCCCCTTCCAGAGGGACTATAAAACCCAGAAGTGCTGAGTGCCTCAGTCAGTCTCTGCAAGATGGGGGAGCGAGAGGGTCACGTCTCTCAGTCTGAGCTGCGAATAACACTGAACACATGTCTACTAAATTGTGACTGAACACATGTCTAATGAACACATATCTACTAACTGACCTGTCAGTGCCCTTAATGTGGTTTGAAAATGCTAAAGCTGTGTTGCCTTGGGTTTGGAAATGCTAAAGCTGAGTTGCCTTTGGTTTAGAAATGCTAAAGCTGTGTTGCCTAATTAAAGTTGCCTTGCCTAATAAAGTTGCCTTGCCTATTTAAAGTTGCCTTGCCTTCTATATAATTAAAAGTCTAATCTTGACCACTTCCTGTTTGCGCTTTATATTGATTTTAGGAATAAATGCTACCACATACGGCTGTGATTTTTGCCCATCGTACTCAGCGTCCCCATCCGCTCATCAGGTGCCGAGGATTTTTTCCATCAATGAAAATAAAAGAGTAATTAGTGTTTAAAAAATATTGAGATTCGCTCTCCTGTCAATCACGCCATGAAGGCCACGCCCCTTCTGGTGGGAGGGGGAGGGACTAAAAAACCCAGAGGTGTGGACGTGGCTCAGTCTCTGCAAGGTGAAGGAGGGAGAGCTGACGACTCGCTGTCTTTAGTGGCCTTGCACCCTGCTTGAAATGGTATGAAACTGCACTTGAATTTGATGGCCTTGCACCCTGCTTGAAATGGAATTTCAAGGATAGCCATGAGTCAACTGCCAGCCCACCAGCCGTGAGTGAGTGAGCTGCCAGCACAACTGGCTTGAGTGACTGAGCCGCCAGCCCAAGAATCCATTTGGCCCACAATGTCCATACTATCCCTCTGGAAACCAGTCCCTTCAGCCCACAACACCCATACTAATGCTCCAGAAAGCCCACCCCCCCCCCCACTGGCCACCAATATTGGAATTGGTGGAGAGGTGGAATATTGCGTTGGGGGACCAGCCCTCCCTTGTGAACATGGGACCCAACGGGTCCCACTTAGTCTAGTACTAACTAAATTCTTCAATATTTTGCAAAAATCTCTCCAAACATCCACAGTTGTTGAAAATCTGATAAGTAGAAATTGCTGGAAATCCTCAGCAGGTCAGTCAGCGATCTTGGAGAAATCAGCGATGGTAAAGTTTCAGGTTGGTGTCTTTTGCACCAGAACTAGAAATGAAACTTTCCTGCATTGACCTGTCGAGGAGGAAGAGAGGTGGAGGAAAAGGGAGAGGATGAAGAGACGGAGAAAGACGGCAGGTGGTGAGAGAAGGCCGGGAGAGCTTGTTCATTGCATCAGGTTTAGGTTTATATTTAGTATTGTCACACGTGGCAAGGTATTGCAAAAATACCCGGGTTCAATCCTGACTACGGGTGCTGCCTGCATGGAGTTTGTACGTTCTCCCCATGACCTGCGTGGGTTTTCTCCGGGCGCTCCGGTTTCCTCCCGCACTCCAAAGACATACAGGTTTGTCGGTAAATTGGCTTCGGTAAAATTGTGAATTGTGAATTGTCAATTGTGACTTGCAGATTCTCGGCACTAGGTTTGGTCCCCACGACTTGGTCTCCTCAACATTAGATGGACCCAATGCAGAACGGGCGACCACTTTACAGGACACCACTGTAGCAGGCCTTCCAGTTATCCGACAGATTACTTCTCCTCCTCCCACTCCAATCTCTCCACCTTCGTCCTCTTGCACTTCAACATCCCTGGAGAGAAGGAATGGGTGAAGCTTTGGGTCGAAACTTCAACCATCCCTTCTCTCCAGAGATGCTGCCTGGCCTGCTGAGTTACTCCAGCATTTTGTGTTTATCTTCTCATAGAATGATAGATTCATTCTGCACAGAAACAGCCCTTCCCATCCACCAAGTCCCTCCATACATTTAAGCCAAACCGCAACCTTTATTTTCATCACATTCCCTTCAACTCCATCTAGATTTCATCACTCCCCTGCCAATATCTTTCAGCTGTGGAGGGCTATTGAGGTTGGGTTTAGTTTAGTTTATTGTCACGTGTACTGAGGTAGACTGAAAAGCTTTTTTGTTGCGTGCTATCCAGATTAGTCTATACGGATTACAATCAAGCCACCAGATGCAGGGTCAAGAACATAATGTTTCATGTAAGGTAAAGACCGGTAAAGTCCGATTAAAGATAGTCCAAGGGTCTCCAGTGAGGTAGATGGGAGGTCAGGACTGCTCTCTAGTTGGTGAGAGGATGGTTCAGTTGCCTGATAACAGCTGAGAAGAAACTGTTCCTGAATCCGGAGTTGTGTGGTTGTGGTTCCGTACCTCTTGCCCGATGGAAGAGGGTAGACCAGGGGGCTAGACTGGTCCTTGATTACGCTGGCGGCCCGCATCTCATCTGCTTGCTCGTCACTTAGCAGCTCCTTAAGACTCAACATTAAGCTTGGTTTAGTTTTGAGATACAGCGCGGAAACGGGCCCTTCGAGTCCGCACCGACCCGCGATCCCCGCACATTAACACCACCCTACACCCACTGGGGACAAGTTTACATTTATACCAAGCCAATTGACCCACTGCCCTGTACCTCGTCGGAGTGTGGGAGGAAACCAAAATCTCGGAGAAAACGCACGTGGGTCACGGGGGGGAACGTACAAACTCCGTGCAGGCAGCACCCACAGGATGGAACCCGGGTCTCTGACGCTGTACGATAGTAGCTCTCCCGCTACAGCACCATGCCACCCTAAGTTCAACAACTTCAGATGAGCAGCCTTCCCAGATTGTATCAGAACAAGTCATATCTGATAAAGGTTAATCAACATTTAACATCAATTCATGTTTTCTCTGTCTACAGATTCTGACTAGACCAGTGGGTAATTCCAGCATTCTCATATATTTCAGTTCCAGCAACCACATGTTGCTGCATCTTACAGATCCAGCGCTTCCTGTTCTTTCTTCTTGGCCCTTATTTACCTCATTCTCTTTATATTACTTTAGTTTATCGTCACGTGTACCGTGGAGCGGTGAAAAGCTTTTTTGTTGCGTGCTACCCAGTCAGCGGAACGCCTGTACATGATTACAATCGAGCCATCCACAGTGTACAGATACAGGATAAAAGGAATAACTTATACCACACGATAAAGTCCAGTAGGCTCTTTTTTCTTCTTTCTTTTTTTTTCTTTATTTCGAACAGAATAAAAAAATAAAAAGCAAGTATGAAACAACATACAAAAAAGCAAAATAAGAATATTTATAAACTGTCATAAACAACATTTATAAATAAACTAGACTAAGTGGGACCCGTTGGGTCCCATGTTCACACGGGAGGGCTGGTCCCCCAACGCAATATTCCACCTCTCCACCAATTCCAATATTGGTGGCCAGTGGGGGGGGGGGGGGTGCTTTCTGGAGCTAGTATGGGTATTGTGGGCTGAAGGGACTGGTTTACAGAGGGCTAGTATGGACATTGTGGGCCGATTGGATTCTTGGGGTGACAGCTCAGTCTGGTGTGCTGGTAGCTCACTCACAGCAGGTGGGCGAGCAGTTGACTGACGGCTCTTCCTTGAAATTCCATTTCAAGCAGGGTGCAAGGCCAACAAATTCAAATGCAGTTTCCTACCATTTCAAGCAGGGTGCAAGGCCAACAAATTCAAATGCAGTTTCCTACCATTTCAAACAGGGTGCAAGGCCAACAAATTCAAATGCAGTTTCCTACCATTTCAAGCAGGGCGCAAGGCCTTCAAATTCAATTGCCGTTTCAGACCATTTCAAGCAGGGTACAAGGCCATCAAATTCAGGTGCGGTTTCCTACCACTTCAAGCAGGGTGCAAGGCCACCAAATTCAAGTGCATCTATGACAACTTCAAGCAGGGTGCAAAGCCACCGAATTCAAGTGCAGTTTCATACCACTTGCAGGGCCACCAAACTAAAGTGCAGTTTCCTACCACTTCAAGCAGGGTGTAGGGCCACCAAACTCAAGTGCAGTTCCCTACCACTTCAAGCAGGGTGCAGGGCCACCAAACTCAAGTGCAGTTTCATGCCACTTCAAGCAGGGTGCAAGTCCACCAAATGCTAAATCAGCACAAGGCCATTTCAAGCAGGGTGCACCATATTCAAGTGCAGTTTCATACCACTACAAGTAGGGTGCAAGACAACCAAATTGAAATGCAGTTCATACCATTTCAAGCAGGGTGCAAGACAACCAAATTCAAGTGCAGTTTCATACCATTTTATGCTGGTTGCTAGGCCACCACATTCAAATGCAGTTTCATACCATTTGAAGCAGGCTGAAACCACCATAAAACCACACAAAATGCCACATAAACACCACACTCACAGTTCAGTAGACATTCCGTGTGTTCAGTTGATTCACAGCTCAATCAGAGTCATGACCTCTGCCTCCCCATCTTGCAAAGACTGAGCCACACCCACACTTCCGGGTTTTATAATCCCTCCCCCTCCCACAAGAAGGGGCGTGGCTTTCATGGCGTGATTGACAGGAGAGAGATACTCAACATTTTTTAAACACTAATAACACTTTTATTTTTCATTGATGGGAAGAATCCTCTGCACCTGATGAGCGGAGGGGGACTGAGTAAGATGGCCAAAAATCACAGTCATAAGTGGTAGCGTTTTATTTAAAATCAATATATAGTGCAAACAGGAAGTTGTCCAGTTACCACCACCAACAACCATTTGCAGTGTAGCATTTCAAAGCAGCAACCACCACCAACAACCATTTGCAGTGCAGCATTTCAAAGCAGTAACCACCAGCAACAACCATTTGCAGTGCAGCATTTCAAAGCAGTTACCACCACCAACAACCATTTGCAGTGCAGCATTTCAAAGCAGCAACCACCACCAACAACCATTTGCAGTGCAGCATTTCAAAGCAGTAACCACCAGCAACAACCATTTGCAGTGCAGCATTTCAAAGCAGTAACCACCAGCAACAACCATTTGCAGTGCAGCATTTCAAAGCAGTTACCACCACCAACAACCATTTGCAGTGCAGCATTTCAAAGCAACCACATTTTCATTTTCAAACCACATTAAGGGCACTCACAGTTGAGTAGACATTTGTTCAGTGTTATTCACAGCTCAGAGAGACATGACCCTCTCGCTTCCTCCATCTTGCAGAGACTGCATGTGGCACTACACTCCCGGGTTTTATAGTCCCCCCCTCCCTCCCACCAGCAGGGGCAGCAGAGAGAATGTCAACATTTTGTAAACATTAATAACTCTTTTATTTTTCATCTATGGGAAAAATCCTTTTGTCCTGCACAGCGGAGGGGGACTCTGAGTAAGATGGCCAAAAATCACAGCCGTAATTGGCAGAGTTTTTTCCAAAATCATGAAACAGAAAAACAGGAAGTGGTCAAGATCTAACTTTTAGTAATATAGATGTGTCTGTAAAGGAGCAGGAAGAAGCCAAAGCTTATTAATTCCCACGCCTTAATTCCCACTGCTTATAATTATCTTATACAAATTTACCAGCTATAAACACCTATTTCCATATGTACACCAAATTATTTACATTTATACACTAATCATATATTTACAAAGCCATACAAAAAAAGACTTATGGAGGTGATGTTGAGTCTGAAAAAGGGTCTCACCCATTCCTTCTCTCCAGAGATGCTGCCTGTCCCGTTGAGTAACTCCGGCATTTTGTATCTACCCGATGTTTAGTTTAGTTTAGTTTAATGCTAGTTCAGTTTATTATTGTCATGTGTACCCAGGCACAGAGAAAAGCTTTTTTGTTGCATGCTATCGAGTCAGTGAAAAGACTGTACGTGATTACAATCGAGCCGTCCACAGTGTACAGATACAGGATGAAGGGAATAATGTTTAGTGCAAGTCCAGTACAGTCCAATTAAATGTTTAAGCGCAGGCTCGATGATCGCTTCGCTGAACACCTACCCTCAATCCGTCTTAGCCTATCAGATCTCCCAGTGGCCCAGCACTTCAACTCCCTCTATCATTCCCAATCTGACCTTTCTGTCCTGGGCCTCCTCCATTGTCAGAGTGAGGCCCAGTACAAATTGGAGGAACAGCACCTCATATTTTGCTTGGGTAGTTTACACCCCAGCAGTATGAACATTGACTTCTCTAACTTCAGATTGCCCTTGCTTTCTTTCGCCATCTCCTGCCCCTTCCTAGTTCTCCCACCAGAGTTACTGCCTCCACCTACATCCTATCTTTGTCCTGCCCCCTCCCCAGACATCAGTCTGAAGAAGGGTCTCGACCGGAAACGTCGCCCATTCCTTCCGTCTAGAGATGCTGCCTCACCCGCTGAGTTACTCCAGCATTTATAAACATAGAAAATAGGGGCAGGAGTAGGCCATTCGGCCCTTTGAGCCTGCTCCTCCATTCACTATGATCATGGCTGATCATCCAACTCAGTATACTATACCTGCCTTCTCTCCATACCCCCTGATCCCTTTAGCCACAAGGGCTGCATCTAACTCCCTCTTAAATATAGCCAATGAACTGGCCTCAACTACCTTCTGTGGCAGAGAATTCCAGAGACTCACCACTCTCTGTGTGAAAAATGATTTCCTCATCTCGGTCCTAAAGGAATTCCCCCTTGTCCTTGGACTGTGACCCCTTGTTCTGGACCTCCCCAACATCGGGAACAATCTTCCTGCATCTAGCCTATACAACCCCTTAAGAATTTTGTAAGTTTCTATAAGATCCACCCTCAGTCTCCTAAATTCTAGCGAGTACAAGCCAAATCTATCCAGTCTTTCCTCATATGAAAGTCCTGACATCCCAGGAATCAGTCTGGTGAACCTTCTCTGTACCCCCTCTATGGCAAGAATGTATTTTCTCAGATTTGGAGACCAAAACTGTACGCAATACTCACCAAAACCTGTACAACTGCAGTAGAACCTCCCTGCTCATATACTCAAATCTTTTCGCTATGAATGCTAACATAGCATTTGCTTTCTTCACTGCCTGCTGCACCTGCATGCCTACTTTCAATGATTGGTGTACCATGACACCCAGGTCTCATTGCAGCTCCACTTTTCCCAATTTGCCACCATTAAGATAATAGTCTACTCTCCTGTTTTTGCCACCAAAGTGGATAACCTCACATTTATCCACATTATACTGCATCTGCCATGCATTTGCCCAGTCACCCAGCCTATCCAAGTCACCTAGCAGCCTCCTAGCATCCTCCTCACACCTAACACTACCCCCCAGCTTAGTGTCATCCGCAAACTTGGAGATGTTGCATTCAATTCCTTCGTCCAAATCATTAATATATATTGTAAATAGCTGGGGTCCCAGCACTGAGCATTGCGGTACCCCACTAGTCACTGCCTGCCATTCTGAAAAGGACCCGTTTACTCCTACCCTTTGCTTCCTATCTGCCAGCCAGTTCGCTATCCACATCAAAACTGAACCCCCAATACCGTTTGCTTTAAGTTTGTATACTAATCTCTTATGTGGGACCTTGTCAAAAGCCATCTGAAAGTCTAGATATAACACATCCACTGGTTCTCCCTTATCCACTCTACTAGTTACATTCTCGAAAAATTCTATAAGATTCGTCAGACATGATTTACCTTTCGTAAATCCATGCTGACTTTGTCCAATGATTTCACCACTTTCCAAATGTACTACTATCCCATCTTTAATAACTGACTCTAGCAGTTTCCCCAATACCGATGTCAGACTAACTGGTCTATAATTTCCTGTTTTCTCTCTCCCTCTTTTTTTAAAAAGTGGGGTTACATTAGCTACCCTCCAATCCTCAGGAACTACTCCAGAATCTAAGGAGTTTTGAAATATTATCACTAATGCATCCACTATTTCTGTGGCTACTTCCTTGAGTACTCTGGGATGCAGACTATCTGGCCCTGGGGATTTATCGGCCATTAATCCATTCAATTTACCCAACACCACTTCCCGGCTAACCTGGATTTCACTCAGTTCCTCCACCTTATTTATCCCCCGGTCCCCTGCTATTTCCAGCAGATTATTTATGTCTTCCTTAGTGAAGACAGAACCAAAGTAGTTATTCAATTGGTCTGCCATGTCCTTGTTCCCCATGATCAATTCACCGGTTTCTGACCACAAGGGACCTACATTTATTTTAACTAATCTCTTTCTCTTCACATATCTATAAAAACTTTTGCAGTCAGTTTTTATGTTCCCTGCCAGTTTTCTTTCATAATCTATTTTCCCTTTCCTAATTAAGCCCTTTGTCCTCCTCTGCTGGACTCTGGTAGGCTGCTTTTTCTGGCTAATTTGTATGCTTCATCCTTTGTTTTTATACCATCCCTGATTTCCCTTGTTATCCATGGATGCACTACCTTCCCTGATTTATTCTTTTGCCAAACTGGGATGAACAATTGTTGTAGTTCATCCATACAGTCTTTAAATACCTTCCATTGCACATCCACTGTCAACCCTTTAATAATCACTTGCCAGTCTATCTTGGCCAATTCATGTCTCATACCTTCAAAGTTAGCTTTGTTTAAGTTCAGAACCCTTGATTCTGACTTAATTATGTCACTCTCCATCCTAATGAAGAACTCAACCATATTATGGTCACTCTTTCTCAAGGGGCCACGCACAACATGACTGCTTCATTACTCAATACCCAGTCTAGAATAGCCTGCTCTCTCGTTGGTTCCTCTACATGTTGGTTTAGAAAAGTATCCCGCATACATTCCAAGAAATCCTCTTCCTCAGCACCCCTGCCCATTTGATTCTATATGTAGATTGAAGTCACCCATTATAGAAAAACATAGAAACATAGAAATTAGGTGCAGGAGTAGGCCATTCAGCCCTTCGAGCCTGCACCGCCATTCAATATGATCATGGCTGATCATCCAACTCAGTATCCCGTACCTGCCTTCTCTCCATACCCTCTGATCCCCTTAGCCACAAGGGCCACATCCAACTCATTCTTAAATATAGCCAATGAACTGGCCTCAACTACCCTCTGTGGCAGAGAGTTCCAGAGACTCACCACTCTCTGTGTGAAAAAAGTCTTTCTCATCTGGGTCTTAAAGGATTTCCCCCTTATCCTTAAGCTGTGACCCCTTGTCCTGGACTTCCCCAACATCGGGAACAATCTTCCTGCATCTAGCCTGTCCAACCCCTTAAGAATTTTGTAAGTTTCTATAAGATCCCCTCTTAATCTCCTAAATTCCAGAGAGTATAAACCGAGTCTATCCAGTCTTTCTTCATAAGACAGTCCTGACATCCCAGGAATCAGTCTGGTGAACCTTCTCTGCACTCCCTCTATGGCAATAATGTCCTTCCTCAGATTTGGAGACCAAAACTGCACGCAATACTCCAGGTGTGGTCTCACCAAGACCCTGTACAACTGAAGTAGAACCTCCCTGCTCCTGTACTCAAATCCTTTTGCTATGAAAGCTAACATACCATTCGCTTTTTTCACTGCCTGCTGCACCTGCATGCCTACTTTCAATGACTGGTGTACCATGACACCCAGGTCTCGCTGCATCTCCCCTTTTCCTAATCGGCCACCATTTAAATAATAGTCTGCTTTCCTGTTTTTGCCACCAAAGTGGATAACCTCACATTTATCCACATTATACTGCATCTGCCAAACATTTGCCCACTCACCCAGCCTATCCAAGTCACCTTGCAGTCTCCTAGCATCCTCCTCACAGCGAACACTGCCCCCCAGCTTAGTGTCATCCGCAAACTTGGAGATATTGCCTTCAATTCCCTCATCCAGATCATTAATATATATTGTAAATAGCTGGGGTTATAACTGTTTTACCCTTGTTGCACGCATTTCTAATTTCCTGTTTGACGCCATCCCCAACTCCACTACTACTGTTAGGTGGCCTGTACACAACTCCCACCAGCGTTTTCTGCCCCTTAGAGTTTCGCAGCTCTACCCATATCGATTCCACATCCTCCAAGCTAATGTCCTTCCTTTCTATTGCATTAATCTCGTCTCTCACCAGCAACGCTACCCTACCTCCCTTTCCTTTCGATCATTTTGTGTCTATAGTCTGATTAAAGATAGGCCGAGTGTCACAAATGAGGTAGATGGTAGCTCAGGACGGCGCTCTGGCTGTCGAATGGATGGTTGTTGCCTGATGACAGCTAAGAAAAACCTGCACTTCACACTTCTGTAACACTTTTCACACTTCTTTCCCTCCAGCAGATAGGGCATGACCATAGGGTGATAGTCAGGCAGCACAGAAACAGGCCATTCAACCCATTAATCCACGTTGATCACCAAGCCCCATTTTAAACTTGTCCCATTTTGTCCTCTCCACACTCCTTTCGGCCTAACTTGCCCACTCCGACCAACATGCCCCGTCTACACTCATCTCACCTGCCTGCGTTTGTCCCGTCTCCCTCTAAACATGTCCTAAACATGTACCTGTCCAAATGTTTTTTAAACATTGAGACAGTACCTGCGTCAACTACCTCTTCCGGTATAGAGTAAGAATAGTTTTGATATTACTTTGCAGACTATTTGTGAAGCAGAAAGGAAAGTCACACATCTCTACCCTTCCAGAAGCTGGGATGACTCAGCCAGGGCTAAACCCCCCCCAGCTTTCTAAATTTAACAACCTTCAGATTAATATCTCGGGAGAGATTTTGCTCATCAACCTTCTGTAAAGAAAGCCTTGAAGGTATTTTAAGGTGAAGATTTTTTGAGATTAGGAAGGAACGCGGAAATAATTGGCTGATAAACCAAAAATGGGTAAAATAACATGTTGGAATTGCAAGGCAAGGCTGCAGTAGATACAATAGCGATACAATAGACAATAGACAATAGGTGCAGGAGTAGGCCATTCGGCCCTTCGAGCCAGCACCGCCATTCAATGTGATCATGGCTGATCATCCCCAATCAGTACCCCGTTCCTGCCTTCTTCCCATATCCCCTGACTCCGCTATTTTTAAGAGCCCTATCTAACTCTCTCCTGAAAGCATCCAGAGAACCTGCCTCCACCGCCCTCCGAGACAGAGAATTCCACAGACTCACCACTCTCTGTGAGAAAAAGTGTTTCCTCATCTCCGTTCTAAATGGCTTACTCCTTATTCTTAAACAGTGGCCCCTGGTTCTGGACTCCCCCAAACATCGGGAACATCGGATACGATACGATACGATGGAACTTTATTTATCCCAGGAGGGAAATTGATCTGCCAACAGTCATCAAACACAAGATACGTGAAATGAAATTAAAGTGACGAGGAAAGGATTGGGGATTTGCAAAGATTTGGGGAGGTGGAGGGGGGGGGCAATCTACCCCACGACAGAAGGGGGAGGAGTACAGTTTGATAACCACAGGGAAGAAGGATCTCCTGTGGCGTTCTGTCCTGCATCTTGGTGGGACCAGTCTATTGCCGAAGGTGCTCCTCGGGTTGACCAGTGTGTGTCATGGAGCGGGTGAGCTGTATTGTCCAGGATGCTCCGCAGTTTGAGGAGCATCCTCCCCTCCAAGACCAACCTCCCGTGAATCCAACTCCAACTCCGCCCCCAGGACAGAGCCGGCCTTCCTGATGAGTTTGTTGATCCCGTTGGCGTCCGTGACCTTCACCCTGCTGCCCCGGCACACGGCAGCGGAGATGATGGCACGGGCTACCACCGATTGGTAGAACATCTGCGGCATCTCACTGCAGATGTTGAAAGAGCGGAGCCTTCTCAAAAAGTACAGCCGGCTCTGTCCCTTCCTGTATTGGGCCTCAGCGTTCCTGGACCAGTCCAGTTTACTGTCCAGGTACACTCCAAGGTATTTTGTACTCCCTGTTAAACTGCACATCCACACCATTGATGGAGACAGGGGACAGGGGTGTTCCTCTCCTCCTAAAGTCCACCACTAACTCTTTAGTCTCCTTAGCTTTAAGGCTCGGGGGGTCCTTTTAATACTAACTTGACAGCACAAACTATAACTTCCTATTTCAGATGCTCAGGTCCATTAAAAATAATGCGGCACAAAAAAGGTCTGTCTATCTAATCAAGGCTAGTTCTTTCCTTTAGTCCCATACCCTATAATTTGTCAATCCTTACAATGTTACCTCCTGCGTTGGCTATCCAATGCCTATTTGATAGGTACCACTAAACCTGTAATCTACACTCCTTTCGGGCAGCCAATTCCAAATCTTACTCGCTCATTAAGTTTTGGACATCATGTGAGATGAAAGAAAGTTGTCACGCTGGAAAGAGTGCAGAGAAGATTTACCAGGATGTTGCCAGGACTCGAGGGCCTGAGCCACAGGGAGAGGTTGAACAGGCACGGACTGCGAGTTCAGGAGGATGAGGGGTTGATCTTAATAGAGGTGTACAAAATCATGAGAGGAATAGACTGAGTAAAAGCACAGAGTCTCTTGCCCAGTGTAGGTGAATCGAAAACCAGAGGACATAGGTTTAAGGTGGGGGGGTGGGGGGGGGGGGGGGGGGGGGATGATTTAATAGGAACCTGAGGGGTACCTTTTTTTGCACAAAGGGTGGTGGGTTCATGGAACAAGCTGCCGGAGGAGGTACCAGCCCACACCACTCAACAAATACGTTGACTACACCTCTGTATTCAGCTTCCCTCTCCTCACTGATGCAGCCCATAATTGCAGAGCCATTGGAAAACGTCTGCAGATGACAGGAGACCGAGTTATGTCTGGTGTCCGAGGTGTAGATGAGACATCTTTCGAATGCTTTCGGGAAATTCAAATATAATATACCTTTCATTTAGTTTAGTTTCGAGATACAGCGGGGAGACAGGCCCTTCGGCCCACCGAGTCCGACCCCGTGCACTAACCCTATCCTACACACACGAGGGCCAATGTTTACAATTTTACAGTTTACCAAGGCAATTAGCCGACAAACCTGCACGTCTTTGGAGTGTGGGAGGAAACCGGAGCTCATAGCGAAAACCCACGCAGGTCGCCGGGGGAAGATGCAATCTCCGTACACACAGCACCCGTAGTCAGGATTGAACCCGGGTCTCCGGCGCTGTGAGGCTGCAGCTCTACTGCTGCGCCAACGTGCCACCTCTATTGGGTCCTTTTCCCTATCCTGTTAATTATATCCACAAGAAAACTCCAGCAACATTTTTTTTCAAATATCTGATGATCAGAAATGAAGCCTCTGGATGAATTGCCATTTAGTTGGATGAATCTGCCGCTTACTCCAGCGACATGTGCGTATTTCAATTTCAGCGGTAATGTTGTCCGTGAGCGGGAGGGTTCTGAATTCATCATTGCACTCTGCAGCAAGAAGACAGTTTGATTCTGGAAAAAGGAAAGTGATCCCAAAGATCTTCTCTGCCTAATGGCCCTGTCTCACGGTGCGAGTCCACCCACGAGTGATCCCGAGTGAAGGAAAAAATCAAACTCGTGGTTGTCTACGAGATTCCAAGTTTATGTTCACGAGTTTAAACGAGTTCGCACGTGTATGTCTAAGTTTGCCGCTCACTTCACATTTCTGCGATGTACCAAGTTCCTCTCCCGAGTTACTCTTTAGCCAACAATGACTACCAACGTGTGGAAATAATGCCTGTTTTAAGTATCAAATAGAGGAGCTGGACAGCATCTCATACAGTAAGTATATTCTGAATCAGTATTGAAAGTTATTAAATTTCGGAACTTAACAAAACTCGGCAGGATCTCGGCCCCGCACTCGCTGCCGTTGTGCAGCAAGGAGGCGATGGCAGCGAAGCAACAGCGTTAAAGAAGACATCTCCACCCTGCGGCTTTGAGTTAAAGATAGAATTCAGCGCGGCCGCATCGATTGCTATGACCTACAAAGGGAAAATGCGCACCGTCCAGTGCCAGAGCAGTTATACTTATGATTTGTTTGAAACACACATCACGTAGTTAGAAGACCAGCGGGCGGAGGTTTGTTATATTTTCATTGAATTTACTGCCAGGTCTACACACTGCGGGGAGACGGGAGATGAAATCTTTGAATGTGGACGGATGTCTCCGCGCCTGCTCGTTCTAAGCGGAATATATATTTTTTATTCGCACAACCTTTTCGTGTGTGAGGGTGTGAGAAGTCCATGCCGGGTGCCGGCCGGCCGGCCGCAGCCGCTGTTCTTTCACATCAGTTGCACATCAGATTGTTGGGAGACGGAGCTCAGGGTTGCTCTGAGCTGCTTTGGTGCCCTGGCATGAGTTGAGGTGGAGGGAGGTTGGGGTGGGGGGGGGGATGCGCAGGCATCATTAATCTGTCTGGGGTGACAAGGCTCTTGGGTTAGGCTGTGATCATTCTCTGCTTTCATCTCTCTCTTTCTGTGTGTGCATTAGCAGGGGGAAGAGCGGTCTACCTCGCTGGGGCACAAGACCACTGCCGACTGCCCCTTGCAGCCATCAACTTGTTTGTTCCTTTGGTGGACCTCATCTGCCCTGCTCCCATCCCAGCGCTGCCCCAGCTCTCTGCCCCATTCTCTTGGGAATGTCGCTTCTGCCGCTGTAACGAGGAGGGGTCCGGCTGGCTGGCTTGCTGGGTGGGTGGGTGGGTGAGCAGGGAGGGGGAGTGGGTACAAACCACCAAATCCATTCTCAAAAGTCGGGCAGAGCCCGTGTAGAACTCACGTTTCTCTCTGCTTCAGATTTGGGAATTCCCTCAGTGTGGTCACTTTTCACGCGTCCCGCCCGGTGTAACTCAGGCCAAACCCACGAGTTACTCACGAGCCACCACGGTAAACCCACGGGCTACCACCGTATTACAACGAGTTTCAAAGTATCAACATTTTCCTTCAAGAGTATATTTGACTCATGGAAATCTTTCAACATGTTGAAAATTTTTCACGAGTTAACACGTTTCCCGAGTACCTGCCGTTAGCGTTACGAGTCGCTAAGTTACGTCCACGAGTTCCCACGTTCCCGCTACGTTAATTCTACATGATTACCATGAGTTTGATTTGCTTTTAACTCAGGATCACTCGTGGGTGGACTCGCACCGTGAGACAGGGGTTTAACTCCGCCCGCAACCTTGTCTGACCGCGTTCTTGATGGTGACAGACATGCCCACTTGTATATTGGACTTCCCGCAGATAAAGCCTGAGAGAGTTTCATTTACCGTATTCCCATGTTCTGTATCTCTCGTAGTTCACTCTGTGTATGACTGTGTACGGGGGGCTGTGAGAACTAGGGTTGCCAACTTTCTCACTCCCAAATAAGGGACAAAAGGTCAAAATAAGGGACAAATTCCCGACGGCAATTCATTGACCCACTCGGCCGTGGCTGGGGGAATGATGAGTTGGCCCGGGCGCTGGACTGCACACAAAGCCCAGCCGGCGGGCCAGCTGAGGAGTTTTGCCCCGAGCAGTTATACTTACGATTTGTTTGAAACACACATCACGTAGTTAGAAGACCAGCGGGCGGAGGTTTGTTATATTTTAATTGAATTTACTGCCAGGTCTACACACTGCGGGGAGACGGGAGATGAAACCTTTGAATGTGGACGGATGTCTCCGCGCCTGCTCGTTCTAAGTGGAATATATATTTTTTATTCGCACAACCTTTTCGTGTGTGAGGGTGTGAGAAGTCCATGCCGGGTGCCGGCCGGCCGCAGCCGCTGTTCTTTCACATCAGTTGCACATCAGATTGTTGGGAGACGGATTGCACACAAAGCCCAGCCGGCCCGGGTCGCGCGACTTCGCTCGCAAAGTCCAGCACCCCGTCCATCTCATGAACCGATGATCGGCCATGAGAAGGAGGGGTGCTGGTGTCGGCGGTAAGTGAAGGTCCGAAGGTCGGACAGCTGGCCGGGCTGCCGACCGACCGACGGGGCCACGGGCGAGGCGCTGCTGCTGCTGCTGCTGCTGCTGCTGCACTCCATGGGCTGCACTACATTGGGACGGGTGAGGCGGGGCCTGACGCGCTGCTCCGACCCGACAATCCCCTCAACCCGAGTAGTAGCAGTCAAATACGGGACAAGGGCGGTCCCGTATGGGACAAACCAATTTAGCCCAATATACAGGATGACCCGGCTAATACGGGACAGTTGGCAACCCTCGTGAGAACAGACTTCCTTTCCCTGCCCCGATACGAGGTTTCCTCTTGGTGATTTAATGAAGGAAATGAGATCGTTATGGGTGATTGTTGAGTGGACTATCGTTGAGTTGTTTCCACAGTGTCTCGAACGCAAAGATGTTGTTGCCAGACAAGGAACGGTCATTCCAATCTAGGGCTTTTTTCACACATAGGCTGATGATTCACTGACCCGAGAAAGACGTGACATTTGCATCATTGGAGGCATTGAAAGAAGAGATACATTTTTGTTAAGTTTAATTTAATTTAGATGTGCAGCACAGAAACAGGCCCTTCGGCCCACCGAGGCCACCCCGGCCAATGTACAGGAGTTATATCCTACACACTCGGGACAATTTAGAGAGGCCAATTAACCTAAAAACCTGCACGTCTTTGGAACGTGGGTGGAAACCAGAGCACCCGGAGAAAACCCACGCAGGTCATGGGGAGAACGTGCAAACTCCGTACAGACAAGCATCCGTAGTCAGGATCAAACCTGGGTCTCTGATGCTGTAAGGCTAAGAAAGCTAATGGAATGTTGGCCTTCACAACAAAAGGAATTCAGTACAGGAGTAAAGAGGTTCTTCTGCTGTTGTATAGGGCTCTGGTGAGACCACATCTGGAGTATTGTGTACAGTTTTGGTCTCCTAATTTGAGGAAGGACATCCTTGTGATTGAGGCAGTGCAGCGTAGGTTCACGAGATTGATCCCTGGGATGGCGGGACTGTCATATGAGGAAAGATTGAAAAGACTAGGCTTGTATTCACTGGAGTTTAGAAGGATGAGGGGGATCTTATAGAAACATATAAAATTATAAAAGGACTAGACAAGTTAGATGCAGGAAAAATGTTCCCAATGTTGGGCGAGTCCAGAACCAGGGGCCACACTTAGAATAAAGGGAAGGTCATTTAGAAACATAGAAACATAGAAATTAGGTGCAGGAGTAGGCCATTTGGTCCTTCGAGCCTGCATCGCCATTCAATATGATCATGGCTGATCATCCAACTCAGTATCCCATACCAGCCTTCTCTCCATACCCTCTGATCCCCTTAGCCACAAGGGCCACATCTAACTCACTTAAATATAGCCAATGAACTGGCCTCAACTACCCTCTGTGGCAGAGAGTTCCAGAGACTCACCACTCTCTGTGTGAAAAAAGTCTTTCTCATCTCGGTCTTAAAGGATTTCCCCCTTATCCTTAAGCTGTGACCCCTTGTCCTGGACTTCCCCAACATTGGGAACAATCTTCCTGCATCTAGCTTGTCCAATCCCTTAAGAATTTTGTAAGTTTCTATAAGATCCCCTCTCAATCTCCTAAATTCCAGAGAGTATAAACCAAGTCTATCCAGTCTTTCTTCATAAGACAGTCCTGACATCCCAGGAATCAGTCTGGTGAACCTTCTCTGTACTCCCTCTATGGCAATAATGTCCTTCCTCAGATTTGGAAACCAAAACTGTACGCAATACTCCAGGTGTGGCCTCACCAAGACCCTATACAACTGAAGTAGAACCTCCCTGCTCCTATACTCAAATCCTTTTGCTATGAAAGCTAACATACCATTCACTTTCTTCACTGCCTGCTGCACCTGCATGCCTACTTTCAATGACTGGTGTACCATGACACCCAGGTCTCGCTGCATCTACCCTTTTCCTAATCGGCCACCATTTAAATAATAGTCTGCTTTCCTGTTTTTGCCACCAAAGTGGATAACCTCACATTTATCCACATTATACTGCATCTGCCAAACATTTGCCCACTCACCCAGCCTATCCAAGTCACCTTGCAGTCTCCTAGCATCCTCCTCACAGCTAACACTGCCCCCCAGCTTAGTGTCATCCGCAAACTTGGAGATATTGCCTTCAATTCCCTCATCAGATCATTAATGTATATTGTAAATAGCTGGGGTCCCAGCACGGACCCTTGCAAATAGCTGGGGTCGGTACCCCACTAGTCACTGCCTGCCATTGTGAAAAGGACCCGTTTACTCCTACTCTTTGCTTCCTGTTTGCCAGCCAGTTCTCTATCCACATCAATACTGAACCCCTAATGCCGTATGCTTTAAGTTTGTAATGCTTTAAGCCCGTATGCTTTAAGTTCTCATATTTAAAACTTAGGTGAGAAAAAACTTTTTCACCCAGAGAGTTGTGAATTTATGGAATTCCCTGCCACAGAGGGCAGTGGAAGCCAAGTCACTGGATGGATTTAAGAGAGAGTTAGATAGAGCTCTAGGGGCTAGTGGAGTCAACGGATATGGGGAGAAGGCAGGCACGGGTTAATGATAGGGGACGATCAGCCATGATCACAATGAATGGCGGTGCTGGCTCGAAGGGCCGAATGGCCTCTTCCTGCACCTATTTTCTATGTTTCTATGTTCCTAGCCATGATTAGCCATGATCATATTGAAGGGTTAGGAGGACTTGAGGGGCGGAATGGCCAACTCCTGCTCCTATTTTCCTCTGCTGTCCATTACCTCCACAGATGCTGCCTGACCCGCTGAGTTCCTCCAGCACTTTGCGTTGGGCTCATGATTCCAGCAGTTCCTTGCGTCTCCAGTTCTCCTTGCATTCTCCTGTGCTGTTCACCAGGTTTGCTTGTGGGCGGCTCAGTGACACAGAGGGACACTTCTACCAGGAACAGTGGCACAGCCGCAAGATCTTCTGCCCCACAGCTCTAGCCACCCAAGTTCATTTCTGACCTTGGACACCGTTCTCGTGGAATTTACACATCCCCAATGTGGTCACAGGGGTTTTTCCCCGCTGGTTGCTACGGTTTCTTCCCACATTCCAAAGACGTGCAGGTTGGTCGATTCATTGTAAGTTGTCCCTTGTGTGTGGGTGAGTGGCAGAATCTTAGAAAATTTATTCGTGGGGGCACAGTGGCCAGCGGGAAAGTTGCTGCCTCACAGCCCCAGGGACCCAAGCTCGATCCTGTCCTCGGGTCCTGTCCATACGGAGTTTGTACGTTCTCCCCGTGACCGCGTGGGTTTTCTCCGGGTGCTCCGGTTTCCTCCCGCACTCTAAAGACGTGCAGGTTTGTAGGTTAATTGGCTTCGGTTAAAATTGTAAGTTGTCCCCCACAGTGCGTAAGTTAGTGTGCGGGGGGGGGGGGGAATCGTTGGTTGGCGCAGAGAGTATGTTTCTGCGCTGCATCTCTAAATTAAACCCAAGTCTAAAGTGTGGAGAGAATAAAATGGGCTTTGTGCATGTGGGTGCTGGAGGTATGTGTGGAGCTGGTGGGCTGCAGGGCATGTATCCATGCTGCGTGTCTCCCTGGCACCCTTCACCGCTCCGCAAATTCTATGTTTCCGTGATCTTAAGACTGAGACGTTTCAAGAATCCAAATAGCACTAAACCTCACATTTTGTCTGCAGTGGGGTCCCGACCCAAAACGTCACATGTCCTTTTTCTCCAGAGCTGCTGCCTAACATACTGAGTTATTCCAGCACTTTGTGTTTACCTCATTATTATATTCATTCAACACATTAAGTACTAAAACAACATTTAAAAGACATTTGGACATGTACATGGATAGGAAATGTTTAGAGGGATATGGGCCAAACGCAGGTGGGTGGGACTCATGTAGATGGAGCATCTTGGTTGACATGGGTGCAAAAGTTGGGCCGAAGTGTCTGTTTCTATGTTGTGTGACTTTACGGTTAAGTTAGTTCAGTTTAGAGATACAGCATGGAAACAGGCCATTTGGCCCACCGAGTCTGCGCCAACCAGCGATCTCCAAACACTAGTTCTGTCCTACAGACTAGGGTCAATTTACAGAAGCTAATTAATCTACAAACCTGCACAGCGTGGAAACAGGCCCTTCAGCCCACTGAGTCCGTGCACTAGTTTTATCCTATATACTGGGAACAATTTACAGAAGCCAATTTATCTACAATCGGAGCACCTGGGCAACTGAATCATCCTGCCGCAGCCAGAGAGCAATGCTGAACTACTATCCACCCCTTTGACGACCCTCGAACTAGCTTGATGTTTGATCTTGATTTTATGAGGAGTTACGATGAGCGATTACGTGAAGAAGGCCGTCAGTCCGCTTGCGCATCAATCTTCAAAGCAGCGGTGTGAAATCACAGATGATAATGGTTGAACTGAACATAGTAAGATTAGAGAAGAGTAGAACTACCAGATGACCTTAATAATATGAGGGTTGGGAGTGGTGGGCACGTAATCGCTCATCGTAACTCCTCATAAAATCAAGATCAAACTTCAAACTGGTAATTTCTCATTTAATCTTACTATTTTACTTCGGAGTCACGTGAGTGACTACGTGAAGATTTCAAAGCTCTGTGATTTCATGCTGGAAACGAATCCTTGCATTACACACTGCATGAAGTGACCATGGATGAGTGAAAAACATTAATGCATTCAGACATGACTTAATTTGTTAAAATGCTGATGCTTTAATCATCAAAAGAAAATAATAGTGACCCCTTTCATCAAGGGGAAAACTATAACAGTCTAAAATGGAGTTGGCAAATAGCCCCCAGTTTGGCAATGGGTTGTATAAAATGTTGGTAAAGTATGTTCGTTTGACCATCCTGCAGCTGCTAGGATGTGATCCTGTGGAATGTACATTACCCTAGGAGCTGATGTGGTAGCAGCTCTGGTGGAGTGAGTGTGCTAAATATTAGTATCGACCAATGCATTAGCCAAAACCCCGGTTTGCCACCTGGAGATGGTAGAACTAATACTTCT
This sequence comes from Okamejei kenojei, assembly GCA_035221665.1. Lineage (NCBI taxonomy): Eukaryota > Metazoa > Chordata > Chondrichthyes > Rajiformes > Rajidae > Okamejei > Okamejei kenojei. Next base: position 64,554,862 of record CM069142.1, on the reverse strand, counting down.
ATGATGTTTTTAGTAACTAACAAACATTGCTAGTGAGGAGCCTTAGAGGCTCTAGGTGACCTAGACATATAGTAGTAAAGGTGTGACCACACATTACCGATGATCCATAGGGTATGCCATGAAACTTGTTTGAGACCTAAGCCCCTGGTTCGTTCTGGTTAATTAAATCAAAAACATAAAACGTTATGTATTTGCAGATGTTATCATCCTGTCCAGTCGCAATTTACGTTGGGACTGGACCCGTGCACTGAGGCCAGTGCCGTGAGGATTAGTACCTTAGAGAGCCGGCTAAAGCTAAGGATGTAGCTGGAGCCCCCGGTGAAGAAATGTTAACGTTACATCTATATCCCATACTTCATTGTTACCGGGCCTGGGAGAACTTGTATTAAAGATATCCTTATTATTATGGATATCAGAGCGTGAGACCTGACAGTGTGGGTCCCACTGCTGCAGCAAATATGATGAGAAAGCACGTTGGCATAGTGAATGGCACTTTCCTTAATTATTGTCATTTGAAAGTGAACTGTAAGACATCAGTATCCGTGCTGTGTAGTATGTAACATGTGTATTTAAACAAAACGCTTCCCATCTGCTGAAGTGGAAATGTACTGCCTTATGGTGCTTCCCCTGCACTCTGCAGTGTGCACTACATGGATTGAGTTGAGCATGCAGATTATGCAGATTTGCACAATAACCTTTAACCTATAGGATACACCTAGTGTTTATAGGTAGTTGATACCAATAACTGAAAAATTGGTGACTCATGCAAACAGCATCCGCCCCCATAACTGGAGAAATGCTGAATACTGCTACCTTTGTGACTTAGGTAGCTTCAGGTGGGACAGGCATGGGTCTATTAACAATGACCTACATGGTACTTGAGGGGTTTATTCTTTGCACGTTGTAGTTCTGATAATGCAAAGACCCAATTTGCACCGCTGGAACACAGCCGCTATATTGCCAATTACACTTGATGAGTAGATGGCTGCTTATTAACAACAAGGTTGTTACAGGCTTCTGTTAATTCCACCTCTTGCCCCAGGGCGGAGTCCCTGTTAAGTTGATTGTTAAATGTAAATCCCAACAGTCAGTTGTTCTGATTGGTATCAACTTAAATTTAACTGGATGGATTAAAGGGCCCCAATTCCTCAAATATAGTTTGGGCTGCAACGGTTAATTTAATAAAATACAGCGTTTAAAACATCATCCAGATAGGGGATAACAAATGTTCTAGAGCTCTGAGCAGCCCAAGCCCAAGTTTAACTAATTTGGTCAATTACCCTGGGAGCTGAAGTTAGCCCATTTTGCAACGGTTTAACTGTTAGCATTTACCCATCCAGATAAATTTCAAATACCTCTGGTTGAAAGTTTCCCATTTTGAAAGTCTATACTGCACATACGAGTTAAATCTGGATGAAGTGACATCTTCCATCTTTCACCCTGTCCTGAAAGGCAATCCTGCCCATAATACTGGGCCTGTCTCGATAGACAACTCCGGCCCCAATTCCAAGCCTGCTTGGAACCCATGTATGTTGCGCAGTATAAAGTAATCACATGTTATCATCAGTTTATTAAACCCAGATCTGAATCTCATGCAATCATGGTCACTTGTAGAAATCCACAAGTGTAAATATTACCAACATGTAAATGGCCCGCAACCCCATGTTTTGGAAGAACCAGACCCACCTATCTCCATGGCTACCGGTGGTCTTATGGTAAGCCCAAAGGCCGCTGATGCAGGTTCTTTTTCCCCTCCTTGATCGGAGATTAGGACTGGTAGGGTGCGTAGATTCCATATTTCCCCTGAGACCGGCTTGGCCCTGGTCTGACAACCCGCATCATACTGAGCCTGCCTCGTAAGACAGCTCTGGATATTATTCTGAGCCTGCCTCGAAATACAACGCTGGCAATATTTCCGTGCCCAGCTTTCAAGCTGCCACCGGCTTCAGTGAACCGCTGCCCCCAATGGAGGCGTGGGGTGTGTCGTCGCCTACCGATGAAGCTTCGCTCGTCGTTGGTACCTTGATTAGTCCGACAGCTTTTTGCTTCCACATCCTGGTCTGACCTGTGGGAAAAGTCTTACCTGAAGAGAGGATTCGGCGGCTGGTTTCATTTCCTGGATTTCATGCCCTCCAATGTCACCCAGATAGCGCTGTTCACTGCCGGCACTTGTAGCATTTGAGAGTATCTCTCGAAGCCATATGCACGTGCTCCAGTATGTTCCACAGACATACTTAGAATTTGAAGTCAGTTCCATGCTGATCACTCGCACTCCCCTCCACAGAGAGGGAGGTTCGTAGGCAGCCCTGAAAACAGGTGCTGCCGCAGGCCCCTGAGGCTACCTGCGCTGACATGGCCCCTCAAGCGGCCCTATGTCAGGTTTTTGCTCGGGGTCAGACTGAAACTGACCCTGAATGCTCCCCTCCTCAGAGAGGGAGACATTGTACAGCCCTGAAACAGGTGCTGCTGCCTGCGGGTTCTCCATAATACCCGGGCTGATAACTCCCTCCTTTGGAGTAAATCATTGTGGAGCACCTCTCCATCAGGTGCTCCATGTGGGTTTGAACGTTTAAAAACGTTACCCATGTAGGAGGGGATCCTCTCCATCAGGAAACCTCCTGGCCTGACTCCCGTAGTCCACAGGCCTGACCGTCTTAACTTTGGTTTTTCTCCCTTTCGGGAGACCCACAGCCGTCTGGAAGCGGCTGACCACTATATGTTGGCACGGTCCCTCCTGGCCTGACTTCTACAGGCCTGCCCCACTGCTGTAGGTTTATCCCCTACCTGGGGAACCACAGCCGGTCTGGAAATAGCTGGCCCCTGTATGTGGGGGGGGACCCTCCTGGCCTGGCTTGACAGACGTTGCCGGCGTGTGGTTAGTTTAATCCCCTTCCGGGGAACTACAGCCGGTCTGGAAGCAGATGGCCCCTGTATGTCGGGGGGGGGGGGGGGGGGTTGGGGGCCCTCCTGGCCTTCAGGGTGGCGAACCCGACGGCCGCCGGCTACCCGCACTTCCGCGGTCTCTGTAGCCGGTTTCCCCTCGGTCCCGGTATAAGTGGCCGAGACCGGGATTCCCCGTGGTCCATGACCGGTTCCGCGGCCCATCCGGACTTCGCCCCAATCTTGTCGAGCAGGTAACTCTCTGAAGAGAGAGTCCTGCGAAAAGGAAAACACAAGAAACCTGGAAATAAGGTAAGACTTACCGTCATGTTGAACTTACCGCTGGACAGAGCAACGTGTGATTCATTGCAGTCGGCTCGTTCACGCGAGCGGGTCAACGTAATGACGCGCAAGCGGACTGACGGCCTTCTTCACGTAATCACTCACGTGACTCTGAAGTAAAATTTATTATCCCACAGTCCAAAGACGCGCGGGTTTGTAGGTTAATTGGTACAAAAAGTAAAACTGTCCCTAGTGTGTGTAGGGTAGTGCTAAATGTGCGGGGATCGCTGGCCGGCACGGACTCGGTGGGCCGAAGGGCCTGTTTCCAAGCCGTTATCCCTAAAACTAAACTAACTGAATGGCTCACTCCTTCTATCCCTATCATTTCACTTTCGGTTCGACGCTTTGAAGGTTGCCACTGTTGTCGAGCAGAGTAGGAAGTGAAAGTGATGCAATGAATCACGATTTGTGATAATGTGTTCTGATTCAGTGCGGCCTGTCTTTTTCAAAGAGGGTATTTCCAAAAATGCGCAGCTTTCAGAAGCCTCACAAAACAGGTATCTGATGAGCCGACCCAGATAGGGGGAAATTAGTGTGTGTGAAACTGGGGGTATTCCCACCTCTTAGAAATCTGATAATATTTATCACTTTCGCAACCCACAACTTAACGTAAATGTTTGTCACTGCATGCAAGGGAAGCAAATCTCGCCCAGATGTAGATAATGAACACTGCACATCTCAGCATGTTCTCGCCAATCCCTCTGTCACCAGTGGGGTTCACAGATACAGATGCAGTTCGGAAACAGATCCTTCGGCCCACCTTGTCCGCACCCACCGCCGATGGCCGACCATCAATCACCCGTTCGCTCGTTCCATCATTCCCAGTTTAGAGATACAACGCAGAAACAGGCCACTCCGGTCCACCGGGTCCACACCGACCAGCGATCCCCGCACGCTAACACCATCCTACACACGCCAGGGACAATTTTTATAATTATACCAAGCCGATTAACCTACAATCCTGCACGTCTTTGGAGTGTGGGAGGAAACCGGAGCACCCGGAGAAAACCCACGCAGGTGACGGGGAGAAGGTACAAACTCCACACAAACCCCAGCACCCGTAGTCAGGATTGAACCCAGGTTTCTGGCGCTGTAAGGAAGCAACTCTACTGTGCTGCCCCAATTGAAGATTGGCATTGAAGATAAAGATTCTGCACACTCTGGGAGATCTAATAAATATTATGTTGGGGGCCAAGGTATCAAATGAACAACATGAAAGGCACAGTAAACCGAGGGACGGAAGTTATTACCATCAATGTTGCTTCCCAGTAGATTAATCCATACAGTTGCGGATTCAGGTATGGCAGGTTTGCAAACACTTATCTTCCTGCATCAGTCACTGCACGATCAGATACGATGGAGGTTAAAGTCAATGAGCGGTAACACCACTGCCTTACACTGCCAGAGGCCCAGGTTCGATCCTGACCTTGGGTGCTGTCTGTGTGGAGTTTGCACGTTCTCCCTCTGACCACGTGGGTTTTTCTCCGGGCGCTCCGGTTTCTTCCCACACTCCAAAGTTGTGCAGGTTCGTAAATGAATTGGCTTCTGTAAATTGCCCCCAGTGTGTCGAATGCGAAACCTGGATAACATTCAACTCGTGTATGGGTGATCGTTGGTTGGCATGGACCCGGTGGGCCGAACGGCCTGTTCCCACGCTGCGTCTCCAAACACAACTAAAATGTGATGATGATGCTTGTCTTTGAATAGAGTCAGATGGTAAAGATGTTCAAATAATGTTGAAGATTTTAATGCTGTGTGCTTTAGTTTTTGGTGTGAATGAGTGATCCATGGTCAATGGGGACTTGGTGGGCAGAAGGGCTAGTTTCATAAGGTCATAAGGTCATAAGTGATAGGCGTAGAATTAGGCCATTGGTCCCATAAAGTCTACTCCGCCATTCAATTGTGCGTGTGGTGCCACAATTGGACTGCAGCTGTCCGTCCGTTCACCCTATTAAAAACGTTTTAGTATGTTAAAAGTCTGTTTGGAGGTCTAATCTTTTTTATGTGGGGCGCCATCGCAGAGCGGGCGATGCCTTGCCCGGGTCGCCGTGCGGTGGGCTCCGGAGTGCTGAGACCGCACGACTCCCAACATCGCGGAGCTGTCGTTGTGGAGCGTCCAGCCGCGGCGGCGCTGACTTGAAACACCGCGGAGCCTGGGGTCCCTCGCCGAGATCACCAGTGTCGGAGCTCCGGCCAGCGCGGCCTGTGGACTTCGGGAGCTGTGGTCTCTGGCAGTAAGCGGCCGTTCCAGACGCTCCAAGCCGCTGAAGAGTGTTCTCCCGACGCCGAAGCCCCATCATTCGGCGCGAGGGCCTGAACATCGGGCCGCCGTTGCGGCAACTGCGGAGCCTCAATAGGCCCGACCATGGGTGAACAAGGGGAAGAGGACTGGACTTTGCTGCCTTCCCTCACAGTGGGAACCATTGTGGGGGGATGTTTTTGTGTTTTATGTTCAATTCTTTTTTTAATGTGGTGTCTTACCTTTATTGGTGTGGTGCTGCAAATGGCATCTCAAATTTAACCAGACCAGAAAAGGTGTATGTGACAATAAATGTCCTTTGTCCTTTATCCTTTGATCTATCTCTCCTCATTCGCCTGTCTTCTCCCTGTAACCACTGACATCTGTGCTAATCAAAAATCTATCTATTTCTGCATTAAAAATATCCACTGCGGCATCCACAGCCTTCTGTGGCAAAGAATTCCACAGATTCACCACCCTCTGACTCAAGACATTTCTCCTCATCTCCTTCCAAAAAGAACGCCCTTTAATTCTGAGGCTGTGACCTCTAGTCCTAGACTCTCCCACTAGTGGAAACATCCTCTCCACATCCACTCTATCCAAGCTCTATTCACTATTCTGTATGTTTCAATGAAGTCCCTCTTCATTCTTCTAAACTCCAGTGAGTACAGGCCCAGTGCCGACAAACGCTTCTGATAGGTTAACCTACTCATTCCTGGGATAGAAACATAGAAAATAGGTGCAGGAGTAGGCCATTCGGCCCTTCGAGCCAGCCCCACCATTCAATATGATCATGGCTGATCATCCAACTCAGTATCCTGTACCTGCCTTCTCTCCACACCCCCTGATCCCTTAAGCCACAAGGGCCACATCGAACTCCCTCTTAAATATAGCTAATTAACTGGCCTCAACTACCTTCTGTGGCAGAGAATTCCAGAGAATTTCACCACTTTCTGTGTGAAAATGTTTTCCTCATCTCGGTCCTAAAGGAATTCCCCCTTATCTGTAGACTGTGACCCCTTGTTCTGGACCTCCCCAACATCGGAAACAATCTTCCTGCATTTAGCCTGTCCAACCCCTTAAGAATTTTGTAAGTTTCTATAAGATCCCCCCCCTCAATCTTCTAAATTCCAGCGAGTACAAAGCCAAATCTATCCAGTCTTTCCTCGTATGAAAGTCCTGCCATCCCAGGAATCATTCTTGTGAACCTCCTCTGGACCCTCTCCAGAGCCAGCACGTCCTCCCTCAGATGTGGTGCCCAAATTTGCGCACAATATTCCAAATGCAGCTTTACCCGTGGCTTTGAGTGTCAGCATTACATGCTTCCCTCTATTGTAAACTAAACTAAGCAACAGAGAGAACATGGCTTCAGCTTCCAGCTCACCAAGCCTGCTCACCTCAAGCTGCAAGAGGAGATGGAGGCCACATGATAATGGGAATGCATTTGAAGGGCAATTCTGAATGGGGATTGAGGCCAACGTGGAACAGCGTGGGGTGGGACTATTGGGACCCTGGGAACCCAAGGTACAGATGTCCGTTTAACTCAAAGAACTGTAGGTGCTGATTTACAAAAGAAAACACACAATGTGCTGGAGTAATTCAGTGGGTGAGATGGCACAGTGGCGCAGCAGTAGAGTTGCTGCCTGACAGGTCCAGAGACCCAGGTTTGATCCTGATTATGAGTGCTGTCTGTACGAAGTTTGTATATGTGGATTTCATGTAAATTAATTACTGTTTGTACACAGTCTAATATCTCGTTATCACCTTCCCCTCAGCCAACAGTGAACCAATCTACATTTCCTTGACCATTGTCTGCTTTGATCTGTCATTTTCACACCTTACATTCTGTACCCATCCATATCTCCAGTCTCCCTCTCCCCCGACTCTGAAAGAGGGTCTCAACCTAAAACGTCACCCATTCCTTCTCTCCAGAGATGCTGTCCCGCTGAGCTAGATCAGCGTTTAGTTTAGTTTAGTTTAGTTTAGTTTAGAGATGCAGTGTGGAAATAGGCCCTTCGGCCCACCGAGTCCGCGCCGACCAGCAATCCCCGCACACTTACACTATCCTACACACACTAGGAACAATTTACACTTATGTCAAGCCAATTAACCTACAAACCTGTACGTCTTTGGAGTGTGGGAAAAAAACGAAGATCTCAGAGAAAACCCACGCAGGTCACGGGGAGAACGTGCAAACTCTGTACAGACAAGCACCCGTAGTTATGATCAAACCTGGGACCCAGGGATCTGGTGCTGTGAGGCAACAACTCTACCACCGTGCGGCCCTATGCATCTACCTTCCGTGAAAACCAGCATCCGCAGTTCCTTCCGACACATCAAACTCTAGGAACTGCGTTTCTGCTCTTCCTTATGGAACTAGGTCCTTGACAACTTCATCAGTCGACCTCAATAAGTATCAATTGGCATGTGACTTGTGCATATAACCTCCTCTCTGACCTCTCACAGCCCAGGACTCGTCAGGTCAGGAGTTGAATCCTTAGGCCATTCGGCCCATCCCTACTTCGCCATTCAATCAATGGGCTGATCTATCTTTCCATCTTAACCCCATTCTTCATGGCGGGGCCGGCGCGCCTTCTAGGGTCTACGTGACCCTGACACCCATACTAATCTGTTGGGGAAGCCCTGTGAGACCACGTGGCACGAGTTCATTGCCAAGAGCTCCCCGAGAGTTTAAAAAAAATCAAACTCGTGGTAAGCTCACGGAGAGGATGAACGTGGTGGGTACGGTCGGAGCTCGGGGAAGTCTCTTAGCAGGCTCGTAACGCTAATGGCAGGGTACACGGGTTATATTGTCGCACTCGCTAAACGGCAGTAAGCTCGGAAATACTATAATTGAAGACATTGTGAAGATTGCGTAGCCACATGCGCTGTTCCAACGTCATCTGCAAATTACACCTATTTTGAACGATGAATAACAGGTAACGATGAACAGAATACTAAGGCCAGAGAAGATCAATAAATGACTGTGCGCCTAATCAACGGGGGGCCAATCTTATGCGCAATGGTAGATATGTTTAGGGGCGGCACGGTGCGCAGCTGGGGGTAGAGTTGCTGGGCCTTACAGCGCCAGAGACCCGGGTTCGATCCTGAGGGGGAGGGTGCAGTCTGTACGGAGTTTCTCTGTGCGGGCGCGTGGGGGTTTCTCCGGGTGCTCCGTTTCCTCCACACTCCAAAGACTAGAGGTTTTGTGGGGGGCGGTTGGGGGGTTGACGGGGGGGGTTTTGGTAAAAGTGTTGTTTTGGGTGATCGCTCTTTTATGGCCAGGCGTGTACTCGGTGGGCACGAGGGGTGTTCGCAGGGAAGGGGGACTCGCCCTTTCAGCACAAAGGGAAAAGGTGTTGATGGGCTACTACACACCTTGCACCTGCTGCTATGGTCACTCTAACATAGTTCATATAAGTGAAAGAATAAGTAGAATGAGTGGGATAACATATGATGAGCGTTTGACGATACTGGGCTGTACTCACTGGAGTATAGAAAAGAGAGGGTTGGGGGGGGGGGGGGTGCATTGAAACCTACTGAATAGTGTTTTATAGCCTCAGAATTAAAGGTGTTCCTTTAAGAAGGAGATGAGGGGGGAAGAAACGTCTTCAGTCAGAGGGTGGTTTGAGGGGGCTATCTGTGGAAAACTAATACAAATGGCTGTGGAGGCAAGTCCAATGGATATTTTAAGGCAGAGGTCGAATATTGTGGTCTTGATTAGTGCCGTGTCAGGGTCACGAGAAAAAGGCAGAGAATGGGGTTCAGGAGCGAAAGTTAGATCAGCCATGATAGAATGGCGTAGATGGGCCAATGTCTATTGAGCAGCTCCTACTCGTGGTTGGGGGTGTGTAGGGGCCTATGACCTGGACATGACAGTGTGAGCTAATAAATCATAACATATTATATATTTATTATTGTTGCATCTACTCTGGCTGTATAGCTGTAGCAAACAAGAATGGCATTTTTCTGATTCAGATCTGGTGCATATTTATATTAGAGGTACTGCAGAGCATGGAAGCAGGCCCTTCGGCCCATTGAGTCCATACCGACCATCGATCGCCCGTTATAACTAGTTCTATGTCGCCCCGTTGTCTCACTTTCTCATCCACTCCCAACCCACTAAGGGGCAGCTTAACGAGGCCAATTACCCTACAAACCGCCACGTCTTTACGATGTGGGTGGAAACCAGAGCACCCGGAGGAAACGCACAGAGTCCCAGGGAGAACGTGCAAACTCCACACAGACAGCACCCGAGGGGAGGATTGAACTCGGGTCTATGGCGTGGCGTGCGATCCTTACCTCCCAGGCAGAGCAGCTCTACCTCCGCAAATATCTCTTTTTTTTCATCTTCGCCCACCGTGCTAAAATTAGCACCTGCACCAACGTTAAGGGTTTAAGCAGCCTCAGACTTTTGAAGTCTTGCATCTGCAGGAAACGTCAGAATTAACCGCGAGGAAAGAGTGGAAGGAAAACGCGAGAAAAACACTGCAACCGATGACAAGACGGCAAAGCCCAAAGGTGAATGAAATTAAAATAAGCACAATTTTAAAAAAAAGTAAACTTTTTAAACAAAAAGGAAATGTATTTCACATCTTAATTAGTCACAGGAGCTCTGTGGAAAACTATGACATCACTGAAAATCCCCCACCAACACTTGACCTTTACAAACTGCCCCTTCAATTCTACGATACAAGAAAAAGCTGGGTGTGCAGTTAAGGACACTATTTCAGAATAGATTGCTGATCTCACGTAACTAACAGATTTCTGTTAAAGAAGATAGATATAAAACGCTGGAGTAACTCAGCGGGACAGGCAGCATCTCTGGTGGAAAGGTATAGGTTACGTTGAGGGTCGAGACCCTTCTTCAGACTGAAGGATCTCGACCCGAAACGTCACCCATTCCTTCTCTCCAGAGATGCTACCTGTCCCGCCGAGTTACTCCAGCGTTTTGTGTCTATCTTCGGTATAAACCAGCATCTGCTGTTCCTCCCTACACCGAGATATAGGAAAACGAGAGATATAGTCAGTGATGTAGCACAAATGAATGAATGAATGAATGAATGAATGAATAAGTTTATTGGCCACGTATGTTCACATACAAGGAATTTGCCTTGGTGCTCTGCTCGCAAGTGACAACATGAATGAAAGATATGCTAAAAAGTGATGGTGATAAAGGAAAAAGGACATGTGGACTAGGTGAAAATGAGTTACAGACAATGAGACTCAACAAGACGACTTTGACGGAGAGAGAGCGGGAGGCAAGGGTTACGTGAAGTTGGGGAAATGAACATTACCTGTTTTAAGATTACACAAAGGTAAGGTCAGGTTTCTTCAAGACTCTTAATTCGACATATCTCAACAGCAAGTCAGCAAGAATCATACCTTTCTGTGTTACCAAGGACCATTGAAACTGAACGAGGAAATTATGAGTGGTGAAAATTGTTGCAATAATTTTGCATTTGCTAGTTGGAAAGGATACAGAGAAGATTAACGAGGATGTTGCCAGGACTAGAGTGTCTGACATAGGGAGAGGTTGAGTAGGCTGGGACTCTATTTCTTGGAGCGCAGGAGGGTTGAGGGGTGATCTTATAGAGGTGTATAAAATAGTAAGATTAAACAAGAACTTACCAGTTCGAAGTTTGATCGTTATTTTATGAGGAGTTACGATGAGGGATTACGTGAAGAACCCGCCTCACGCTGGCAACGGCATACTTCAAAGCAGCGGCATGAAAAACACAGAACACCAAAAGCCGGAGTAACATAGTAAGGCCCACAAAAGACTCAGAACTACCATTTGATCATTTATTTTATGAGGGTGGGAGCGGAGGGCACGTAATCCCTCATCGTAACTCCTCATAAAATAACGATCAAACTTCGAACTGGTAAGTTCTTGTTTAATCTTACTATTTTACTTCGGAGTCACGTGAGTGACTACGTGACGATTTTAAAGCTTTTGTGTTTTTTTATGTCTAGAATCAATCCGTACGACAGTCCGGCTAAGTAAACACATACATGAGAAAACCAGACTAATGTTAGATCATTTCACAATTAACTTTTTAATGGTTTAAAGACCATAATAACCCTCCTTATATCTGAGGGAAAATGGATTACAAGTGATAAAAGATAGGAGTGACTACAGCCATGATTATAGCAATTAATAGTAAACAAAGCAGGTGATTATAGTGCTCCCAACCACCGCGTGTCCAAAGCTTGCATAGTGTGAACAGGTTTATTATTTAGAACTTTGAAAAAGTTTCTTCTCATACTCACCCTGCGACTTTTAAAATATGCTCGAGAGGCACGTCCCGCCCTTCGCCGCGGACGTAGCTGCCGCCCTGGTGGAGTGAGATTTGAACACATCAGTGTCTACTCCCCCTAAAACCAACACCTGTTTCAACCATTTTGAGATAGTTTGAACTGAAGCTTTTTGTGTGTGGTTTTTTGTGCGTAACCATTAACGCTTTTTCATTTCCTCAAAGGGTGTCAGTAAACTTTAATATATATTTGTTCTAATGTTTAACCACACACAAAGTAGGATCAATATGATAAGCTTGAAAGGTTACCTTTGTTCAGATCTCCCTGGTCTCTGCTTTGTTTGATCAACCCGTAAACATTGAAACACAACATTATCTGTAGTCACATGCATACAGTCTAAACGCAACATTTGTAAAGTTTGCACTCTTTGAGCTGAGACCAGTGACATTAACATGACTAATTTCAATGTCAATCTTTCCCAATGTCAACCCTTCAAATTGGAGTCCATTGTCTAAGTAGCGTAAGTTACAATGCTCACATCCCAAATCTCTGTGTATCTTGGTTTGGGTGGATTAATATTAAAGATTCCTTTCATGAATCTAGATATTAATGGATGCGACCCAATTGATCTTGATCAGTTTCATAAGCCCTAAATAGGACGACAAAGCACTGCGTGCAGTGTTAATGGCACTGTAACTTAAATGTTGCTGAAAATGCAAATTGGCAAGGAATTCCAAAACATTTGCAATATTTACAGTATCATAGAAAATATTTGACTGTGTGCAAAAGTCTTCCCATTTCTTAATATGTGTCATATATTGCTTTGTGTGCTATTGCGCCATGATGCAAACCTTAACTTTCATAGTTTGGTCCGACAATCCAGCTCCTGTAGTGGTCTGGTCAAAAACCTGCAGATTAACAAATTTATATATGCATACAATGGGTAAATCTCTTTAGTTACCGGATTAGTCAAGATATCACTACAGTTAGGAATCGACATATATGGTTCTTTAATCATATTCAGCATTACTGGGAAACCAAGGTTGAGTTGGCCAATTTGGAACTACCAACAATCCAGAAGCAGAATCTTGTTCTATCTTCTTCAGGCATCTCTGAATCAAAGCAAATGGTGGAAAAGCATAAAAGAAACATCTTTCCCCAGTGTAATGAAAAAGCAATTACTGCTACTGCATCTGGATCGTGTTCCCAAGGACACATAAGTAGGCAAACTGATGATTAAGCCTAGATGCAAACAAATCTATTTCTAGGCAACCAAATTGGTTTACAATATTCTTAAATTATTGCTGGCTTAAGCATCATTCCGTATTATCTTTAAAAAATCCTGGACCTTTCATCTGCTACCACATTGTCCTTACCAGGAATGTAGCTTGCTGAAATCCATATTTGGCGACCAATACACCATTGCCATATCTCATTGGCCAGACAATCACATGATACTGACCTAACTCCCCCCATGTGATTAATGTATGCAACCGCCGTTTTATTGTCTAAACTGTATTAACACATGTAGACCTTGTTTAGCACAACAATATGCTTTAAGTCCATAAAAAGCACCCAATAACTCCAAATAGTTAATACCATTAAACTTGAAGAAACGCTTCTTCTTGAGCTTTCCATCTACCTCCACAACTGGAGGACGAATCTGTAGCCCCCCATCCGAGAGCACTAGCATCCGTTTGTAAAAACCATTTCAGGTTGTTTAATCATGATATTCTTAGCAGCTTGTGGGACATTTTCAACCCACCATTGTAATTCCAACACGGCTTCTTTTGTTAATTGCATAGGCCTGTCAAAGTGACCTGCCTTCTCTTTAAGAGCCCTTATTTTGTCCCTTTGAAGATTTTGATAATGTAATGGACCAAATTCCACTGCCGGAAATGCTGCTACCAGTTTCCCAATGGTTTTCGCCACTTCTCGGATGGAGGGATAAGGTTTGTGAATGAGGTAATTACAAGTCATCAAGATGTCATTGGCCTTTCTGGTGGCAAAGTAACTAACATAGTCACTGAGTTAATTACAAACCCCAAAAAGTTAATTGATTGTGCTAGCTGCAGCTGGGACTTAATTGGATGAATCAAAACCCTAGCTTTTCAAAACAAAGCTTTAGTAACTGAAATGAGTGCTCAGCTGACTCTTGAGTATCACTAATGATCAGAATATCATCCAGATAAGCCATAACAATGTGTTTCTGTGCTCTAAATTGGCTAAAACTGGTTTCAACAGTTTTGCAAAGAGTCTAGGATCCAAAACTCAATCCATTTGGTAAGCTTTAAACTGCCATAAATGCCCCAGCCAATTAAATTTTAAATACCTCCTGAAGCATTGATGAATTGGCTACAGAAATAATAGGCATCCTTCAAATCAATCTTAGCCATATAACACCCTGCTGAGATAAGATATTTTGCAGTACTGAATGTCTCCATCTTAAAATGTTTGTATTCTACAAACTTATTCAGATCTGTAAGGTCCAGAATAATTCTGCAACCACCATCTTTTTTTATCTCTTCGAAATATATTAGAGACAAATTGATGCTTATGTTCATAAGTCTTTTCAATTACGCCTTTTCCAGATATTTGTCAATTTCCACATTAATCTCCATTCTTTCCTCTGCAGAAAACACATAAGCATAAGCAGGTCTATTCTGTACAGGAGGATTAACCCCTTCTTTAAAAAATAATAATGGCTCCTGAAACTGCTTGTAATACATATTGATCAGAAGTAATGTTAAGCCAGGCATTATAAAATTTTTGCAATCTCCCTCCAACTGGAGGGTCATCCACAGTTTCTTTAAGTATATAAGTCTTTAATACCTCTCCGTATGAGCGTGGTGGTCTCCTTCTTCCCGAATACAGGGAAGCACTTGCCTGCACAGCACGATAGTATTTTCGTGACAAACTTCTGCTTCTATAATGGAAATCGAAACCCCTTCGGGTCGAAAAAACCCCTTCTTTGTCCAAAACAAAAGGTTTAACATTGCTAAAATATTTAGCTTCGTCATTCACTCTTTCAGCTGTTTCGGCAGATTTTCTCCAAACAAATACCCAGGAGCTTGAACTCCACTTTCTTGACACAGGCTTGCAAATCTAGGGTGAAATATGGGCCGAATCACCGTTTTCCTCATGCAATTAATTTCATAGAATGAATTACATAATAAGCCCAAAAGTATCCTTTTGAATCTTTTCGTTTCCAGATTCTCCATTTGCCTGCCATAGGCCGTAATGGCGGCAGAAATTAATTTGAGCACCTTTTGAAACTTCACTTCTAGGGCTCTCATACTTGGAGTCATAGACGTCCATATCATCGGATTCATCGTAGGTACTTCCAAATGAGGCACAATTTCTTGGAGCTTTATATAATTCTGATGTTTCTTTCATCACAGAATTGTGAAGTTGGTGAGATACCATATAATTTATGTTTGCAGCTAGGATTTCTTCCATAGCCTCACCACTTCCTTCAGGTATAGCAAAACTCTTGTGCTATCCCCAGGCACATTAGGCTTTTCTTTTTACTTTGTGGTGTGCTTTCAAAAGCCATATAGCCACCAGCAGGGTCTGCCTTCTGCAGCCCTAAATCAATTGGGATATCATCCCATGAGACTTCTTCCAGCCCAAATCCTGGGTCCGGAGTATCATATTCCCAACTTGGCCCACAGCCATATTCATCATATTCAAACCCCTCAGGGATTTTTTGGGATTCATCTGGGTACTCTGACCCTTGTCTCATTATTGTTTGGAGAACTTTCTCCATATGCTCCATTTTTAGCCACATAGTTTTATTGTCTGGAGGTCTTTCAATATCAGAGTCATCAGAAACCACGGGCCTCTCAGATTTCTTTTTGCATCTTTTAGGAACATTTTCCTCCGTGGTTATTATTTCTGGAGAATCTGGAAACTCACTATCGGGTACATCAGCGGCCAACGGTATCGGAACCGGGTCCGCACTAACTTCGCGTCCCGTATTTTTACTTTCACCCCGGGAACATCTTTTTACCCTGCGAAAACTTCTTTCCCGATTTTTCCATTTTTCTTTAATAATCAGTGCTCAATCAGCACGTTAACGTGGCTCTAAATTTTTTCTTTTGGTTTCGTTTTGCTGGAGCCACCCAGCGTAACCTAAAAAACGCCCCGGTCTAACTGCACTTACCTGCGGGCCGTTCCGACCGCTGCCGAGGAGCTGCTCCTTACTGCAGCTCCTCCTCGCGCCGTCAGCGTTGACGTCATGCCGTTGCCAGCGTGAGGCGGGTTCTTCACGTAGTCACTCACGTGACTCCGAAGTAAAATCATGAGGGGAATAGATTGGGTAAATGCACAGTCATGTTTCCCAGAGTAGGGGAATCGGGAACCAGAGGGTATAGGTTTAAGGTGAATGGGGAAAAGATTTAATAGGAATCTGAGGGGTAACTTTTTTGCACAAAGGATGGTGGGTGTATGGAACAAGCTGCCTGACGAGGTGGTTGAGGCTGGGACTATCCCAACCTTTAAGAGGACAGGTCTGGAGGGATATGGAGCCAAACGTGAGCAGGTGGGACTGGTATAACTGGGACATGTTTGAGCTTAGGAGCAAGGATTTGAGTTTAGGAGCAAGGAGGTCCTACTGCAGTTGTACAGGTTCCTGGTGGGACCGCACCTGGAGTATTATGTACAATTTTGGTCTCCTAATTTGAGGAAGGGCATTATTGCTATTGAGGGAGTGCAGCATCGGTTCACCAGGTTAGTTCCCGGGGTGGTGGGACTGACATATGATGAGAGAATCGGTCGACTGGCATTGTATTCACTAGAATTTAGAAGGATGAGAGGGGACGGAGTGTGGCGGTGCCCATCGGCAACGGCTCGACTGCAGTCCGTCTGTCTTTTTTTTAATTTTTGTCCCGTTAGATGTATGTATTTGGTTTTAATTTTTATTATTTTTTAACTGTGTATATGTGGGGGTTGGGGGGAAGCAGTTCAATCTCTTCCCTGTACGGGGACCCGATTTTTTCCCTATCGGGTCTCCAGTTGGACTGCTGGACCGCGGGGGAAGAACAAAGGGAAGAGATAAGACTTTTGCCTTCCATCACAGTGAGGAGGTGTTGGAGATTCACTGTGATGGATGTTTGTGTAAATTGTGTTAAGTGTGTGTCTTGGGTTGTTTTGTAATGTCTTGTCTACAGGAATGAAATTTCGTTCAAACCTTGTCTGTTTGAATGACAATAAAAGGCATTCTATTATTCTAAAATCCTATAGAAACATATTAAATTCTTAAAGGATTGGACAGGCTACATGCAGGAAAATGTTTCCCAATGTTGGGGGAGTCTAGAAAACCAGAGGTCACAGTTTAAGAATAAGAGGTAGGCCGAAACGTCACCCATACCTTCTCTCCAGAGATGCTGCCTATCCCGCTGAGTTACTCCAGCTTTTTGTGTCTATCTTCTATATTGAGATGGTGACCCTGATTCAAACTCCCTAGCCAGGGAAATCAGCAGCACAGTTACTGTGTTGTTTTACTTTTAGAGATTCAGCGCGGAAACAAGCCCATCGGCCCACCGAGTCCGCGCCGACCAGCGATCCCCGCACATTAACACTATCCCACACGCACTAGGGACAATTTCACATTTTTACATTGATACCAAGCCAATTAACCTGTACCAATTAACTACAAACCTGTACGTCTTTAGAGTGTCGGAGGAAACCGAAGATCTCGGAGAAAAACCACGCGGGGCGAACGTATAAACTCCGTACAGACAGCACCCGTAGTCGGGATCGAACCTGGTGTAATGCAGCAACTGTACCGCTACGCCATTGTGCCACCCATTGTTAAGCCCCATAACAGCTTTGTACATTTCATTGAATTCACCTTTCATTTTTCCAAGCCAAAGAGAGTATAGACCCAGTGCGGATTAATCTCATTTTGTACAACACACCATACATTGGGCGGCAAGGTGGTGCAGCAGTAGAATTGCTGCCTCACAGCGCCAGAGACCCTGGTTCGATCCTGACTATGGGTGCTGTCTGTACGGAGTTTGTACGTTCTACCCGTGACCTGCGTGGGTTTTCTCCAGGTTCTCCGTTTTCCTCCCACACTCCAAAGACGTACAGGTCTGTAGGTTTATTGGCTTGGTATAATTGTAAATTGTCCCTAGTGTGTGTAGGATGGTGTTAGTGAGCGGGGATCGCTGATCAGTGCAGACTTGATGCCTGTTTCTGCGCTGTATCTCTAAACCAAATTAAATTATACTTAAATAAAATAAAGGTAGGAAATTTTATTGAGTCTTTTGTTTTGACAGAAGAGCAAGGGGAACCCCGCAAAGGTAAAAATAAGTTGAGGTGCATCTTAAAATAGATATTAATGAGTTTGCAGAATTTCAGGCACATGCCAACATTTCAAAAAAAGTGCTGATTCGGGGAAACCTTCCAGGTATCCAATTTTCATTGATTTTTTCACCGCTGCTTCAAGGAGAAACTATGCATTTTATGCCCCAATTTAAACGCAATCAACTATCCCTAAGCTTTTGAGATCAAGAGCACCGATTAACAAACTAAAAACCAACCAGGTTTCAAATCCAGCACCTGCCTTGTTCAAAGCAACAGCATAGTGGCGGCTCGGTAGCCGAGCAGTAGAGTTGCTGCCTCACAGCGCCAGAGACCCGGATTTGATCGTGACTACTGGTGTTGTCTGTACGGTATTGCTATGTTCTTCCCGTGACCGCGCGGGTTTTCTCCGGGTGCTCCGGTTTCCTCTCAAACTCCAAAGACGTAGAGGTTTGTAGGTTAATTGGCTTCAGTAAAATTGTCAATTGTCCCTAGTGTGTGTAGGATAAGGCTAGTGTACAGGGCGTTCCGTAGGCCAATGGCCTGTTTCTTTACCATATCTCTAGAGTCTAACAGTCTAAAAGAAAATTGAGAGGGAAAAAAACTAATGGTGTCATGCTTTTTATTTTTTATATTATACATATTATATTAACATGTACATATGTGTGCATGTTTATATATATATATATGATATGTTTATTATATATATATATATAGACAGACAGACACAAAATGGAGTAACTCAGCGGGACAGGCATCTCTGGAGAAGGAATGGGTGACGTTTTGGGTCGAGACACTTCTTCAGAAGGGTCTTGATCCGAAATGTCACCCATTCCTTCTCTCCAGAGATGCTGCCTGTCTCGCTGAGTTACTCCAGCATTTTGTGTCTATCTTCTGTTTAAACCTGCACCTGTAGTTCCTTCCTATATGTATATAGTTTAGTTTAGAGATACAGCGCAGAAACAGGCCCTTGTGTATATATTTATATGTCTATATGTGAGTATGTGTATATATACACACACACACAGAACTTTTTTTCTCATTTATTATATTGTTTACAGTGTACTATGTTTATACATTCTGCTGTGCTGCTGCAAGTAAGAATTTCATTGTTCTATCTGGGACATATGACCATAAAACACTCCTGACTCTTGACTCTTGAAACTAAATGGTACATTAAATTACTGAGGTATAGCGTCAGTTCCAGGAACTATTTAGAATTAATGTTCAAAATTCAATTTTACAGGAAATTCAAGATTGCTTGATAGTGTTTAGTTTAGTTTAGTTTAGAGATACAGCGCGGAAACAGACCCTTCGGCCCACCAAGTCTGCACCGACCAGCGATCCTTGTACACTAGCACTATTCTGCAGACCAGGGACCGTAGAATTTAAAATTACCGAAGCCAAATTAACCTCCAAGCCTGTACGTCTTTGGAATGTGGGAAAAAACCGGAGCACCCGGAGTAATCCCACCCGTTCACACAGAGAACGCACAAACTCCGTACAGACTAATCTGAAGTAAGACTAATAATCAATTGTATTATTGATTGCTGAACATTTATAGAGTTATAGAGTCATGCAGAACAGAAACAGGCCCTTCGGCCTAACTAGTCCATGTCAACCAAGATCCCCCATCTCAGCTCGTCCCATTTCCACACATTTGGGCCATCTCCCTCGGAATCTTTCCTATCCATATACCTGTCCCAGCATCTTGTAAATGCACTTATAGAACCTGCCTCAACTATCTCATCTGGCAGTTCACTCGCCTGGTACCTCTGAGTATTTCTCATCGTGTTGTTGCATTAATGTACCTGCTAACCTGCAGCAGGTAAGAATTTTTCCAAGGTAGATGCAAAATGCTGGAGTAACTCAGCGGGACAGACAGCATCTCTGGAGAGAAGGAATGGGTGACGTTTTGGGTCAAGACCCTTCATCAGACTTGTTGATGTCCCAGCAATGCTGCCTGTCCCGCTGAGTTACTCCAGCATTTTGTGTCTACCTTCAATTTAAACCAGCATCTGCAGTTCTTTCCTACACATCCCAAGAATTGTTGTACTAGTTTCCACCAGTGGGAGAGTCTAGGACCAGAGGGCACAGCCTCAGAATAAAAGGACAAACCTTTAGCAAGGAGGCGAGGAGGAATTTATTCAGACAGAGGGTGATGAGTCTGTGGAATTCATTACCGCAGAAGGCTGTGGAAGCCAAGTCAATGGATATTCGTAAGGCAGCGATTGATTAATATGGGTGTCAGAGGGTTATGGGGAGAAAGGCAGGAGAATGGGGTGGAGGGGGAAAGAGCAACCATGATTGGATGACAGAGTAGACTTGATGGGCCGAATGGCCTAATTCTGCTCCTATCACGTATGAACATTAATTTTATTGTCCTGGTTCAATATATGACAATTAAACACTTGGACACTCTGGAGTTTAGAAGGATGAGAGGGCATCTCATTGAAACATATAAGATTGTTAAGGGCTTGGGCACGCTAGAGGCAGGAAACATGTTCCCGATGTTGGGGGAGTCCAGAACCAGGGGCCACAGTTTAAGAATGAGAAGTAAGCCATTTAGAACGGAGACGAGGAAACACTTTTTCCTCACAGAGAGTGGTGAGTCTGTGGAATTCTCTGCCTCAGAGGGCGGTGGAGTTGCCAGAGAGGGCGGTGGAGTCAGGGTCTCTGGATACTTTCAAGAGAGAGCTAGATAGGGCTCTTAAAAATAGCTCTATCTAAAAAGAGCTAGATAGGGCCCTTAAAATAGGCCTTAAAAAAATATGGCCCTCTCCCCATAAAAATGGGGAGAGGGCTGGAATGGGGTACTGATTGGGGATGATCAGCCATGATCACATTGAATGGCGGTGCTGGCTCGAAGGGCCGAATGGCCTACTCCTGCACCTATTATAAACACTTTTGACCTGCCGAAGCTTCTACAATTCCAAGCCCAGATCCATATCTCTGCTCGATCTACCTTCTCAGTTCCATAACTCTTACTATCGACCGCCTGGCAAATATTTAGTTACGTAAACTTTCCACCAGCACCCACCCCCTTCCTGTCTCATGTGGTTTCTTAGGTGTAGAGTCGTTGGGTTCCTTTGTGTAAAAGGACAGGAATTAACGCATTACCGCCATCTAAATGTTTAACCCTTTTCTTGAACAAAGCAATCTTCCGCCGGTAACATTTCAACTCCTTTTTCTTTTGGCTTCAGGCAGGGAAAATGAGGTGGAATTCACGCGCTCAGATTTCTGGTGTGATCTTCTTCTGGGTAGTGACTCAGTCGCCGTTCCCCCCCCCACCCCCCACCGGCGAACGTTCTGCGAAATGCCATCACTCCAAAGATGACTCATTGCTGCCGCAGGGTATAAAAAAACCGCCTGCTCGCTCAGGAGACGTTTTGCCGGCTAGCTTCTGCTCCACCCTCTGCCGCAGGCGGTGGCGATGCGGGCGCCGAGGGTTGGAGGAGCCGTACCTCGGCACTGCTGCTGCGAATCACCGGCGGTGATGTCACAAACGCCGCCCGGCGCTCCTTCTGCTCGCAGGAGCGATCCGAGCCGACGGCACTGCCGGGGAGAAGCGCCGTGGGAATACTCTCCAAGGGTGGGTAAGTCTGCCGCGTGCTGGGGGGGGGGGGGGGGCGAGGGGAGGGGGGCTCGGATTGGGTTGATGCTCTCCCGGTAACTGGGGTGGCGAGGCGGCTCGTTGGTAGAGCTGCTGCCTTGCAGCACCAGAGACCCGCGTCCTAACCTGACCACGGGTGCTGTCTGTACGGACTTGGTACGTTCCCCCCATGACCTGCGTGGCTTTTCTCCGAGATCTTCGGTTTCCCCCCCCCACACTCCAAAGTCGTATGGGTTTAGGTTCATTGGCTTGGTACAAATGTAAAATGTCCCTAGTGTGTGTAGGGTGGTGTTAGTGCGCGTGTATCGCCGATCGGCACGGACGCTGTGGGCCGAAGGACCTGTTTCCGCGCCGTATCTCTAAACCAAACTAATCTAAACTAAACTGGTGCTAAAAGACTATTAAAGTCCGATAAGTTGTTTTTTTCTTTCCCCTGAACGGAAAGCCTTGAGGTTTTCCTGTTATACTGTACGTGCGGTGTGGGGAGGGGAATCTGAAGATGCAGCCTCCATGGCATCTTCAGCCTGTGCTTTAATCTAAAGACAGACACAAAAAGCTGGAGTAACTCAGTGGGTCAGGTTGCCATCCGGGGCAACTGAAAAGATAGGCAGGTTGAAATATAAACTAAATAATTCAATCGGGAGAGGCTCATCACGGAAAGGTATTGTTCAAAGGGGTGGAGTAAGGGAGGTCGGCTGAATGAACAAGAGGGTTAACAGAACCACATTGCTCCACTTTCATAATCTCTGCTTGAAATACATACACCAGGTCTTGGGTATCTCTGAGAGGAAAATCTTGTGGTCATTATGGTGCCACCTTAAGGCAGAGGGTGGTGAATCTGTGGAATTAATTGCCACAGAAGGCTGTGGAGGCCAAGTCAATGGATAATTTTTAAGGCAGAGATAGATAGATTCTTGATTGCTACGGTTGTCAGGGGTTATGGGGAGAATGCAGGAGAATGGGGTTAGTTCGGTAGATCAGCCATGATTGAATGGCGGAGTAGACTTTGATGGGTCAAATGGCCTAGTTCTTCTCCTATCACTTATGACCGTATGACCTCCGTCCTTCCGAAGCACCGCTTGACCTTTATTGTAGGTCGTAGAGATACAGCGTGGAAACAAGCCCCTTGGCACACTGAGCCCACGCCCACCATCGATCCCCGACCATTGATCACCCGTTCACTACTGCTACGTTTCACAATTTCACATCGTAAATAGACACCAGGGCCTATTTACGGATGCTGATTAACCATAAATCTGTGCGTCTTTGGAGTGTGGGAGGAAACCGGAGCACCTGGAGAAAACCCACGCGGTCACGGGGAGAACGGACAAACTCCGTAGTCAGGATTGAACCCAGGTCTCGGCACCTGTTAGGCAGCAACTCTGCCGCCGTGCCACCATGCTATCCCTTTTACTGGCTGTGAAATTTATTGAAACCGACTACATAGAAAATCTGCCCTTTTCTTCCTGCATTTGGCGATTAAAACCTTGAAATAGAGAAATCCAGATTAAAATAACAGTAATAATTTACTCCTGTACAGACAGCTTCCATACCATGTTAGCTCGAGAGCAAAAATTAACCCAGTCTATAGACAATAGACAATCGGTGCAGGAGAAGGCCATTCGGCCCTTCGAGCCAGCATCACCATTCATTGTGATCATGGCTGACCATCCATCTTCAAGCCACTGCCTACATTTTTATAATGAAGATAGACACAAAGTGTTGGAGTAACTCTGTCTGACCCGCTGAGTTACTCCAGCAGTTTGTGTCTATCTGCGGTCTATACCAGCATCTGCAGTTGTTTCCGACAAAAACATTTATGTCTGTAGTTTTAAAAATTCTATTGACTTAGAAACTAGATTTCTATTCTGGGTTATTTACAGACCTTCAAAAGCAACCTGGCTATGTTGAATGTAGAAAGAAGGAACTGCAGATGCTGGTTTACATAATAGGACACAAGCTCAGTGGGTCAGGCAGCATCTCTGGGGAACATGGATAAGTGATGTTTCGGGTCGGGAACCTTTCTTCAGACTGATTGTAGGTTGGGGAGGGGATGGATGGTAGGAGAGAGGAGAGGCGGGATGAAGCAGGGCAGTTAATAGGTGGACACCGGCGAGGTGGGAGGTTGAGAGGCAGATGGTTTGAACAAAGGCCAGGGATAAAAGCAGATGATGTGAGACTTCTGATTGAAGAGGTCTGATTGCAGAGTTGTAAATTGTAAAACCAGAGGATGGAAATGTAGGAGGAGTGGGGAGGGGGGAGGGGGTGGGGGGAGGAGGGAGGTCGGTGGGAGTTCAGGTGGGGGATTGGGAAGAAAGGGGTTCTGGATAGGGGGTGGGGGGGGGGGGGGGGTGTGGGTTGTTCGAGGTAACCGAAAATTGAGAGTTCAATGTTCATCCCGTCGGGCTGTAAGCCACCCAAGTGGAATATGAGGTGCTGTTCCTCCAGTTTGCTAGTGGCCTCACTCTGGCAATGGAGGAGGTCCAGGACAGAAAGGTCAGTATTGGGAATGGGAAGGGGAGTTAAAATGGTTGGCGAGCGGGAGGTCCAGCAGGCTCAGCGGACCGAGTGCAAGTGATCAGAGAAATGTTGAAAGCCAATTTCAGTGGCTGCACAATCCAAGACCCTTATAGCCCTTCCTCACTTCCCACCTTATCCTTTGCTCCTTTCAAGCAATACAACTATAAAGGTTGAGCTGGCCTCTGAGATCTACCTCCATGAAATGCACCACATTTTCCTTGCAATGTAATGTGGAAACCAGGAACTGCAGATGCTGATTAATGGCAAAGGTAGGCGCAAAGTCCTGGAGTAACTCAACGGGTCAGGCAGCATCACTGGAGAAAAGCTGCAGGTGACATCTTGGCTCTTGACCTTCTGAAGGGTCCCCGCCCAAAACATCACCTGTCCTTTTCCTCCAGAGATGTTGCCTGACCCGCTGAGTTACTCCAGCACTTTGTGTCTATCTTTAGACAAACCAGTCACGGTGTCCAAAGGCTGGGCTCCCCAGTGGAGCTCAGTGGTGGAACGTGGTCTTGCTGGGGATCCACTGGAAAAGTAGACACAATATCTACTTGCCACTTGTGACCTGGAAGGAGTCCATTCCAACTCCAGCAGAGCCATTTCCACTGAGCATATCATGCCCCTGTGGCTCTGTGTCGTATTGGAACATCAAATGTAGAATAGTACACATAGAACATAGAATATTTCCAAGAAAAAAGAACAGCCGAAACATCACCCATCCTTAGTACACAAAATGCTGGAGAAACTCAGCGGGTGCAGCAGCATCTAAGGAGATTGGCAACGTTTTGGGCCAAAACCCTTCTTCAGACCATCACCCATCCTTGTTCTCCAGAGATGCTGCCTTACCCGTTGAGCCTTACCCCTTTTAGTCCCTTAGTGCCTGTCTTTCCATACAATGATTCTTGTTCAATGTAACATTACCATGGGCACCACTGCCCTATGCTTTCCTTTATGTCTGAAGAGCAAACATCCTCCACTCCAATCTGGTCCATCCCCTAGCAACCTTGCAGCCCTTTGGTTGGCATGGGAACACCACATCATCCCCGACTCAGAAAGGCTCGGAGCTGTGAAGTTTGTTCCAATCCCCCCATCCCCGGAAAAAGTGGGACGATTCAGCTCGTAGTGAGTTGCGTCCCGGCCACTCCCTCTTCTCCCATCGGGCCAAAGGTGTGAAAACGCACACCTCCCGATTCAGGGACAGTTTCTTCCCAGCTGTTATCAGGCAACTGAACCATCCTACCACAGCCAGAGAGCAGTCCTGAACTACTATCCACTTCATTGGTGACCCTCAGACTATCCTTGGTCGAAATCTACTTGCTTTACCTTGCACTAAACAATGTTCTCTTGTCATGTATCTGCGCACTGTGGACAGCTCGATTGTAATCATGAATTGTCTTTCAGCTGGCTGGTTAGCACACAACAAAAGCTTTTCACCAACAACAGTCCTACAGGAAAATCCCCCAGAAAACTCACAGCCCCACCCCGATTAAATCCAGCCCTATGACCCACTTCCAATCCACGGTTCCTGAATCTTTAGAGAAACAATTAATCTAAAGAAGGGTCTTGAGCTAAAACGTCACTTATCCAAGTTCTCCAGAGATGCTGTCTCAGCCGCTGAATTACTCCAGCACTTTGTATTATTTTTCCTGAATCTTTGTCCTCTACCAAAAAATAAAGTCGAAATATTATAGACAATAGACAATAGGTGCAGGAGTAGGCCATTCGGCCCTTCGAGCCAGCACCGCCATTCAATGTGATCATGGCTGATTATCCCCAATCAGTACCCCGTTCCTGCCTTCCCCCCATATCCCCTGACTCCGCTATCTTTAAGAGCTCTATCTAATGCTCCTGTCCCACTTAGAAAACCTGAATGGAAACCTCTGGAGACTTTGCGCCCCACCCAAGGTTTCCGTGCGGTTCCCGGACGTTTTTGTCCCCCACTAAAATATTACCAATTTTTAAAACGGAAACCACCTTTGACCATTAGGGAGACTGACAAAAACCTTCGGGAACCGCACGGAAACCTTGGGTGGGGCGCAAAGTCTCCAGAGGCTTCCGTTCGGGTTTCCTAAGTGGGACAGGGGCATAACTCTCTCTTGAAAGCATCCAGAGAACCGGCCTCCACCACCTACTGAGGCAGAAAATACCACAGACTCAATTCTGTAACTAAATATAATTACTGTCTGAAGGAAGGTAGACAAAAATGCTGGAGAAACTCAGCGGGTGAGGCAGCATCTATGGAGCGAAGGAAATAGGCAATATTTCGGGTCAAAACCCTTCTTCAGACTTTATATATACTTCTTTCGACCCAAAGTGTTGCCTATTTCCTTTGCTCCATAGATGCTGCTGCTTCACCCACTGAGTTTCTCCAGCATTTTTGTCTACCTTTGATTCTCCAGCATCTGCAGTTCCTTCTTAAACAACAGTCTGAAGGAACCTTGGTTATCTGCCCAAACCCACCCCAGAAGATAAACTGAAGATAGACACAAGAAAGCTGGAGTAATTCAGCGGGTCAGGCAGCATCTTTGGAGAAAAGGAATAAGTGACGTTTCGGGTTGAGACCCTTCACCAGACTATTACTGTGTGTTCATCATGGTGAGCACTTTATGAGACGTTTCTGTGTATAACAGAGGAGAGCTGTCTGAGATCAGTCCCATTGATTTTGCCCCGTAGAGGCAGTTACATACACATTCCCGCGGGTTTGTTTCGTGGTTGCTATGGCGATCAGAAGGCAGGTGTATCCTGGCCCTCAGATTGTCACTTCCTGCGCAAGGCTTTTTATTCACCGCTCTGTTAACGAACACCACAGTCTTATTTCCTGCCACAGCAGAGTGTAAAACCGTTAAACATTAGTGGTGTGAAGGAAAGAACCGCAGATGCCGGTTTACACCGAAGATCGACACAAGATGCTGGAGTAACTCAGCGGGACAGGCAGGCATCTCTGGAGTAGTAAAGATGAGGGGGGGGGGGGGGGGGCTGGAAAACAGAAGTCATTGGAGAGACAAAGGGCGTGTGAGGTGCCTTGGACATAGGTCGGGAGGGATTGGACCGGGAGGGAGGTAGGATGGAGACGGAGATGCTGCCTGTCCCGCTGTGTTACTCCAGCTAAAACTAGTGGTGAGTATGTATGCATGGTACAATATTGGAAAAGAGAAATGTGCGTGGTGTACAGTCATTGGTATAGGCAGGCGATTTGCTGACCACCAACCTTGCCTCTGATTGAGAAGGTTGCAGGTTCAATCCCACACCAGTGATTTCAGCACCAGCGTCTGGGCACTGTTGAGGGACCTCTCCACAGTCAGAGGTTCACAAGTTCATGAGTGATAGGAACAGAATTATGTGTAGTGCGTTTAAGAAAGTACTGCAGGTGCTGGAAAAATCGAAGGTAGACAAAAATGCTGGAGAAACTCAGCGGGTGAGGCAGCATCTACGGAACGAAGGAATGGGTGAGGTTTCGGGTCGAGACCCTTCTTCAGACTGATGTGGGGGTGGGGGGGGCGGGAAGAAGAAAGGAAGGGGCGGAAACAGTGGGCTGTGGGAGAGGGGGGAAGGGGAGGGAAAGGAGGGAGAAAGCATGGACTACCTGAAATTGGAGAAGTCAATGTTCATACCGCTGGGGTGTAATGCGTTAATTCCTTTCCTTCTACACAAAGAGGCTCTCTACGCCTAAGAAACCACTGAGCCAGGAAGGCGGTGGGTGTTGGTGGAAAGTTTACGTCACTGATCATTTGCTCGGCGGTAGATATTCAGGGTTATGGAACGAAGATATGGATCAGGGCTTGGAATTGCAGAAGATTAGTCAGAAGTCAAAAGTGCTCAATTGTCACATGCACCGGTGGACCAGAACAAATATAATTCATGTCCATTGGTGATAGGAGCGGAATTAGGCCATTCGGCCCATCAAGTCTACTCCGCCATTCAATCATGGCTGATCTATTCATCTTTCCCTCTCAAGCCCATTCTCTTGCCTTTAAACCCATAACCCCTGACATTCTCCCCCCCCCCCCCCGTACTCATCAAGAATCAATCTATCTCTGCCTTAAAATATATCCATTGACTTGGCCGTTTGTGGCATTGAATTGCACAGATTCACCATCCTCTGACTAAAGAAATAGTTCCTCATCTCCTTCCTAAACGTACGTCATTTTCTTCTGAGGCCACACCCTCTGGTCCCAGACTCTCCCACTGGTCGTGTCATCTTTCATATGAGATAGAGAATAGACAATAGACAATAGACAATAGACAATAGGTGCAGGAGGAGGCCATTCGGCCCCTCGAGCCAGCACTGCCATTCAATGTGATCATGGCTGATCATCCACAATCAGTACCCGGTTCCTGCCTTATCCCCATATCCCCTGACTCTGTTATTTTTTAAGAGCCCTATCTAGCTCTCTCTTGAAAGCATCCAGAGAACCTGCCTCCACCGCCCTCTGAGGCAGAGAATTCCACAGACTCACCACTCTCTGTGAGAAAAAGTGTGTCCTCGTCTCCGTTCTAAATGGCTTACTACTTATTCTTAAACTGTGGCCCCTGGTTCTGGTCTCCCCCAACATGTTTCCTGCCTCTAGCGTGTCCAAGCCCTTAACAATCTTATATGTTTCAATGAGATTCCCTCTCATCATTTTAAACTCCAGTGTACAAGCCCAGCCGCTCCATTCTCTCAATCCCACTATCTTGGGAATTAATCTTGTAAGATGTTAAACTTAAACCCCATTTGGCTAGATAAAACGTGAATTTGAAATATCCCAGAACTGGCAAGGAATTCCCTGCAACCCTCACAAATTCTGATGACCAAGTAATTTATCTCTTTTTTGACTGTCTGCATGCACAAAAATTGACCAGACCATAATGCTGATCATATTCAAAACTCTGATCATATTCAGAAAGGACATTATGTTGTTTGTGTGGGAAGGAACTGCAGATGCTGGTCGAATCCGAAGATAGACAAAAAAGCTGGAGTAACTCAGCGGGACAGGCAGGTTCACCAGACTGATTCCTGGGATGGCAGGACTTCCATATGAAGATAGAAACTGGATAGACTCGGCTTGTACTCTCTGGAATTTAGGAGATTGAGGGGGGGTCTTATAGAGGCTTACAAAATTCTTAAGGGGTTGGACAGGCTAGATGCAGGAAGATTGTTCCCGATGTTGGGGAAGTCCAGGATAAGGGGTCACAGTTTAAGGATAAGGGGGAAGTCTTTTAGGACCGAGATGAGAAGATCTTTTTTCACACAGAGAGTGGTGAGTCTGTGGAATTCTCTGCCCACAGAAGGTAGTTGAGGCCAGTTCATTGGTTATATTTAAGAGGGAGTTAGATGTGGCCCTTGTGGCTAAAGGGATCAGGGGGTATGGAGAGAAGGCAGGTACAGGATACTGAGTTGGATGATCAGCCATGATCATATTGAATGGCGGTGCAGGCTCGAAGGGCCGAATGGCCTACTCCTGCACCTATTTTCTATGATTCCATGAATCTCTCTCTGGAGAGAAGGAACGGGTGATGTTTCGGGTCGAGATCCTTCTTCAGTAGCTCAGGACCGCTCTCTATTTGTTGTTTGGATGGTTCAGTTGTCTGAAAACAGCTGGGTAGAAGCTGTCCCTGAATCTGGAGGTGTGCGTTTGCACTCTTCAGTAGCTTTTGCCTAATGGGAGAGTCAACCAAGTGGGCTACTTTGTCCCGGCTGGTGGCATGCTTGCCGTGATTCATTGGAAATTAGTTTCGTTTTGTTTATTTAAGAAATACAGCATGGAAACGGGCCCTTCGGCCCACCGCCAGCATTCACCTGTACATCAGTTCTATCCCACACACTAGGGACAATTTACAGAAGCCAATTAAACTACAAACCTGCACGTCTTTGGAGTGTGGGAGGAAACCCAACATCCCAGAGAAAACCCACGTAGATCACGGGGAGAACGTACAAACTCCGTACAGACTGCACCCGTAGTCGGGATCGAACCCGGGTCTCTGGCGCTGTGAGGCAGCAACTCCACCGCTGCGCCACCGTGCCACACTCACAAAGCCATTCAGGTTTGTAAGCTATTTGGCCTCAGCAAATTGGAGAAAGCCCATTCAGTCACAGGGACAACGTATAAAATCCGTACAGACTGCACCCGTAGTCAGGATTGAACCAGGGCGTCTGGCGTCGTGAGGCAGCAACTCTAACGCTGCACCACTGCGCCACTCATCCAGGCTAGTGAAGAGCACTCCATTGTGTTCCTGACTTGTGCCCCTGTAGACGGAGAAAGGATTTGGGATGAGTCACTCAACGTAGGGTACCCAGTCTCTGAGCTTCTCCAGCAGCTACAGATGTATACAGTGTCTGGTGCGGTTGGTCCCGGATTGAAGGGAAGAACTCAAGCAACCACGGCGTGTAGTGGCGGAGTGGAGAGGGAGGGCAGGTGGGCAGAAACGCTGACTCATGCAACAAGGATGCTGGAATCTATAGAGCAAAACACAGACTGCTGGAGTAACTCAGCAGATCAGGCAGCTTCTCCGGATGGAGTAGATGGGTGGCATTTCGGGTTGGAACCCTTGAAACAAAGATGAATTCCTACCCTGTTCACAGTGCGTGTGATCCAACCCTTGTCCACCTTCCATTCTCCCCATCTGCCAATAATCTGATGATTATAAACATTTGATGATTATATTTGATGATTCTTGGCATATATCAGCAATAATATATAGCAATCATATTATTGGTATATGTTATGGCGTGTATTATTGATCACATAATAGGCCAATAATTACATAGCCTCTTATAATTATTATAATTATATTTTTATGATTATTATCTACGTATAATTATTGCGAATGAATACATTGTAATATATGTGTGTGTTTAATGTGTCCGTCATAGCAGACTAACTTAGTTTCCTGCACAAATCCGTATTTTTATTTTCTCCTGAATTACCACCATTGAATATTGACTTCAAGAAAATTAAAATCACTGATAACTGCTTTAAAACGCCCAGCAAGGTTTTGCTAAAATTAAACATTTTAGCTGTGGTATTTTTACTCAACAAGTGAAATAGAGTTAAGGATCTCTTAACCCGTTTCTCATTTTCTGTACCCAAAATACATGTGAAACTCAATGGCTATAGTTTCCTCTCTCGAATCCGGTGATGATGTCACTCTGTGTCTCTCTCTCCCCTCCCTCTCCCCCCCCTCCCCCCCTCCCCTCCTCTCCCCCCTCTCTCCCCCCCCCCCCTCTCCCAAATCCATCACCATTCACCCATATTCACTTTTCTTCCAGACATGTAGCCAATGGCTGATTTCACACCCATCCAAATTTGATCGTGACTGATCTATTTTTCCCTCTCGACCCCATTCTCCTGCTTGGTCCCCATATCCTCTGACGCCCAAACCCTGGAATTCCCACCATGAACTCTTCTTCCTTAAAACTACTCTCTGGGTTTGGGATGTTTCTCTATGTTAAGGGCACATTGCGCATACAGTTTGCTGTCTTTGTATAATTCGCTACACTTGTAAGCCTGGATCAAGTGGATGTAGAGAGGATGTTTCCACCAGTGGGAGAAGGAAGCATGCAGAGGTAGATCTTTTCCTTGCACAAAGACTATGGATCAGTGTCCACCCGTGGACAGATGGTGGGCCGTCCCTCCTTCCTATTCTTGGTAATTAAAGGCAGACCTACCCAGAGCACTCCCAGCCTCGTGCTCCGACCCAGTGAGCAGGCTATCTGAAGCAGTCATGCACTGTTGTTCAGGAGATACAAGCAACTGCAGATGCTGGAATCCTGAGCAAAACACAAAGTGCCGTAGGAACTCAGCGAGTCAGGCAGCATCTATGGAGGGAATGGGCAGGCAACGTTCTGGGTCGGGACCCTTCTTCAGTTTTGTTCACCAACACTCTGTGTGATCCATGTTCTCCAAGTGCAACAAGTGGAGGAGGATCTCTCATGGCCAAAAGAACGATAAGCACCTTGATCAGCTAGTCACCTTGTTCACACGGATTTTAAACCTTAGTGGGCTTTGGCAAGGAACAAGCTAAGTTTTACTCAATAAGTAGCTATGATGGTTTTAGATGTCTGAAGATGGGTCTCAACCCGAAACATCACCCAATCCATTTCTCCAGAGATGCTGCCTGTCCCGCTGAATTACTCCAGCTTTTTGTGCCTATCTATGGTTTTAGAAATGCAGCTAAGTTCTGCCTTGGATAAATTGGTTGGATTTGGTTGTAAAAATTTCCTTACTAAATAGTGAACATTTCAAATCCATGTTGAGTGATTTGAGATAGTTTTGGGAGCTAATGACAATATTGAACTTAGGACCCTACTAACAGCCTATTAAACACTGGAACCTCCAAATAGGCTCTGAACTATTTAGATATGGGGGCATTATTTTTTACTTTGGACTTATTGTTTTATTTAGACAGACAGACAGACAGACAGACGACAGACAGACAGACAGACAAGCAGACCGATCATTTTTTCTCCCACTTTCCAAAGACATACAGATTTGTTAGTTAATTATTTCTGTAAATTGCCCCTGTGTGCAGGATGGGATAATATAGAATTAGTATATGGGTGATTGTTCTATATCTCTAAACTAAACTAAACTATTATTTGCAGACAACACAGAAATCAGTGGTATTGTTGACGTTGAGGAATGTATTATTAGGCTACTGATTTAGTTTAGAGATACAGCATAGAAACAGGCCCTAATATTTAAGAAGAATATCTGAAGCAGGGTCTTGACCCCAAAACGTCACCCATTCCAGTTCTCTCCAGAGATGCTGCGTATCCCGCTGAGTTACTCCGGCATTTTGCGTCTGTCTTCCTAATATTTACCGGATGGATTTCCTAACCTGTGTGTTTTATTCTGCAGGTACAGCGGTGAGTTTGTGCAGGTAATTCTTCCTACTTCGGTCGATTATGGACTTAATGCTAATTGTGATAGGGGTTTCCGACTGTGACTGACTCTTACATATTAGCATTATGTCTATGGTGTGACAACAGTCAACAGGTGCGTGCGTCTGTTGGTGAAGGAAGAGAGACATGTAGGAGGCCATGAAGAAATACAATGAATCCGAGCTTCTCGGAGCATCACTAAACCCGACAGCAGGAAACGTGTGGGCAAACAGGACATTGGCTAAAAGAAAAGTCTTGATAGTTCAGTCTGATTGTTTCCTCCTGATTAAATGTTTATTTTTGTATGCCTTGTTGTCACCTTCCCCTAGCTAACAGTGATCTGTCCTACATCTTCCTTGATCCTCGTCCCCTTTGATCTCGTTTTCACACCTTACCCTTCCATATCTCTGTGTCCCTCTCCCGCGACTCTCAGTCTGAAGAAGGGTGTCGACCCGAAACGCCGCCCATTCCTTCTCTCCAGAGATCCTGCCTGTCCCGACGAGTTACTCCAGCATTTTGTGTCTATCTTGATAGCTGCCCCACACATGTTCCCCTCCAACCCCTTCCTCTCCACCCGCCTCCAC
Source organism: Okamejei kenojei (assembly GCA_035221665.1). NCBI lineage: Eukaryota > Metazoa > Chordata > Chondrichthyes > Rajiformes > Rajidae > Okamejei > Okamejei kenojei. The sequence continues at coordinate 64,521,254 of CM069142.1, read as the reverse complement.
CCTCATGCTTACTGGAAACCACAGTGACACCGATGCTTAGACCTTTCATTTGCTTCTGATGTCATGGGAAACGTTGAGGTGGATAAAGCAGGTCACCTCAGGATGAAAGAGCCAAGCTCATTGTAAACTCACTCGAATGGAAACTAAGATGACTATCATGCCCTTTAATCATAAAATGAAACTCCTTACAACCTTTGCACGTGCATGTACAAGGGGAGAGATATAAATAAGAATGATTTGTTGATGCCAACCTCTTGCACTAACTCAGTAGTTAGCTGACAATCAATAGTAAAAACGGTTCTCGATCCAAACCATCACCTATTCCTTCGGTCCATAGATGCTGCCTCACCCGCTGAATTTCTCCAGCATCTTTGTCTAGCTTTAATTTTTTTTTATTTGATTAAGGGTCTGTCCCACTGCAGCGACCTAATTGGCGAGTTTAGAACAGTTTAGGAGAGTTTGCAAAAATGTCATGTTGAAGACCTCCTTCGACCTCCTTCGACTATGATGAAGATTATCTACAACTACCTTCGACTACCCTCGATTACCTACGACTAACATGCCGACCTACTGCGACCTACTACGACTAAACCTACGAGTAAAAAAAGTCGATTTTTTTCCATGGCGACCTTTTTTACTCGCGGGCATTTTTCAACATGTTGAAAAAAACGTCGCGACCTAGCTGAGGCCTCGAGTACACGGGGACCACTCTCGAGCACGAAGGAGAGTTACAAAGACCTCCTACGGCCTCGTGTCGACCATGCGGCGAGTATGAGTCGAGGGCAAACTCGTCTGAACTCTCGGATTAGGTCGACGCAGTGGGACAGGCCATTTAGTTTTGTTTATTTTCAGCTAGTTTACGGATACAGCACGAAAACGGCCCTTCGGCCCACCGAATGCACGCCGACCAGCGATCCCCACATACCAACACTATCCTACACGCACTAGAGACATTTACAAATTCTTACCCAAAGCCAATTTGCCTACAAACTTGTATGTCTGGAGGAAACTGGAGCATCCAAAGAAAACCCACCCAGGTCACGGGGCGAACATACAAATGGTGTACAGACAGCACCCATTGTCAGGATCGAACCAGAGTCTCTGGGGCTGTAAGGCAGCAACCCTACCGCTGTGCTGCCATGTTGCCCTAACATGCCCTAACATCCTTACCTAAGTAAAAATCTACTTATCGGTCTTCTCCCAAATCTTCTCATCACTTTTTGCTGCATGTGATACGATTCATTGTCCTATCTCCACGGAAAATTAAATCAAATCCCGTTATTCCATACTAATCTCCTTTCTTCAATGCAGCTCCTATTTACAGCTAATTCATGACCACTGAACGACTTCCTTCTTCAGGAATTCATTCTCTTGGCTTCGAAGCTCTGAAGAAAACTTGAGCACAAAAGTTAGTTGATGCTGTTGGAAGGGTGGGTTCAGTCTGCTCCCTTAATGGGCCCAGGAGATCCTAAGTACATCTAAGAGCAAAGCAGAATAGTCAACCCAGCATATTTGGCCAACACGTATTCATAAATAAAAGAGGCCATTTCGCCATTGGAGTGTAGGCCAAAGGAACTGCAGATGCTGAAATCTCATGTGGAGCACAAAGTGCTGGAGTAACTCCGTGGGTCAGGCAGCATCTCTGGAGCACACGGCTAGGTGGCACTCAGGACAATACTTGGCCGTTATCTCACTCATCTCTGTGGGACCTTGACTGGTACTAATGTCATGGGTTATGGGAGAAGGCAGGAGAGTGGGGTTGAGAGGGTAGTATGCGGAATTCTCTGCCTCAGAGGGCGGTGGAGGCAGGTTCTCTGGATGCCTTCAAGAGAGAGCTAGATAGGGCTCTTAAAAATAGCGGAGTCAGGGAATATGGGGAGAAGGCAGAAACGGGGTACTGATTGGGGATGATCAGCCATGATCACATTGAATGGTGATGCTGGCTCGAAGAGCCAAATGGCCCACTCCTGCACCTATTGTCTATTCTATATTGTCTATTGAAAGGGAGAGGGAAAGAGAGATCAGCCATGATTGAATGGCGGAGTAGACTTGATGGGCCAAATGGCCTAATTCTGCTCGTAGAACTTATGAACTTGTGATCGTGACATGTGCAAGTTGGTTCTTTCCAATGCCAGCAAACCAGAGCAAGATGCTAATGGACCCTGAAATGATCTCAAGGTAGAGAAACAAGGAACTGCAGATGCTGGTTTATACCAAAGATAGGCACAAAGTGCTGGCGTAACTCGGCGGGTCAGGCAGAATCTCTGGAGAGAAAGGGTGAGTGGTGTTTTGGGTCGGCACCCTTCTGCAGTCTGAAGAAGGATCCCGACCCGAAACATCACCCATCCCTTATTATCCAGAGATGCTGCTGTCTGTCCCGCTGAGTTACTCCAGCACTTTGTGCCTATCCTGAAATAAACATATCACATTTCACTCCAGAAAAAAATAAATGCCATTTCAATTGCATAAAGCAGAATAAAGAACTTTATTTAACTGGCATTTTCAGAATAGACTTCACACTGACATATTTGCAAATTAAAATGGCTTTCAATACTGGGACTGCAATGGAAAGAGATTAATGTGGGCGTTGGGATAGGTAGTAAGTGGACGTTGAGCATAATTCAGGCAACTAATGAGCATGACTGAAAACATCTCCCATGCAACCAACTGTTACAGTTTAATTCACAACTTAATTTTCTAATATATTTTTAATTACAAAGCCAATGACACAGAGAAAGCCTTGTGTTATCAAAAGCATTCAACCAACATAACCTCAAAGTATTAAAAGGATATCTCTAACTTGCATGTGTTATGTTCATATCCAGTACATAACGGAACAAATAGGCCACGGTTGAGGCTTGTTAATTAAATACAAAAAGCACTGGAGGAACTCAGCGGGTGGGGAGGGAATGGATGGGCAGTGTTTTGGGTGGAGACCCTTCTTCAGACTTTGTATTTAACCCCATATGGAGGATTTTACTCCATATGGGCGGCACTGTGGCGCAGTGGTAGAGTTGCTGCCTTACAGCGCTCTCAGCGCCAGAGTCCCAGGTTCGATCCCGACTGCAGGTGCTGTAGTCAATGCCTACTATGTTCTGTTGTGCTAAGCAAAGAAATAATTTCATTGTCCTGTCAGGCACACATGACAATAAACTCTCTTGACTTTGACTTTTGACTTTGTCTGTACAGAGTTTGTACGTTCTCCCCGTGACCGCGTGGGTTTTTTTTTTCCAAGATCTTCGCTTTCCTCCCACACTCCAAAGACGTAAAGGTTTGTGGGTTAATTGGCTTGGTATAAATGTAAATTGACACCAGTGTTAATGTGCGGGGATCGCTGGTCAGTGCAGACTCAGTGGGCCGAAGGGCCGGTTACCACACTGTATCTCCAAACTAAACTAAACTAAACTAAACTAATCAGTCCCTATCATTTTACTATTTCAACCCAAAAGACTATGTTGATAGAAAGCTGTAGATAGACGCAAAATGCCGGAGTAACTCAACAGGACAGGCAGCATCTCTGGAGAGAAGCAATGGGTAAAGTTTCGAGTCGAGACCCTTCTTCTGACTTCAGATAAGGCTGTGTTGGGTGAGAAGAACGAGCTATGGAGTCACAGTCATACTGCACAGAAGCAATATAAATATGGAGGTCAATGTGTAAATGGGCGGCTGATGATTCCCAGAGCCTTGGTGGACTGAAGGGTCTATTTCTGTGCTGTACCTCCATGCTGCCTATTCTGTGCTACGATTCTCTATGACTATGTCTAAACAGACCCTTTGGCCCACAATGTCCATGCGGACCAACAACTGCCTATCTGTATATTCCAATCCACCAGCGCTTGGTCCCCAGCCTACAGTACCTTGGCAACTTAGACGTTACCACAAGATAGTTCTCAATTGTTGGGGGAGTACTTGCTTCCACCACCATGTCAAACTTTGTCTCAGATTTCATCCACCATCTGGAAGACAGGGTTTGCTCCAGATTCTTCCCCCCCCCCCCCCCCCCCCACAATCGCTCACCTTAAAGAATGCATTCTGACCTCTGCCATAGGAAAACGTTTCTCATTAACTAGCCTGCCGATCGATGCCTCTCATAATCTAGTGCAGTCCATCACAGGTTCCGACCTCGGCACCATGGAAGGGATCTACAGGAGTTACTGCCTCAAAAAGGCAGCCAGCATCATCAGCCCACACCACCCTGGCCACACTCTCATTTTCACCCCTTCCATTGGGAACCTGTAAAATGTAATGTCCAGGTTCAGGAATAGCTTCTTCCTGACAACCATCAAGCTATTAAACACTACAACCTCCAAATAAGCTCTGAACTACATAGATTGGTGTTATCTTTTTGCTCTATTATTGTTTGCTGGTTTTTATGTGTATATATATATATATATATAACTTTTTTTCCCATTTATTATATTGTGTACAGTGTACTATGTTTACATATTCTGTTGTGCTGCAGTAAGTAAGAATTTCATTGTTCTATCTGGGACATGTGACAATAAAACACTCTTGACCCTAGACCTTTGACAAGTCTTCCTTCAGCTTACTGCTGTTCTCCAAGAACAATCCCAGCCTGGCCAGTCTTTCCTTGAAACGAAAACGCTCCAGAACACAGCACTGTACAGCACAGGAACAGGCCCTTCAGCCCACCAGGTCCGGACTTAACATGATGCCAAATCCCTGGTGCCTGCATGTGCTCCATACCCCTCCATTCCCTGCCCATTCTGTCCTCCAGAATGACGCACAACATTGCATCTGTGGCCCAACTAATGTTTGATTAAGTTCTCCAGGCCAGAGTAGGTGAATCGAGGACCAGAGGACATAGGTTTAAGGTCTGGGGGAAGATTATAATAGGAATCTGAGGGGTGACTTTTTTACACAGAGGGTGGTGGGTGTATGGAACAAGTTGCCAGAGGAGGTAGTTGAGGCTGGGACTACCCCAAGTTTAAGAAACAGTTAGACAGATACATGGATAGGACAGGTTTGGAGGGATATGGACCAAGCGCAGGCAAGTGGGACTAGTGTAGCTGGGACATGTAAGCCTGTGTGAGCAAGTTAGGCCGAAGGGCCTGTTTCCACACTGTATCACTCTATGAATCTATGACTCTCTAATATCCTCATCAGTATGGCACAGCTGGTCGAGCTACTGCTTCACACCAGAGACTCAGTTTAATCCTGACCTGGGGTGCTGTCTGCGTGGAGTTTGCACATTCTCCCTGTGACCACATGGGTTTCCTCCAGGTGCCCTGGTTTCCTCCCACATCCGAAAGAAGTGTGGGTTTGTAGCTGGTGTGTAGGATAGAACTCTGTGACTTGGCCTCTGTGAATAGCCCCTAGTATGTAGGGAGTGGATGAGAAAATGGAATAACATAGAACTAGTGTGAATGGGTGATCGATGGTCGGCACAGACTCAGTGGGCCGAAGGGCCTGTTTCCATGCTGTATCTCTGAACTAAATCAGTAGCCTAATAATACCTTCCTCAAAAACAATAATACCAATCATTTTTGTGTCACCAGCAAATAATAGTTTAGTTTAGTTTAGTTTAGTTTAATTTAGAGTGTAAACAGGCCCTTCGGCCCATTGAGTCCACACAGAGCAGCACTGAGCCATACATTAATTCTATCCTACACACTAGGGACAATTTACAGAAGCTAATTAATCTACAAACCTGCACATCTTTGGAGTGTGAGAGGAAACCGGAGCGCCTGGAGAAAACCAACGTGGTCACATGGTGAATATACAAACTCCGTACGGACAGCACCCGTAGTCAGGATCGAACCCAGATCTCTGGTGCTGTAAGGCAGCAACTCTACCCGCTGAGCCTTTGTGCTGCCTTAAATAATTAGGAAATAATAGTAAGATTAAATGAGAATTACCAGTTCGATGTTTGAACGTTATTTTATGAGGAGTAACGATGAGGGATTATGTGAAGAAGCCCCGCCTGGCGCATGATCGGCATACTTCAAAGCAGCGGCATGAAAAACACAGAACCTAATAGCCGGAGTAAGATAGTAAGGCTCAACATAGATTTAGAACTACCAGATGATCATTTATTTTATGAGGGTCGGGAGTGGAGAGTACGAAATCCCTCATTGTTACTCCTCATAAAATAACGATCAAACTTTGAACTGGTAAGTTCTCGTTTAATCTTACTATTTTACTTCGGAGTCACATGAGTGACTATGTGAAGAGTTTGTAGCTCTGTGTTTTTTATGTCGTAGATTCATTCCATTCGACAGTCCTGCTAAGTCAACACATAAGTGAGCAAATAACCTTTTTCAAAATTCAGCTTCAGTTTATTTAATAAGTCTTTTAATCATAAAAGAACAAATAATAACCCCTTTTATACCAGGGGAAAATCACTACAAAGTGATAAAAGATATAATGTGATAACATAAATCGATAATATAAGTCGATAGTGAAACAAAGCAGATAATCACAGTGAACCCAACACCACGTGTCTAAAGCCTGGCATCGTGAGAACAGGTTTATCGTAGAACTTTGAAAAAGTTCCTTCTTTAGACCACCCTGCGGCTTCTAAAATTTGGTCGAGCGGCACGTCCTGTAACTTCGCCGCGGACGTAGCTGCAGCCCTGGTGGAATGAGATTTAAACACATCAGTGTCCACTCCCGCTAAATCTAACATCTGTTTTAATCACCTAGAAATGGTTTGTACTAATGCTTTTGTGTGTGGTTTTTTATGCGTAATAAATAACGCTTTTTCATCACCTCGAAGACTCTTGGTTACTTCTATATATTGAGTCAAGTGTCTAACTACACACAATGTTTGATCAACAGGGTAAGCTTTGAACATTACCTTAGCTCCAGTTCTCCCTGGTCTGCTTTGTTTGATCAGATCATAAACGTAAAACACAATGTTATCTGAAGCCACATGCATACAATCTAAAAGTAGCATTTGCAATGTTTGCACTCTTTGTGCTGATACCAACGCCATTAACATTACTAATTTAAATGTTAAATTTTCCAAAGACATAACTGTGATTGGAGTCCATTGCCTAAGCAAAGTAAGTACAATGCTGACATCCCAAATTTCTGTATACCTTGGCTTGGGCGGATTCTTGTTAAAAATCCCTTTCATAAACCGGGATATTAATGGATGAGACTCAATTAATTCACGGTCAGAAATTTGTCCTAAATAGGACGATAAAGCACCACGAGCACTATTAATGGCACTTTCACTTAAGTGCTGCCCAAAATGCAACTCAGCAAAGGAACTCCAATATGTTTGAAATGTTCACAGTATGATAAGATATTTTTTGACTGTCTACAAAAGACTTCCCATTTCTTTATATGTGTCATATATTGTTTCTTAGTGCTATCTCGCCATGCTGAGCTATAACATCCATGGTTCTATCCGACAATCCAAGCCCTTGTAGTGGTCTGGTCAAAACCTGCAGATTAACAAATCCATATGAACATGTAATGGATGAATTTCTTTTGTTACCGATTGTATTAACAAATCACTGCAGCTAGGAATCGACATAAATGGTTCCTTAATCATCTTTAACATCAACGGGAATCATGCTTGTGTGGGCCAATTTGGAACCACCAACAACCCTGTGGCAGAATCTTGTTCTATTCTCTTAAGACATTGCCTAACCAGGCCAAATGGAGGGAAAGCATAAAAGAACATATTTCCCCAATGTAGCGAAAATGCATCTACTGCTACCACACCTGGATTGGGTTCCCAAGACACGTATTTAGGCAATTGATGATTTAATCTTGATCCAAACAGATCAATGTCTGGTAACCCATACCGAATGACAATTTTACTGAAAACTTGTGGGTTTAACATCCATTCTGTGTTGTCTTTAAATACCCTTCATCTGTTGTCTGCCACCACATTGTCTTTATTTGGGAGATAACTTGCTGAAAGCCAAATTTGGTGCTCAATACACCAAAGCCATATCTGATTGACCAGACAATCACATGATACTGATCTTACTCCACCCATGTGATTAATATATGCAACAGCTGTCTTATTGTCTAATTGTACCTGGACATGCAGATCCTTTTTTGTAGACCAATAGGCTTTTAATCCATAAAATGCCCCCAATAACTCCAAATAATTAATACCAAATGTTTGGAGAAACAATTCCTCTTGGACAGTCCATCAGCCCCCACAGCTGGTGGAATTTTCCGTCGCCCCCCAATCCAAGAGAGCACTTGCATCTGTTGTAAAAACACTTCAGGCTGCTGTATTAAAATGTTTTTAGTAGCTTGTGGAACATTGTCAATCCACCATTGTAATTCCAATAAAGCTTCCTTTGTTAATTGCATAGGCCTATCAAAATGGCCTGCTTGCTTTTTTAAAACTTGCGTTTTTTTCCCTTTGAAGGTTTTGGTAATGTAATGGACCAAATTCCACTGCAGGAAATGCTGCTACTAATTTACCAATAACCTTTGCTACCTCTCAGATGGAGGGATAAGGTTTGTGAATAAGGCCCCAACATACATTTGTAATATCAACAATTTTGTCCGTTGGTAAAGTTACTAACATAGTAACCGAATTTATCACAAAACCTAAATAATTAATTGTTTGTGCTGGCTACAGCTTGGATTGAATTGGATGAATCAGGAAACCTAGCTTTTCAAACAAGCTTTTAGTTGCTGAAACTGATTTTCCAGTTGAATCCTGATTAGTACTGACAATTAAGATGTCATCCAGATAAGCCATAACAATGTGCTTTTGTGCTCTTAATTGTGCTAAAGCTGGATTCAACAGCTTTGTGAAGAGCCTAGGAGCTGAACTTAACTCATTAGGTAATGCTTTGAATTGCCACAGCTGTCCCAACCAATTAAATTTTAAGTACCGTTGAAAAAAACAATGTATTGGTACTGAATAGTATGCATCCTTCAAATCTATTGTAGCCATATAACAACCTGCTGATATCAAATGTCTTGCAGTGTTGAATGTTTCCATCTTGAAATGTTTATACTGGACAACTGTATTAAAGTTTGTAAGGTCCAGAATGATTCTACAACCACCATCCTTTTTATCTCTTGGAAAAATGTTTGACACAAATTGGTGTGGATGCTTAACAGTTTTATCAATAACACCTTTTTTAAACAATTTCTTAATTTCTTCATTAATTTCTGCTTTCTCAAGAGCAGAGAACATTAAACCATGATTAGGTTTATTCTGTACCGGTGGATCAATACCTTCTTTAAATGTTATTGTAGCTCCTGAAACAGTTTGTAAAATAAACCGGTCAGATGTGATGCAAAGCCATTCATCATAAAACATTTTTAATCTCCCACCAACTGGAGACTCCTCCAAAGTTTCTTTCTTAACAGAATAAAGTTTTTGTACCTCTCCATACGAACGTGGTGGTCTCCTTCTCCCCACATATGGGTGAACATTAGGCTGTGCTGGATGGTAACACTTCCTTACCATACTCCTGCCTCTGCTTGTTCCAAAAGCAGATCCCCTTCTTGGCGTACTGTACCTTTTTTGTCCAAAAACGAAAGGTCTCATGTAGCTAATAGATTTAGCCTCTTCATCCATTTCTCTGATTTGTTTAGGCAGGTTTTCTCCAGATAAATAACCAGGAGTTTGAACACTACTTGATCTGCACAGCCCTGCAAATCTAGGATTAAATATGGGCCGAATCGCAATTTCCCTCATACAATTGAGCTCAAAAAAGGAATTGCACAATAAACCCAGTGTATCTTTTTGGATTTTGATCATTTCCGACCCTTCCACTTGCTTTCGAAAAGCGGTAATGGCAGCTGAAATAAGTTTGAGGATTCTTTGAAAACGTATTTCTTGTCCCCTCATGACTGATGACATAGGTGTCCATATAGTCGGATTCACCGTAGGTACCTTCAATGAGGTGCAATTTTCCGGTGTTTGTATAAATCTGCTGTTTCAGCCATAACAGCATCTTGAAGTGGGTGAGATACCATATAATTAATGTTGGCAGCCAGGTTTTCTTCCATAGCCTCACCACTTCCTTCAGGTATAGCAAAACCTCTTGCCACATCAGGCACACATGGCCTTCTCCTTTTACTTTGTGGTGGGTACTCATAACCAACATCACCACTTTCAGGGTCTGTCTCTTGCAGCCCTGGTATTCCTGAGACTTCATCAAAGGAGACTTCCTCCAGCCCAATCCCTGGGTCTGGAGTTCCATATTCCCAATTTTCATACTGCCATATTCTGGATATTCAAACCCCTCAGGGTCTGTTTGGGAAAATTCTGGGTTCTTGGACCCTTGCCTCATAATACTTTGGAGAACTTTCTCCATATGTTCCATTTTAAGCCACATGGCTTTATTATCCGGAGGGCTTTCATTGTCAGAATCATCATCAGAAGCCTCGGGCCTCATGGATTTCTTTTTACTTTTCTTAGGTACATTTTCCTCCGTGGCTTCTGCTTGTGGAGCAACTACAGTCTCACTAACGGGTAAATCAACGGCCACCGGTATCGGAACCTGCTCCACACTAATCTCTTGTCCCGATTCTTTCACCTCACCCCGGGATGATCTTTTCACCCGCGAAACCTTCCTCTGAGATTTCTCCATTATTCATTTCTTTTTAGTTTCACTTTTGCTGGCTCTGTACACCAGCGTAACAGTTTTTGCAATGCCCTGAAAGTGAATTCACATGCACTTATCTGCGGGCCCGTTCCTTACCGCTTAGAGGAGCTGCGCTCTGCAGCTCTTGCTCTGCCGTCAGCGTCGACGTAATGCCGATCATGCGCCAGGCGGGGCTTCTTCATGTAGTCACTCACGTGACTCCGAAGTAAAATCATTTCTCAACAACTAGTTCAACAACATAATGGCCACTTCAAATGGATTGTTCTTTACAGAGTCTCATAGCTAAACTGAAGGTCTCCATTTTGACAGCTGATCCCCCAGTAAGAGTATTAATGAAAAATCGTGGATTTTGCAAAATTAACTACACAGTTCACTGATTCTACAAGCGCATGTAATGTGAAACATAGAAACATAGAAAATAGGTGCAGGGGGAGACCATTTGGCGCTTCGCGCCTGCACCGCCATTCATTGTGATTATGGCTGATCATCCACATTCATTAACTCGTGCCTGCCTTCTCCCCATACCCCTTGATTCCGCTAGCCCCTAGAGCTCTATCTAACTCTCTTCTAAATTCATCCAGTAAATTGGCCTCCACTGCCTTCTGTGGCAGAGAATTTCACAAATTCACAACTCTCTGGGTGAAAATGTTTTTCTCATCTCAGGTTTAAATGGCCTCCCCTTTATTTTTAGACTGCAGCTGGACTTGATCTGGACTCCCCCAACATTGGGAACATTTTTTCTGTATCTAGCTTGTCCAGTCCTTTTATAATTGTATACGTTTCTATAAGATCCCCTCTCATCCTTCTAGATTCCAGTGAATGCAAGCCCATTCTTTCCAATCTTTCCTCATATGACAGTCCCACCATCCCCGGGATTAACCTCGTAAGATCCATTAAACATGATCCCAACCGACTGGCTTGAAAGGTTGCCGGCAGATTTTTCCCATTGCCAGACATTGAGAGCCGCACAAACCTGCCTGCCAGACATTCCATGGTGAATTACCTGCTCCAGGTGAGACAGCAACAGAGGTCTCGCTTCCTTGGGATTTAGTTAGATGGAAAGTACTTCTAACTTATGGCATAGAACTTTTACTGAGGTACAGAGAAATTGATTTTTGTATACAAGTATCACTCCACATCAGCACCTAGTTAATTTTGCTGATTCATCCGATAAAGCTCATTTTGTTTAGTTTAGGGATACTAGAGTGGAAACAGGCCCTTCAGCCCACCGAGTCGGCGCTGACCAGTGGCAATTTACAGAAGCCAATTAACCTGCAAACCTGCACATCTCTGGGATGTGAGAGGAAATTGGAGCACCCGGATTTGGTAAAGGACCTCGAGGTTAATGAGCCATTAGGAGGCAGTGACCACAACATGGTCAGGTTTAATCTACAATTGGAGAGGGAGAAGGGTAGATCAGAGGTGTCAGTGTTACAGTTGAATAAAGGGGACTATGGGGCCATGAGGGAGGAGCTGGCCAAAGTTGACTGGAAAGATACACTAGCAGGGATGACAGTGGAACAAAAATGGCAGGTGTTTCTGGGATTAATACAGAATGTGCAGGATCAGTTCATTCCTAGGAGGAAAAAAGATTCCAAGGGAAGTAAGGGGCGACCGTGGCTGACAAGGGACTTCAGGGACAGTATAAAAATAAAAGAGAAGAAGTACAACGTAGCAAAGTTGAGCGGGAAGCCAGAGGATTGGGTAATGCTTAAAGGGCAACAGAAGTTAACTAAAAAGACAATATGGGGAGAAAAGATGAGGTACGAAGGTAAGCTAGCCAGGAATATAAAGGAGGATAGTAAAAGCGTCTTTAGGTATGTGAAGAGAAAAAAATTAGTTAAGACCAAAGTTGGACCCTTGAAGAACGAATCTGGGGTGACAGAGGAACTGAAGGTAAATCCACATTAGGCAGGAAATGGTGTTGGATAGACTGATGGGACTGAAGGCTGATAAATCCCCAGGGCCTGATGGTCTGCATCCCAGGGTACATAAGGAAGTGGCTCTAGAAATCGTGGATGCGTTGGTGATAATTTTACAATGTTCTAAAGACTCAGGATCAGTTCATGTGGATTGGAGGGTAGCTAATGTTAGCCCACATTTTAACAAAGGCGGGAGAGAGAAAACGGGGAATTATAGACCATTTAGCCTGACATCGGTGGTGGAGAAGATGCTGGAGTCAATTATAAAAGATGAAATACCGGCACATTTGGATAGCAGTAACAGGATCGGTCCGAGTCAGCATGGATTTACGAAGGGGAAAACATTCTTGACTAATCTTCTGGAATTTTCTGAAGATGTAACTAGGAAAATGAACAAGGTGGAGACAGTGGATGTAGTGAACCTGGACTTTCAGAAAGCATTTGATAAGGTCCCACATAGGAGATTAGTGGGCAAAATTAGGGCACATGGTATTGGGGGTAGAGTGCTGACATGGATAAAAAATTGGTTGGCAGACAGGAAGCACAGTGTAGGGATTAACGGGTCCCTTTCAGAATGGCAGGCAGTGACTAGTGGGGTACCGCAAGGCTCGGTGCTGGGACCGCAGCTATTTACAATATACATCAATGATTTAGATGAAGGGACTCAAAGTAACATTAGCAAATTTGCAGATGACACAAAGCTGGGTGGCAGTGTGAACTGTGAGGAGGATGCTATGAGAATGCAGGATGACTTGGACAGGTTGGGGGAGTGGGCAGATGCATGGCAGATGAATGTGAGGTTATCCACTTTGGTATCAAAAACAGGAAGGCAGATTACCATCTAAATGGCGCCAAATTGAGTAAAGGGGAAGTACAACGGGATCAGGGGGTCCTTGTTCATCAGTCTATGAAAGTAAGCACGCAGGTACAGTAGGCAGTGAAGAAAGCGAATGGCATGTTGGCCTTTATAACAAGAGGAGTCGAGTATAGAAACATAGAAACATAGAAAATAGGTGCAGGAGTAGGCCATTCGGCCCTTCGAGCTAGCACCACCATTCAATATGATCATGGCTGATCATCCAACTCAGTATCCTGTACCTGCCTTCTCTCCATACCCCCTGATCCCTTTAGCCACAAGGGCCACGTCTAACTACCTCTTAAATATAGCCAATGAACTGGCCTCAACTACCTTCTGTGGCAGAGAATTCCAGAGACTCACCACTCTCTGTGTGAAAAACGTTTTCCTCATCTCGGTCCTAAAGGAATTCCCCCTTATCATTTGACTGTGACCCCTTGTTCTGGACCTCCCCAACATCGGGAACAATCTTCCTGCATCTAGCCTATCCAACCCTTTAAGAATTTTTGTAAGTTTCTATAAGATCCCCCCTCAGTCTTCTAAATTCTAGTGAGTATAAGCCAAGTCTATCCAGAGTTTCCTCATATGAAAGTCCTGACATCCCAGGAATCAGTCTGGTGAACCTTTTCTGTACCCCCTCTATGGCAAGAATGTCTTTTCTCAGATTTGGAGACCAAAACTGTACGCAATACTCCAGGTGTGGTCTCACCAAAACCCTGTGCAACTGCAGTAGCACTCCCTGCTCCTATACTCAAATCCTTTCGCTATGAATGCTAACATACCATTTGCTTTCTTCACTGCCTGCTGCACCTCCATGCCTACTTTCAATGATTGGTGTACCATGACACCCAGGTCTCATTGTATCTCCCCTTTTCCTAATTTGCCAGCATTCAGATAATAGTCTAACCTCCTGTTTTTGCCGCCAAAGTGGATAACCTCACATTTATCCACATTATACTGCATCTGCCATGCATTTGCCCACTCACCCAGCCTATCCAAGTCACCTTGCAGCCTACTAGCATCCTCCTCACACCTAACACTATCCCCCAGCTTAGTGTCATCCGCAAACTTAGAGATGTTGCGTTCAATATATATTGTAAATAACTGGGGTCCCAGCACTGAGCTTTGCGGTACCCCACTAGTCACTGCCTGCCATTCTGAAAAGGACCCGTTTACTCCTACCCTTTGCTTCCTGTCTGCCAGCCAGTTCTCTATCCACATCAATACTGAACCCCCAATACCGTGTGCTTTAAGTTTGTATACTAATCTCTTATGTGGGACCTTGTCGAAAGCTTTCTGAAAGTCTAGATATAACACATCCACTGGTTCTCCCTTATCCACTCTGCTAGTTACATCCTCGAAAAATTCTATAAGATTCGTCAGACATGATTTATCTTTCGTAATCCTTGCTGACTTTGTCTAATGATTTCACCACTTTCCCAATGTGCTGCTATCCCATCTTTAATAACTGACTCTAGCAGTGTCCCCACTACCGATGTTAGACTAACTGGTCTGTAATTCCCCGTTTTCTCTCTCCCTCCTTTTTTAAAAGGTGCGGTTACATTAGCTACCCTCCAATCCTCAGGAACTAGCCCAGTAGTCTAAGGAGTTTTGAACAATTATCACTAATGCATCCACTATTTCTGTGGCTACTTCCTTGAGTACTCTGGGATGCAGACTATCTGGTCCTGGGGATTTATCGGCCTTTAATCCATTCAATTTACCCAACACCACTTCCCGGCTAACCTGGATTTCACTCAGTTCCTCCACCTTATTTGATCCCCGGTCCCCTGTAATTTCCGGCAGATTATTTATGTCTTCCTTAGTGAAGACAGAACCAAAGTAGTTATTCAATTTGTCTGCCATGTCCTTATTCCCCATGATCAATTCACCTGTTTCTGACTGCAAGGGACCTACATTTGTTTTAACTAATCTCTTTCTCTTCACATATCTATAAAAACGTTCGCAGTCAGTTTTTATGTTCCCTGCCAGTTTTCTTTCATAATCTATTTTCCCTTTCCTAATTAAGCCCTTTGTCCTCCTCTGCTGGACTCTGAATTTCTCCCAGTCCTCTGGTAGGCTGCTTTTTCTGGCTAATTTGTATGCTTCATCTTTTGTTTTTATACTATCCCTGATTTCCCTTGTTATCCATGGATGCACTACCTTCCCTGATTTATTCTTTTGCCAAACTGGGATGAACAATTGTTGTAGTTCATCCATGCAGTCTTTAAATACCTTCCATTGCACATCCACTGTCAACCCTTTAAGAATCACTTGCCAGTCTATCTTGGCCAATTCACGTCTCATACCTTCAAAGTTACCTTTGTTTAAGTTCAGAACCCTTGTTTCTGACTTAATTATGTCACTCTCCATCCTAATGAAGAAACTCAAACCATATTATGGTCACTCTTGCCCAAGGGGCCACGTACAACAAGACTGCTAACTAACCCTTCCTCATTACTCAATACCCAGTCTAGAATAGCCTGCTCTCTCGTTGGTTCCTCTACATGTTGGTTTAGAAAACTATCCCGCATACATTCCAAGAAATCCTCTTCCTCAGCACCCCTGCCCATTTGATTTACCCAATCTATATGTAGATTGAAGTCACCCATTATAACTGTTTTACCCTTGTTGTACGCATTTCTAATTTCCTGTTTAATGCCATCCCCAACTCCACTACTACTGTTAGGTGGCCTGTACACAACTCCCACTAGCCCTTTAGAGTTTCGCAGCTCTACCCATATCGATTCCACATCCTCCAAGCTAATGTCCTTCCTTTCTATTGCATTAATCTCCTCTCTCACCAGCAACGCTACCCCACCTGCCTTTCCTTTCTGTTTATCCGTCCTGAATATTGAATATCCCTGGATGTTCAGCTCCCAGCCTTGGTCACCCTGGATCCATGTCTCCGTGATCCCAACTATAGTATAGTCATTAATATAAGTTAAGGATAAGGGGGAAGTCTTTTAAGGATAAGGGGGAAGTCTTTTAGGACCGAGATGAGAAAATCGTTTTTCACACAGAGAGTGGTGAATCTGTGGAATTCTCTGCCACAGAAGGTAGTTGAGGCCAGTTCGTTGGCCATATTTAAGAGGGAGTTAGATGTGGCCCTTGTGGCTGAAGGGATCAGGGGTATGGAGAGAAGGCAGGTACAGGATACTGAGTTGGATGATCAGCCATGATCATATTGAATGGCGGTGCAGGCTCGAAGGGCCGAATGGCCTACTCCTGCACCTAATTTCTATGTTTCTAATAACTATCTGCACATTCAACTCATCCACCTTATTACGAATGCTCCTCGCATTGAGACACAAATGTTTTTACAACACTCTTACTCCTTATACAATTATGTTGACAAGTGGCCCCTTTTCATTTTTGCCCTGGAAACCCACCACCTCTTATTCTCTGTTTATTATTTTGTTCTTCTTTCCCCCCTACATGTTGGATCTGAGTGCTTCCCTTCTCTGCCTCCTGCCTCAGACCCTGTCTACTGGCATTCTCTATTTGAGTCCTTCTCCCCAGTTCTAGTTTAAAGTCCCCCGGTAGCCTTTGCAAATTTCCCTGCCAGGATACCGGTCCCCCTCAGGTTCAAGTGCAACCCGTCCTTTTTATACAGGTCACTCCTTAGTATAGGAGCAAAGAAGTCCTTCTGCAGTTGTACAGAGCCCTAGTGAGACCACACCTGGAGTATTGTGTGCAGCTTTGGGCCCCTAATTTGAGCAAGGACATTCTTGCTATTGAGGGAGCGCAGCGTAGGTTTACAAGGTTAATTCCTGGGATGGCGGGACTGTCATATGCTGAGAGAATGGAGCGGCTGGGCTTGTACACTCTAGAGTTTAGAAGGATGTGAGGGGATCTTATTGAAACATATAAGATTGTTAATGGTTTGGACATGCTGGAGGCAGGAAACATGTTCCCGATGTTGGGGGAGTCCAGAACCTGGGGTCACAGACAGTTTAAGGATAAGGGGTAAGGCATTTGGAACAGAGACGAGGAAACATGTTTTTCTCACAGAGAGTGGTGAGTCTGTGGAATTCTCTGCCTCAGAGGGCGGTGGAGGCAGTTTCTCTTCATGCTTTCAAGAGAGAGCTAGATAGGGCTCTTAAAGATAGCGAAGTATGGGGATCTGGGGAGAAGGCAGGAACGGGGTACTGATTGGCGATGATCAGCCATGATCACATTGAATGGCGGTGCTGGCTCGAAGGGTCGAATGGCCTACTCCTGCACCTATTGTCTATTGTCTATTGTCACTCAAAGGAAACCCACGTGGTCACAGGGAGAACGTGCAAACTCCACACAGGCAGACCGCAGTTCTACCTGCTGCTCCACTGTGCCGCCCCTGTAAGGTCATTTTGAACGCTAAGCTCCTAAAACATCTGATATACAGAAATCAAGACGTCGCAGATGCTGGAAGTTTGAGATAATAACATAAAATGATGATTGTAAAGGAGATGAGGAGGAATTTCTTTCGTCAGAGGGTGGTGAATCTGTGGATTCACAGAAGGCTGTGGAGGCCAAGTCAATGGGGATTTTAATAGCGGAGATTGATGGGTTCTTGATTAGTATGGGCGTCAATGGTTACGGTGAGAAGGCAGGAGAATAGGGTTGAGAGGGAAAGATAGATCAGCCATGATTGAATGGCAGAGTAGACTAGGTCGGCCAACTAGCCTAAATCTGCTCCTATGACTGATGAAATTATGAAAAAGTGAATGCACAGACCTGTAGCTGACAAAATATTCGGAAAAGAGGGGATTCAAAATGGCTGCCACAGGTCCCTGCAATGAACCTTGTGTGTATACCCAGCTACATCACCCATATAAATTATTTTGGGGTGAAAAAATGTAAGCCTCTCCACAATTTTAGTTTAGTTTAGGGATACAGCGCGGAAACAGGCCCTTCGGCCCACTGAGTCCGTGCCGACCTGCGCTGCCCACACATTAGCACTATCCTACACACACTAGGGATAATTTACATTTGGCCCAAGCCAGTTAACCTACAGACCTGTACGTCTTTGGAGAGTGGGAGGAAACTGAAGGTCCTGAAGAAAACCCACGCGGGTCACGGGGAGAACGTACACAACTCTGTACAGACAAGCACCCGTAGTCGGGTTCGAACCCGGATCTGTGGCGCTGCGAGGCAGCAACTCTGCCGCTGTGACACATCGTGCAGGCCCTGAATATCTTCCTTTTTATTGCCGTCATGTTATGTCTTCATGTTCGCTCATGCCGCACATACAGATTACAGGCCACGTAATAGTGAATGGCACACGATATGATTTTTACACAGATTTACAATGATGTAGAGAGAGGTAGCGTGCGGTGGGTTCAAATGTACCCTTGTACTGACAACAGCACAGCCAACTACTGCTTCTTGGAACAATTAATAAGCCGGCACTGAATTAACATCTCAGATAAAGGAAGTTTATAATTGAAAAATAAGGCTGCGGGTTCCGTTTACAAGGTGGGGGCATTGAATTAGTCGCCTGAGCAGTTGTAAAATCCCAGGGCACAGTGGATAAACACATCACTGACTCAGTCACCTTAAGCCAGTGACCCAGAATATTGAAGTAAGTCTCCTGTGTAATGCCAAAGGAGCAGGCCTGTGGAATTTCAGACTGATTCTTTCAATCTAGCAATCGCTCTCTTTCCGTTTCTTGGTTTTAAAGGGTGGGGGAAAGGGGAAAAAAGGGACTTTTATTTTTATAGTTTTAGTTTGAGAGATACAGCATGGAAACAGGCCCTTCGGCCCACCGGGTCCTTGCCGACCAATGAATCCACACACACGCACTGACAGAGAAGGTTCACCAGACTGATTCCTGGGATGTCAGGACTTTCATATGAGGAAAAACTGGATAGACTTGGCTTGTACTCGCTAGAATTTAGACTGAGGGGGGATCTTATAGAAACTTACAAAATTCTTAAGGGGTTGGACAGGCTAGATGCAGGAAGATTGTTCCCGATGTTGGGGAGGACCAGAACAAGGGGTCACAGTCTAAGGATAAGGGGGAAGTCTTTTAGGACCGAGATGAGGAAAACATTTTTCAAACAGAGAGTGGTGAGTCTCTGGAATTCTCTGCCACAGAAGGTAGTTGAGGCCAGTTCATTGGCTATATTTAAGAGGGAGTTAGATGTGTCCCTTGTGGCTAAAGGTATCAGGGGGTATGGAGAGAAGGCAGGTACAGGATACTGAGTTGGATGATCAGCCATGATCATATTGAATGGCGGTGCAGGCTCGAAGGGCCGAATGGCCTACTCCTGCACCTATTGTCTATTGTCTATCCTACATGCACAAGGGACAATTTTAATTTATACCAAGCCAGTTAACCTACAAACCTGTACGTCTTTGGAGTGTGGGAGGAAACCGGAGATCCCATTCTCTGGATACTTTCAAGAGAGAGCTAGACAGGGCTCTTAAAGATAGCGGAGTCAGGGGCTATGGGGAGAAGGCAGGAACGGGGTACTGATTGGGGATGATCAGCCATGATCACATTGAATGGTGGTGCTAGCTCGAAGGGCCGAATGGCCTACTCCTGCACCTATTGTCTATTGTCTATATTGTCTATCCCAGAGAAAACCCACGAAGGCCAGGGGTAGAACGTAAAACTCCGTACAGCCAGCACCCGTAGTTAGTATCGAACCCGGGTCTCTGGCGCTGTGAGGCAGCAACTCTGCCGCTCTTTCGATCTGACAATCCATCTCTGTCCATTTCTTGGTTTTGAAGGGTGTAAGAAAGCGGGCATAATGTCTTCTATCTGAAACCTTAACTCTGATTCTCTGTTCCCAGATGCTGCCTGGCAATGTTTTATTTCATTTCAGATTTCCAGCATCTGCAGTTTTCCGATCTCTCACAGGTTGGATGATCAACAATCACCCCACCATCAGCCAAAGGAAACCCCCCCTATCCACCTACCACTTGCCAGCCATTGCCCCGACCCCACCTCTCTTCCAGCTTTCACCCCCACAAATAATCAGTCTGAATAGACAAATGACAAAATAGAAACATAGAAAATAGGTGCAGGCGTAGGCCATTTGGCCCTTCGAGCCAGCACCGCCATTCAATGTGCTCATGGCTGATCATCCCCAATCAGTACCCCGTTCCTGCCTTCTCCTCATATCCCCTGACTCCCCTATCTTGAAGAGCCCAATCTAGCTCTCTCTTGAAAGCATCCAGAGAACTGGCCTCCACCGCCCTCTGAGGCAGAGAATTCCACACTCACAACTCTCTGTGAGAAAAAGTGTTTCCTCGTCTCCGTTCTAAATGACCTACCCTTGTCCTTAAACTGTGGCCCCTGGTTCTGGACTCCCCCAACATCGGGAACATGTTTCTCCGTGTCCCCCCACGCTGGGTCCCCAGTTCTTGCCGACCCCCTCACCTCGGACCCCCCTTAATTCCCGGCGGCCCCCGTAGGCCAGGTCCCCCGTTCTCAGCGTTAATCCCCCCCCAAGTCGGGTCCCCAGTTCTTGCCGACCCCCTCACCTCGGATCCCCTCTTCATTCTCAGCGTCTCCCCCCTCCCCCCCCGCCACGTCCTTGACGACCCACTCACTCCGGGTCCCCCTTAATTCCCAGCGGCCCCCGTAGGCCAGGTCCCCCGTTCTCACAGCGTTAATCTCCCCCCCACGCCGGGTTCCGCATTATTCTTGCTCTTCATTCTTCGTCCTTCATCCTCGGCCCTCCTGGCTCTCCGACAGTCCTCCTTCCTCTCCCTCAGCTCCCCTCCAGCTGCGCTAAAATACCAATAAACGGGCACGAGAAGAATTACTGGGCTAAAATAAGGGAGTCCAAAATCTCCGAGGACTGCTCTTTTCGAATTGCACTGGAGAAATACTCCGTTAAACCCGCTCCAGTACTCCGGGTCACTGGTTTATAGGGTGACAGGAGTCAGCGATGTGTTGGTGAATGATATCCTGGGATTTCACAACTGCCCAGCCAAGTTATTTATTGCTTCTATCAATGAAAACAGAATCCATGGTTCAGCTTATTGTTATCAAACCTTACAACCAAGATGCTATCGCTACGATGCTGTTGCATCATTCCAAGAAGGAAAGCAGGCACTATCGCTACGCTAAAAAATCATTTAGTCTGGCGCATGGAGGGGTGGGAGATTGCAACCTTCACGTGGTCCGCCCTGTTTCGACGAATCCAATCAAAAAAGATCAAATTAGAACAAGTTGTCCTGCAACTTTAGGCTGTGCATGCCACACGCAAGAACAAGAAGAAGAAATGACATGGAAAGGATGGGTTTAGTGGGATATGGGCCAAGGCGTGAGCAAGCTGTCCACATTCCCCCTGTACATTCTCCTAGCAACCGCGTAGGTTTTCTTCGGGTTCTTCCCACATTCCAAAGAGACGTGCAGGTTTGTAGGTTAATTGGCCTCTGTAAATTATCCTTCGTGCGCAGGGCAGAACTAGTGCAGTGGTCGGCTGGGACCCGGTAGGCCGAAGGGCCTGCTTCCGTGGCTCTATCTCTGAACGAAAACCTAAATACAAGGTGGATCCCGTATAGAAACCCAGCAAGAACACAGAATTGCTCTTCCGCTTTCAGAGTTATGGTTTCATTTTTGAACTACTTTTGGCCGACGTGTGGTCTCGGTTCCTACCACAATAGTAGATTGGAAGGGTGATCGCAATGTGAAGACACGCAACCACCTATCTTAGCAACATGATGGGGAATAGTCAGTTCAGTTCCGTTTCAGTTCAGTTTAATTTATTGTCACGTGTACCGAGGTGCAGTGAAAAGCTTTTGTTGTGTGCTATCCAGTCAGCAGAAAGACAATACATGATTACAACCAAAGCATTACAGTGTAGAGACACGTGATATAAGAATAACATAAAGGAATGAACTACTATCTACCTCTTTGGTGACCCCTTGGACGATCCTTGGTTGGGCTTTGCTGGCTTTACCTTGCACTAAACGTTATTCATAGAAAAATAGAAACATAGAAAATAGGTGCAGGAGTAGGCCATTTGGCCCTTTGAGCCAGCACCGCCATTCAATATGATCATGGCTGATCATCCAAAATCAGTAATCCATTCCTGCTTTTTCCCCATATCCCTTGATTCCTTGAGCCATCAGAGCTAAATCCAACTCCCACTGGAAAACATGCAGTGAATTAGCCTTTACTGCCTTCTGTGGCAGGGAATTCCACCGATTCACAACTCTCCGGGTGAAAAGGTTTTCCTCATCTCAGTCCTAAATGGCCTACCCCTTATTCTTAAATCGTGATCCCTGGTTCTGGACTCCGGCAACATGGGAAACATTTTTCCTGCATCTATCCTGTCCAATCCCTCATGAATTTTATATGTTTCTTTGATATATCCTCTCATCCTTCTAAATTCCAGTGAATATAAACCCAGTCGACCCACTCTTTCATCATATGTCAGTCCCGCCATTCTGGGAACTAACCTGGTGAACCTACGCTGCACTGCCTCAATAACGAGAATGTCCTTCCTCAAATCAGGAGACCAAACTGCACACAATTGTCCCTTATCATACAGTGTAAAGTATAAGATGGCAGAAGAATCACAGGGTAGTCGATGCATTAAGTTACGAGCAGCAAGTGTGGGAATGGGACGGGTGAGAATGTTCAACTACAGGCATGAATCCGATGGGCCGAATGGCCTCTATAACTGCCATATAACAAATAAAAGTAGTTACAATGAAATGGCAATGGTCAATTAGAGATTAAACCTCACTGGACGTTGGAGTTGGTTGTATGAACATCATATCCACACAGATGGATGAAAAGTACAGGAGTAATTCTGCAGGTCAGGCAGCATCTCTGGAGAACATGGAGAGGCGACGTTTTGGGTCGGTTCCCTTTTTTCAGCCTCGATCTGAAGCTCTGCCTACCCCTATCCACGTTCTCCTGAGATGCTGCCTGACCTGCTGAGTTTGGTTTACTTTAGTTTAGAGATACAGCGCGGAAACAGGTCCTTCGGCCCAACGGGTCTGTGCCGGACCAGCCACCCCCGCACACTGGCACTACCCGACACACACTTGGGACAATTTACGATTTTTACCGTGGCCAGATTAACTTACAAAACCTGTACGTCTTTGGAGTGTGGGAGGAAACCGGAGCACCGGGGGAAAACCCACGCGGGTCACGGGGAGAACGTACGATCTCCGTACAGACACACCCGTGGCCAGGATCGCACCCCGGGTACCCGACGCTGCGAGGCAGGAACTCTACCGCTGCGCCACGTGCCTCACAGTTGCTCCAGCACTTACAGTAGTATCCTTTTGAGTATCAACCCAGCATCTGCATTCCTTGGTTTCTACAGGATCCACACAGATGCAAGGATTATTCTTCTTATTATTATTAAGGCGCACACTAAGACCAGATGGGCATCGAGAAACGTGAGCCAAGAAGTGGAACAGCTGTATGCCGGATTGACATCCAGCAAGGTACAGTTAGAATGGTGTCAACTTGCAAAGTGTGTCAGAGGGACAGAAATACCCAGGGGGGCCGGTGACGGTGGCATACTGTGTGAGCTGATTTGCTCTCGCACCACCAAGAATGCCATCCCACCAGTCGCCCGCTCCAAGTTTCCACGCATCGAGAGGATGAAAGTTGTGAGAGCCACAACAGTTACCACAGCAGAGTCCTGCTGGCAAAACAAAGGACTCCCGAAAAAATCGGCAATGGAATCCAGTTCACCCCTGTGGAACTTAGAAACATAGAAACATAGAAACATCGAAAATAGGTGCAGGACAAAGCTATTCGGTCCTTCGAGCAAGCACAGCCGTTCGATATGATCGTGCCTGATCATCCAAAATCAGGAATCTGTTCCTGCTTTTATCCCATATCCCTTGCTTCCCTTAACTCTAAGAGCTAAATCAAACTCCCTCTTGAAAACGTCCAGTGATTTGGCCTCCACATCCTTCTGTGGCAGAGAATTACACCGATTCACAACTCTCTGGGTGAAAAGGTTCAGCGAGACATGGGCCAATTGTGGGCAGGTGGGATCAGGGTAGATGGGGCATTTTGGTTGGTCAATAATGTAAGTCCTAGATAGAGTGGATGTGGAGCTGAAGTTTCCACTAGTGGGAATGTCTAGGACCAGAGAGCATGGCCTCAGGATAATTGGAATGGAGAGGAGGAGTTTCTTTAGCTGGAGGGTGGTGAATCCGTGGAGGCCAAGTCATTGGGCATTTCTAAAGCGGAGATTGATAGGTTCTTGACTAGTAAGGGTGTCAAAGGTTACAGGGAGAAGGCAGGGGAATGGGGTTCAGAGGGAAATTTAGAGCATCCCCGATCGAAGGGAATAGCAGAATCGATAGGCTGGTGGCCTAATTCTGTTCCTATGTCTCATGGACTTGCATGGCGCAAAGCAAAGGCTGTGCCAGACAACATCCACGGTGGCGCAGCGGTAGAGTTGCCGCCTTACAGCGCTGGAAGCGCCTGGCACCCGGGTTCGATCCTGACCACGGGTGCTGTCTGTATGGAGTTTGTAATTCTTCCGTGCTGTATCTTTAAACTAAACTAAACTAATGTTGTTCCAACAGAGTTACAACACTGACATCTATCTCACAAGAAAGGAAATTGTCCAGGTTTGTCTCGTTCATGAAGAGTTTCACAAATCCAGCCTGGCTAATTGCTGTACACTCAGCCCACTCTCCATCATCATCAGAGCTGTGGAAAGTATATTGTTAACTTGAAGCAGCATTCACTCATCGATAATTTACCCCGTTCACTGTTCAGCTTAGATTCTGAGCCTGGGCCGTTTGCCTCCAGTCTCCATCAAAGCATGGACAGAGGGCTTGCATTCCAGAGATGGGAATGGCTCCCCATGTCAAGCAGGGGCAAGTCTACTCTGCCATTCAATCATGGCTGATCTATCTCTCCCTAACCCCATTCTCCTGCTTTCTCCCTATAACCCCTGACACCCATATTTCATTTTGTACCAAAGGAAAATTTACCAACTCTCTGTGGACTTTGTGGAATCTGTCTTTATCTGTGGAATTCTCTGCCAATCTGTCTAATTCTCTGCCACAGAAGGTAGTTGAGGCCAGTTTGTTGGCTATATTTAAGAGGGAGCTAGATGTGGCCCTTGTGGCTAAAGGGATCAGGGGGTATGGAGAGAAGGCAGGTACAGGATACTGAGTTGGATGATCAGCCATGATCATATTGAATGGCGGTGCAGGCTCGAAGGGCCGAATGGCCTACTCCTGCACCTATTTTCTATGTTTCAACGCGGCCAGTTTCACTTCCTAACTATAATCCTGTAGACCTTGTCCGATGGAAAGTCTACACCTATGGAAAGATATCCACACCTGCATAGAATGATCAATGGTGAGGTCCCGTTTGTTTTTTTCTTTTTGTTGTTGTTTTTCTTGTGTCTGTTTAGTTTTAGTTGGTTTATTGGGTTGTGTAAGTGTGTGGGGGGGGGGAGGGGTTGGGAGAAACATGACTTAGTCTCTTCCTTCTGGGGGATACGACCTTTTCTAGTCGTGTCCCCTGTCTCCATCTGCGCTGAGGCCTAATGGCGGAGCTGACGGCCTCGGGGCTGTGGCGGCAGTTCCAGCGGCGGCGGTGGCCCGACTGGCCCGGCCTAGCAGCGGCGGCGGCCCGACTTGGAGCTGTGGCGGCACTCCGGCGTTCCGGCGGTGGCAGCGGCCCGACTTGGAGCTGTGGCGGCACTCCGGCGTTTCGGCAGCGGCAGCGGCCTGACTTGGAGCTGCGGCCCGACCTAGCAGCGGCGGCGCCCGACTTGTAGCTGTGGCGGCGTTCCGGCGGTGGCAGCGGCCCGACTTGTAGCTGTGGCGGCGTTCCGGCGGTGGCAGCGGCCCGACTTGGAGCTGTGGCGGCACTCCGGCGTTTCGGCAGCGGCAGCGGCCTGACTTGGAGCTGCGGCCCGACCTAGTAGCAGCAGCGGCCCGACTTGGAGCTGCGGCCCGGCCTAGCAGCGGCGGCGGCCCGACTTGTAGCTGTGGCGGCGTTCCGGCGGCGGCAGCGGCCCGACTTGGAGCTGTGGCCCGACTTGGAGCTGTGGCCCGACTTGGAGCTGTGGCGGCACTCCGGCGTTCCGGTGGCGGCGGTGGCCCGACTTGGAGCTGTGGCCTGACTTTGGTGCTGTGGCGGTGTTCTTGCGTTTTCGGCGTTGCCGGCGGCGTCGGAGGCCTGGATCGCCTCAGCGCGGAGGGAGAACGAGGAGGGAAGAGACAAAGACTAAGACTTTTGCCTTCCATCACAGTGAGGAGGTGTTTGGTGAGCTCACTGTGGTGGATGTTGAATTTGTGTTTATTGTGTGTTTTGTCGCTTTTATTATATGTATGACTGCAGGCACGAAATTTCGTTCAGACCGAAAGGTCTGAATGACAATAAAGGAATTCAATTCAATTCAATTCAATTCAATTCAATTCAATTCAATTCAATTAACTAGTTTCTTATACAATTGTTGCGTGACCTCTTAGAGTTTGTATTCAATATGTGAGTATAAAACCTTGGGATATCAGATTCTGTGGAATCAATGTCAAACCTTGCTAATTACGACTTCCATTTTAGTTTACAAATAGATGGAGATACAGTGCGGAAACAGGCCCTTCAGCCCACCATGTCCGAGCTGACCAGCGATTACCCTGTACACGGGCACTATCCGACACACACCAGGGACAATTTACAATTTTTACTGAAGCCAATTAACCAACAAACCTGTACGTCTTTGGAGTGTGGGAGGAGACCAGAGCAGAAGAATAAGGAGTAAGCCATTTAGAACGGAGGCGAGGAAACAGGAGGCCAGACTATTATCTGAATGGTGGCAAATTAGGAAAAGGGGAGATGCAACGAGACCTGGGTGTCATGGTACACCAATCATTGAAAGTAGGCATGCAGGTGCAGCAGGCAGTGAAGAAAGCAAATGGTATGTTGGCATTTATAGCAAAATGATTTGAGTATAGGAGCAGGGAGGTTCGACTGCAGTTGTACAGGGTCTTGGTGTGACCACACCTGGAGTATTGCGTACAGTTTTCGTCTTCAAATCTGAGGAAAGACATTCTTGCCATAGAGGGGGTACAGAGAAG
Source organism: Okamejei kenojei (assembly GCA_035221665.1). Classification (NCBI taxonomy): domain Eukaryota; kingdom Metazoa; phylum Chordata; class Chondrichthyes; order Rajiformes; family Rajidae; genus Okamejei; species Okamejei kenojei. The sequence goes on along the minus strand of CM069142.1, from coordinate 64,493,889 downwards.
GTTCACCAGACTGATTTTCATATGAGGAAAGACTGGGTAGACTTGGCTTGTACTCGCTGGAATTTAGAAGACTGATAGAAGATCTTATAGAAACTTACAAAATTCTTAAGGGGCTGGATAGGCTAGATGCAGGAAGATTGTTCCTGATGTTGGGGAGGTCCAGAACAAGGGATCACAGTCTAGGAATAAGGGGGGATTCCTTTAGGATCGAGATGAGGAAAACATTTTTCACACAGAGAGTGGTGATTCTCTGGAATTCTCTGCCACAGAAGGTAGTTGAGGCCAGTTCATTGGCTATATTTAAGAGGGAGTTAGATGTGGCCCTTGCAGCTAAAGGGATCAGGGGGTATGGAGAGAAGGCAGGTACAGGATACTGAGTTGGATGATCAGCCTTGATCATATTGAATGGCGGTGCTGGCTCGAAGGGCCAAATGGCCTACTCCTGCACCTGTTGTCTATTGTCTATTGTCACCTGGAGAAAACCCACATGGTCACAGGCAGAACGTACAAACTCCGTACAGACAACACCCAGAGCCAGGAACAAACCCAGGTCTCTGGCGCTGTAAAGCAGCAACTCTACCGCTGCGCCACTGTGCCACCCTTTATGAAATGAGAAAATGTAAGGTCTACCTTAACCTCAATAATACTTAACCCAACTGGTAGGATCGTCACTTTTGACATTTAATCGCTCCAGATTGCTTTTGTATAGAGTCATTGAGTCTAACAGTGTGGAAACAGACCCTTCAGCCCAACTTGCCCACACCGACCAACATGCCCCATCTACACTTGTCACACCTGCATATGTTTAGCCCATATCCCTCTAAACCTATCCTATCCATGTTTCTAAATGTTTCTAAATATCTAAATGTTTCTTAAACGGTGTGATAGTCCCTGCCTCAACAACCTCCTCTGGCAGATCATTCCATACACCCACCATCTTTTGCATGAAAAAAATCACCCCTCAGGTTCCTATTAAATCTTTCCCCCCTCACCTTAAACCTATGTCCTCTGGTCCTTGATTCACCTACTGTGGGCAAGAGACTCAGTGCGTCTACCCGATCTATTCCTCACATGATTTTGTACACCTCTATAAGATCACCCCTCATCCTCCCGTGTTCAGTTTTGTTTTTTTAGTTTAAAGATAAAATACAGAAACAGGCCCTTCGGCCCACTGAGTTCACACCGACCGGTGATCCCTGCACATTAACACTGTCCTACAATTAACCTGCAGACCTGTATGTCTTTGGAGTGTGGAAGGAAACCGAAGATTTCGGAGAAAACCCATGTGTTGTACAGGGCCCTAGTGAGACCACACCTAGAATATTGTGTGCAGTTTTGGTCCCCTAATTTGAGGAAGGACATTCTTGCTATTGAGGGAGTGCAGCGTAGGTTTACAAGGTTAATTCCCGGGATGGCGGGACTGTCATATGCTGAGAGAATGGAGCAGCTGGGCTTGCACACTCTGGAGTTTAGAAGGATGAGAGGGGATCTCATTGAAACATATAAGATTTTTAAGGGTTTGGACACGCTAGAGGCAGGAAACATGTTCCCGATGTTGAGGGAGTCCAGAACCAGGGGCCACAATTCAAGAATAAGGAGTAAGCCATTTAGAACAAAGACGAGGAAACACTTTTTCTCACGGAGGGTGGTGAGTCTGTGGAATTCTCTGCCTCAGAGGGCGGTGGAGGTGGGTTCTCTGGATGCTTTCAAGAGAGAGCTAGATAGGGCTCTTAAAGATAGCGGAGTCAGGGGATATGGGGAGAAGGCAGGAACGGGGTACTGATTGGGGATGATCAGCCATGATCACATTGAATGGTGGTGCTGGCTCGAAGGGCCGTATGGCCTACTCCTGCACCTATTGCCTATTGTCTATTGTCTATTGGCTTTTCACGGGAGAGATCGTGCAAACTCCGTAACAGACAGCACCCTTCGTCGGGATCGAACCTGAGTCTCCGGCGCTGCAAGAGCTGTATGGCAGAAACTCTACCGCTGCGCCAGCGTGCCGCTCAAAATTGAGCTGTTCTCAAATCTCCAGATTGCTTGTGAGCGGCGAAGGTCTTGCCCTGATCAACGGCAGGCACATTCACCAAGAATGCGCAGTGCAAACACGTTGAATCACACAGTCGCTGATTCACCCATTATCTTGTTTAAGCATCTGCTTTCTTTGCCCCTCGGTTGCGCCTGCTACGTCCGTTCCGACTGTTTGCGAAACGCCTCATTGTTTCCATCCATTGATGGCCATCCAGACACATTGCTCTCTTTCTCTGGACGTCTATTTGCCAACTGTTAACTCAAGAGCGGACCGACAAAGGCAGTGACGGAGTATTGACGTCATCGCATCCAGCTGTTCCATGGTTACCATGCAAAAACGTACATTCCACACAGATGTTGACTAAAGGTTTTTCATAAAATAATACAAACTATAAACATGCACTGAAAAATATGCTTCTCCCTTACATTTCCTCACGTTAGATTAGATATATATTTTTTATATCGTGGAATATGGTGACAAATATTTTTCTTTGAAACTGAATTTTCTCTGTAATATATTTTTCAGAATTTGGGGCAGTTTGTGCTGAGAATTAAAGTCATACAGATTCAGATTCAGATTCAGATTCAGATTAGTTTATAGCCACATACACCAGGGTACAATGAAATTCCTTGTTCACACAAAGCTCACCGACAAAACAATATACATATATTAAAGATAAATACAGTAATAAATACAATGGAGTGCAAAACAGTAGGACTGTGGTGAAAAATCCAAAGCGTGCACACAGAAACAGATTAACTGAAAGGTAAATTTCAGAGTACGATTACATGATAGCAGCTCACGGAAGTGGTTGTGAAGAGGCCTAGAAAGGAACTGCAGATGCTGCTTTTCACCGAAGATAGACGTATTACAGAAACAAGGAACTGCAGATAGACACAACGTGCTGGAGTAACTCAGCAGGTCAAGCAGCATCTCTGGAGAAAATAAGAAAAATGAAATGAAAGGCATAGATAGACATACAGTGGATGAGGAAAGGATGTTTCCACTGGTGGGAGTGTCTAGGACCCAGAGGTCCTAGCGTCAGAATTAAAGGGCGCTCTTTTAGAAAGGAGGTGAGGAGGAACTTCTTTAGTTAGAGGTTAGTTCATCTGTGGAACTCATTGTCACAGAGGGCTGTGGAGGCCAAGTCGGTGGATATTTGTAAAGCAGAGATGGACAAATTCTTGATATATTTAAGAGGGAGTTAGATGTGGCCCTTGTGGCTAAAGGGATCAGGGAGTATGGAGAGAAGGCAGGTACAGGATACTGAGTTGGATGATCAGCCATGATCATATTGAATGGCGGTGCAGGCTCGAAGGGCCGAATGGCCTACTCCTGCACCTATTTTCGATGTTTCTATGTTTGATTAGAACGGGTGTCAAGGGTTATGGGGAGAAGGCAGGAGAATGGGATTAGGTGGCAGAGATAAGCCATGGCGGCGTAGACTTGATGGGCTGAATGGCCTAATTCTACTCCGATAATTTGCGAACTTGTGCAAAAGGATGGGTGACGTTTCGGATCAGAACCCTTCATCAGATGCTCTCCAATGCCAGCACATCCTTCCTCAGATATGGGGTTCAAAACAGCTCACGATACTCCAAATTCAATCTCTCCTATCTCAATCGCTAATCCGGACGGGATTCTGTTGAAGCTGGGTGACGTTTCGGGTCGGGTCCTTGCTCAGAGTGATTGCTTCTGGAGTTTGATAGCAGTGGGGAAGAGCAGTTCTGAAGTCTGGTTGTCCGGGCTTTCAGGCTTTTCTGTATCTTCCCGCAGAAGGTAGAAAGGAGAAAGGGGAACAGCTAGGGTGGCAGACATCCATGCCGATACTTCGATCCAGCCTTCCTGATGGAACACACCATGATGATAGGCTGGAGTGATGGAGGTGACAAGCCAGTGATGGACTGGGCTGTGTTCACCACTCACTGCAGGTCCAGGTGGCTCAAGGGCAGAGCTGTTGACCTAAGGCCCTGTCCCACTTACGTGTCCTTTGCACGCAGATTACGCGACCTCGTTGTCGCGTTGAGGCCGATGGATGACGCTTCGGGTCAAGACCCTTCTTTCAGACTGAAGAAGGGACTCGACCTGAAACATCATCCATTCCTTCTCTCCAGAGATGCTGCCGGTCCCGCTGAGTTACTCCAGCATTTTGTGTCCATCTTGAAATTACGTCACGCGCTGCAGGCGGTTGTGCGGACGCATGAAGTCGCGCGCGACCTTCGCGGGACCGTCGCACCTCAACGCGACCACGAGATTGCGTAATTAGCGTGCCAAGGACACGTAAGTGGGAGGGGCTTATGATGCATCCCGACAGAATACTTTCAATGGCATGGTGATGCAGTGGTAGAGGTGTTGCCTCACAGCACCAGGGACCCGGATTCGACCCTGACTACGGGTGCTGTCCGTACGGAGTTTGCACGTTCTCCCCGCGACCGCGTGGGCTTCCTCTGGGTGCTCCGGGTTCCTCCCATTATGGGAAGACCCGCACGTTTGTAGGTGGTATCACCAGGGAACTTAAAGACCAGGTTGCCGTGTTACCTGCCCGCACATTCAGCGGGGCTGCAGGGAGGAGAGCCGCACACACACACCTGAGGAGCAGCAGTGTTGAGGGTCAGGGTGCAGGAAATGTTCTTGACCAATTCTATCTACCGGTCAAGAGGCCCTCATGCTTCTGACGAAAAGAATCGTTTATTTCTCAACCTCCTTCATCCTGGTTAGTCCAGTGTCTGAGCACCATGATCTAGATCAAAGAGCTGCTGCCTTACAGCGTTAGGGACCCGGGTTCGATCCCGACTACAGGTGCTGTCTGTATGGAGTCTATACATTCTCCCTATAACTGTGTGGGTTTTTTCCAAGTGCTCCGGTTTCTGGATCTCTGGAGCTCTAAGGCTGCAACTCTACTGCTGTGCCACCGTGCCACATATATAGGGTTGCCAACTGTCCCGTATTAGCCGGGACATCCCGTATGTTGGGCTAAATTGGTTTGTCCCAGTACGGGACCGCCCTTGTCCCGTATTTAACTGCTACTACGCGGGTCGAGGGGACTGTCGGGTCGGAGCGTCGCGTGCAGCCCATGGAGTGCAGCAGCAGCAGCAGCAGCAGCGCCTCGCCCGTGGCCCCGTCGGTCGGTCGGCAGCCCGGCCAGCTGTCTGACCTTCGGACCTTCGCTTACCACCGACACCAGCACCACCCCTCCTTCTCGTGGCCAATCATCGGTTCATGAGTTGGACGGGGCGCCGGACTTTGCGCGCGACGTCGCGCGGCCCAGGCCAAAACTCCTCAGCTGGCCCGCCGGCTGGGCTTTGTGTGCAGTCCAGCACCCGGGCCAACTCATCATTCACCCAGCCACGGCCGAGTCGGTCAACGAATTGCCGTCGGGAATTTGTCCCGTGTTTTATAAGGGACCTTTTGTCCCTTATTTGGGAAGTGAGAAAGTTGGCAACCCTGCACATACTACTTAAAAGATCAGATATACCTTATGTAAATATAATCAAATCAAACTGCAGTACAATAGATGGAGTTAAGGGGAAGATGCAGAGTGCAGAACATAGTTCTCAGCATTGCTGCATTGTAGCACGCCTGTTCCATAGACAAGTCCAACGGCCGCAGTAGGGTAAGGGTGAATCGGACAGTAACCTGGCTTATGGAAGGATTTACCAATTATATTAAGGATTGGAAGAGGGAATTAGGAGCAACACTAGCAAGTTTGCGGATGACACAAAGCTGGGTGGCAGTGTGAACTGCGAAGAGGATGTTAGGAGGTTGCCGGGGGACCTGGACAGGTTGGGTGAGTGGGCAGATGCGTGGCAGATGCAGTATAATATAGATAAATGTGAGGTTATCCACTTTGGCGGCAAAAACAAGGGGGCAGATTATTATCTCAATGAGGTTAGTTTAGGTAAGGGGGAGGTACAGCGAGACCTGGGTGTCCTTGTGCACCAGTCACTGAAAGTTGAAACTTGTGATTGGGGACGATCAGCCATGATCACAATGAATGGCGGTGCTGGCTCCTCCTGCACCTATTTTCTATGTTTCTATGTTTCTGTGATTATTCAGACCTGATAACAGAGGGGAAGAAGCTGATCCTGAGTCTGATGGCACGCACATTTAAGCTTCTGTACCTTTTGTGGACAGGAGCAAGGAGAAGGCGGAATGATCGGGGTGGGACAAGTCTTGGATTAAGTTGGCTGCTTTTCTAAGGCAGCGTGGAGTGTAGATGGAGTCATTGGTGGAAAGTCTGGTCTGAGCACTGGACTAGGCCACGTCTACAATTCTCCAATTTATTTTGTCTTGTGCAGAGCTGTTCCCGAACCAAGCTGTAATGCTGCCCGACAGTATGGTTTCTATTGTGCATCTCCTGCACAGCCAATTTTTCATGTTCATGTGATAAGGGGCAGAATTAGGCCATACGGCCCATCAAGTCAACCCCACCAATCAATTATGGCTGATAATATCTATAAATATAATAATGATAATAAAAATACCTGTTGACTTGGCCTCCACAGTCTTCTGTGGCAATGTATAACAGATTCACCACCCTCTGACTAAAGAGATTCCTCCTCATTTCCTTCCTAATAGCCCTGTCCCACGGGGCGAGTTCATTCCAGGAGCTCTCCCGAGTTAAAACAAAAAAACAAACTCGTGGTAAGCACGGGGAATGAACGTAGCGGGTACGTCGGAGCTCGGGGACGTCTCTTAGCACTAACGGCAGGTACTCAGGAAGACTCGCTAACGGGCAGGTAAGCACGGGAAGACTCGTGAAGATTTCCCAACACGATAAAAAATGTCCACGAGAGCCCCGAGTACCGACGAGTGGCCATTACCGCAAATCTCCGAGTTCGAATCAGGGCAAACTCGGGAGAACTCTTGGAATGAACTTGTACCATGGGACAGGGGTTTAAAGGATCATCCTTTAATTCTGCGGCAATGACCTCTGGTCCGAGACTCTCCCACTAGTGGAAACATCCTCTCCACATCCACTCTATCCAAGCCTTGCATACATCCCTTGAGGTAGATGTGACTCAACCATCTCCTTGTGAACCATGTGTTTCTGATGTCGGTTCATTGACTGGGCCGCTGTCCAACTTGTTAGTTGTCACCAATACTTTTGATTTTTCACCACAGCAAGTGTTCTAGAAACTTCAGCCTGAGAGTCTGTAAATCAGCAAGTCCATAAATGAGAAATCAGTGGCAGTCTGAACAAGGGTCCCGCCCCGAACCGTCTCCTATCCATATTTTCCGGAGATGTTGCCTGACCGGCTGAATTACTCCGGCACTTTGTGTCTTTTTTGTTTGTAACCCGGCATCTGCAGTTCTTTAGATTGACACAAAAAGCTGGAGTAATCCAGCAGGGACAAGCAGCATCTCTGGAGAGAAGGAATGGGTGACGTTTCGGGTCGAGACCCTTCTTCAGTCTGCTGAGGTTGGAGTAGGTAAGGGGAGGTGGAAAAGTTGAGACGGTTGATGTCACGCCGGCAGTTCGAAATAAAGAGGTCTAGAGAGGGTAGAAGGGAGTCCAAGAGGAGGGGTACCGGTGGAGACAGGAGAAGGGGTCATGGCTGGTTGGTGAGGACTCCTTCCCATAGAAGAAAGCACGAAGGCGGAGGAAGAAAAGCTCTGCGCCGTGGCGGACCCAGACCTCGTTGAGGTGGGGGCGGAAGGGAACAAAGTTCCTTGCCACTCTACAAGTAACCCTCTTGTTAGTTTACGTGCGGCTGACAGGGCACATTTCGGGTCGGGTCCCTTCCTTCAGTCTGATTGCTAGGGGGGAGAGAAAGCAGGAAAACAGGTGGGGCTGGGACAAACCCTGGCAAGTGATAGAAACAAGAGACTGCAGATGTTGACTGAAGACGGGTCCAAACCTGAAACATCACTATCTATGTTTTCCAGGGATGCTGCCTAATCCACTGAGTTACTCCAGCATTTTGTGTCCTATCCTGGTAAGTGGTAAGTGGATACAGGTGAGGGAGGAGGGGTGGGGGGGGGGGGGGATTATTGGTGGATGAGTGGACAAGGGCAAGAGATGAAAAGGGGACAAAAGTTTAGTTTAGTCTTGTTTAGTCTGGTCTAGTCTAGTCTAGTCTAGTCTAGTTTATGTTGGTCTAGTCTAGTTTAGTCTAGTCTAGTCTAGTCTTGTTTAGTCTAGTCTAGTCTAGTCTAGTCTAGTTTAGTCTAGTCTAGTCTAGTCTAGTCTAGTCTAGTCTAGTTTAGTCTAGTCTAGTCTAGTCTAGTTTAGTCTAGTCTAGTCTAGTCTAGTCTAGTCTAGTTTAGTCTAGTCTAGTCTAGTCTAGTCTAGTTTAGTCTAGTCTAGTCTAGTCTAGTCTAGTTTAGTCTAGTAGTCTAGTCTAGTCTAGTTTAGTCTAGTCTAGTCTAGTCTAGTCTAGTCTAGTTTATAGTAGTCTAGTCTAGTCTAGTTTAGTCTAGTCTAGTTTAGTCTAGTTTAGGTTAGTCTAGTCTAGTCTAGAATAGTTTAGGTTAGTCTAGTCTAGTCTAGAATATGTCTAGTCAAGTCTAGTCTAGTCTAGTCTAGTTTAGTCGAGTCTAGTCTAGTTTAGTTTAGTTTAGTTTAGTTTAGTTTAGTTTGGTTTGGTTTAGAGATACAGCGTGAAACAGCCCCATCGTCTCACCAAGTCCGCACCAACCAGCGATCCCCGCACACTGACACTATCCCACACACACTAGGGACAATTTACAATTTTACTGAAGCCCATTAACCTACAAACCTGTACGTCTTTGGAGTGTGGGAGGAAACCAGTGATCCCGGTGAAAACCCACGCAGGTCACGGGGAGAATGTACAAACTCCATACAGACGGCACCCGACAGACACCACAGTAGTCCGAATCGAACGGGCGTCCTTGGCCCTGTAAGGCAGCAACAGCACCCCTGCGCCACCGTGCCGCAGAGAGGTGACAATAAAGACAAGGAGAAGAAGGGGTGTTGATAAAGGGAGGAGGAGGGAAATGTAAAGCCGGAGAGAGGGATATCGGAGAAAAGGGATGGGGTAGGGAGGAGAGGGTGGGTTGAGAGTGGGAGAATGGGTGCACACCAGGTTCAGAAAAGGGGGAGGGGAGGGGGGAGAGAGAAGATTAAAGGGGGAATGAGGTGTAACCTAAAATTGGAGAGTTGGGTTACTTGTTTGGAGAAGAACGCAGCAAATGGAATATAATGTGAAACAATGGTGAGGCCTTCAACCGTGCTATAATATATAGACATTTTTAGGTGGTGAGGAATTGAAAGATGTAATGCTCAGAGTTATCTGGGTATCCTTGCGTTGAGATTGTGTGTAGGTCCGCTGGTCGGCACGGACCTAGGTGCGATCCTGACTACGGGCTGCTGGCTGTACGGAGTTTGTACGTTCTCCCCGTTACCTCCCGGATCTCCGGTTTCCTCCCACACTCCAAGGACGTACAGGTTTGTAGGTTAATTGGCTTGGTGTAACTGTAAATTGTCCCTAGTGTCTAGTATAGTGTACGGGGGGATCACTGGTCAGCGTGGACTCAGTGGGCCCTAGGGCCTGGTTCCGCACTATCTCGAAAGTCAAAAGATCACAGAAAAAGAACATGCAGGTAAAATGAGCAAATAAATGGGAACATTTGATCTTCATTGCAAGATGATTTGAGTATAAAAGTAAAGCAACCAGCCTGTAATTATATAGTCGTCCGGTGAAACAACGTTTGAATATTGTGTACTGGTCTGGTCTCTCCTCTCAGGGGTGGATATACTTGCGATAGAGAGAGTGCATTCAAAGTTCACTAGCTTCAAGCTGAAACTCCAGATTCAGGTGTAGGAAGGAACTGCAGATGCTGGTTTAAACCCGAGATAGACACAAAAAGCTGGAGTAACTCAGCGGGACAGGCAGCATCTCCGGAGAGAATGGGTGATGTTTCTCCGGAGAGAATGGGTGATGTTTCAGGTCGAGACCCTTCTTCAGACTGAGAAATGGTCTGAAGCAGGGTCTCGACCTGAAACGTCACCCATTCCTTCTATCCAGAAATGCTGCCTGACCTGCTGAGTTACTCCAGATTTTGGTGTCTAACTCCTGATTCAGGGGCAGTTTCTTCCCAGCTGTTATCAGGTAACTGAAGCATTCTATCAACAACTAGAGAGTGGTCCTGAGCTGCCATCTATCTCATTGGAGACCCTCAGACTAACCTTAATTGAACTTTACAGGACTTTATGTTTAACAAAACGTTATGCCCTTTACCATGTATATGTGCACTGTGGATGGTTCCATTGTAATCATGTATTGTCTTTCCGCTGATTAGTTGGTACAGCATCTAAGGAGCAAAGAGTCGAGACCCTTTTCACTGTACCTCGGTGCATGTGACAATAAACTAAACTAAAAAATCTAAGCTTGGTAGCTGGTGTGTAGGAAGGGGTTGTGTTTTGAAAAGACTTTAAACACACATCGACTTTATAAGAAACAGGTCATCTCACTGAACTATGAAAGGCTTGGATAGAGTGGATGTGGAGAGGATGGTTCCACTCGCGGGAGAGTCCAGGACTAGAGGTCATAGCCTCAGACTTAAAGGACGTTCATTTAGGAAGGATTTGAGGAGACATTTCTTTAATCAGAGGGCGGTGAATCTGTGGAATTCTTTGCCACAGACGGCTGTGGAGGCAAAGTCAGTGGGGATAGTAAAGGCAGAGATAGAGAGATTCTTGATTAGTGCGGGGGTCAGGGGTTATGGGGAGAAGGCAGGAGAATGGGTTTAGGGGGGAGAGATAGATCAGCCATGGTTGAATGGCGGAGTAGACTTGATGGGCCGAATGGCCTAATGCTACTCCTATCGCTTATGATCTTAAGAGTAGACAAAAGATTATGATCTTAAGATCACTGCAATATCTGCAATGTGGTGCAGGAATTAAGCCTTGCATCAGCTTGGTAGTCAGGAACGAGGGGTCACCATCTCAAATTAAGGGGCTGTTTATTCATGATAGATGAGAGTGACGTCTTCACCCAGGAAGCCATGAATCCCTTGAGTTGTCTGCCCAAGAGAGGCGTGGTAGTCAGAGGTCAAAAGACTTTTGGATATTGAGGGAATCAAGTGATATGGCATTACTAGAGTACAAAATTTATGTTGTGAGAGCAAATTAGGCCATTCGGCCCATCATGCCTATTCTGCCATTTGATCATGGCTGATCCATCTTTCCCCCACAACCTCATTCTCCTCCCTTCCCTCCTTAGCCCCTGACACCCGTACTAATCAAGGACTTGTCAACCTGCACTTTAAAAATGCCCGAAGATTGACACAATAAGCAGGAGTAGCTCAAAGGGTCTCGACCTAAAACGTTACCCATTCCTTCTCTCCAGAGATGTTGCCTGTCCCGCTGAGTTACTCCAGCTTTTTGTGTCTATCATGGGTTTAAACCAGCATCTGCAGTTCTTTCGTACACACTTTAAAAATGCCCATTGACTTGGCCTCCACCTTGGCCATGAATTCCAGATTCACCACCCTCTGACTAAAGAAATTCTTCCTCATCTTCTTTCTAAAGGTATGTCTTTTAATTCTGAGGCTATGGCCTCCAGTCCTAGACTCTCCCACAAGTGTTAACATCTTCTCCACATCTACTCTATCCAGGCCCTAGAGCATTGTGGCACTGAGGTCAAAGACCAGCCATGATCTTGCTGAGTAGTAGATCGGGCACCAGAGTCTAAAGAATCTGCCCCGACATTCATTCCTTGTATTTGGCATGAATTATGAAGCCTGTGACTAAAGGGACAATCTTCAAGAATTGACACAAAGTGCTGGAGTAACTCAGCGGGTCAGGCATCACCTCTGGAGAACATGGATAGGTGACGTTTCAGGTCGGGACCCTACTTCAGATCAAAGTCAGTCAAAGTCAAAGTATCCTTTATTGTCATTCAGACTTTTCAGTCTGAACGAAATGTCGTGCCTTGCAGTCATAACATAGAGTAAAATAACAAAACACACAATAAACACAGATTTAACATCCACCACAGTGAGTCCACCAGACACCTCCTCGCTGTGATGGAAGGCAAAAGTCTTAAAGTCCTTGTCTCTTCCCTCCTTGTTCTCCCTCTGCGCTGAGGCGATCCAGGCCTCCGATATTGTGACCCCGCTGGGTGACGGTAAGTCAGTCCCGCGGGTGAACCGCGCTCAGCGAACGGGCCGGTTCAAAGTCCGCGGCCCGGGGCGGTCGCAGCTGCCGAAGCTGCCGCCCTCCAGTCCAGCGGACGCAGCTGTTGTTGCAGGAGCTCCGGAGAACCGGTCACCAACCTGGGACCTGCGAGCTCCCGACGATGTCGTCCACTGGGCCCGCGGCCAAGTCCACTGGGCCCGCGGCCGAGCCGCCGAGGCTCCGAAGTCGGGTCGCCGCCGCCGCAACGCCACCACAGCCGCGAAGGCGGCCAGCCCCGCGTTGGTAAGTCCTGGCTCTGCGTCCGGAGCCTCGAGGTCGGTCCCAGTTGGAGGCCGCCAGCTCCGCCATTAGGCCTCAGCGCAGACGGAGACGGAGACGGGGGATAGGACAAGAAACGGTCGCATCCCCCCCCCCCGAGGGAAGAGACTAAAAACAAGTTTCTCCCACCAACCCCCCCCCCCCCCCACACACACATTACGCAACTAAAATAAACTGAATAAACTAAAACATCAGGACAAAAGAAAATAAAAAAAAAGAAAAGACAAACGGACTGCAGGCTGGGGTAACTCAGCAGGTCAGGCAGCATCTCTGGAGAACATGGATAGGTGATAGGACCCTTCTTCAGACCAGCGCCTGCAATTCCTTGCAGCTCCAACCTTCCATGATTCATGCTCCATGAAGGAACGTTTCACCCTGTCCTACCATGCTCACACTTTTTCTCCGGATGCTCACACTAAGCAAAGCAAATTTTCTTTAGGCATCACAGCCTGGTTTGGGAACAGCTCCATCCAGGACCGCAAGAAACTGCCACGAATTGTGGACACAGCCCAGACCATCACACAATCAAACCTCCCATCCATCGACTCCATCTATACCTCGCGCTGCCTCGGCAAGGCCAGCAGCATAATCAAGGACGAGTCGCACCCCGGCCACTCCCTCTTCTCCCCTCTCCCATCGGGCAAAAGGTATAGAAGTGTGAAAATGCACACCTCCAGATTCAGGGGGCAGTTTCTTCCCAGCTGTTATCATGCAACTGAACCATCCTACCACAACCAGAGAGCAGTGCTGAACTACTATCTACCTCATCGGTGACCCTCGATCTATCCATGATCAGACTTTGTTGGTTTTACCTTGCACTAAACATTATTCCCTTATCATGTATCTACATACACTGTAAATAGCACAATTGTGATCATATATTGTCTTTCTTCTGACTGGTGAGCACGCAACAAAAGCTTTTCACTGTACCTCGGTACACGTGACAATAAACTAAACTGAAATATTAGACAATAGACAATAGACAATAGGTGCAGGAGTAGTCCATACGGCTCCTCAAGCCAGCACCGCCATTCAATGTGATCATGGCTGATCATCCACAATCAGTACCCCGTTCCTGCCTTCTCCCCATATCCCCTGACTCCACTATCTTCAAGAGCCCTATCTAACTCTCTCATGAAAGTATCCAGAGAGCCTGCCTCCACCGCCCTCTGTGGCAGAGAATTCCACAGACTCAAAACTCTCTGTGAAAAAGTGTTTCCTCATCTCCTTATCCTAATGTGGGAAGAATCCAGTCCCAATTATTTTCTGACGTGGTTTTGCTCTGAAGATCTCGCTTTGGTGTCCTTCCAGACACTAATTTTAAAGAGGAATTTTCAAGTTTCTACTACAATCTCTGGTGACATTTGGTATTCAGCTCTCTGCTCTCGCCTTCAACAGTTTAATTTCCGTGTGGGACTGTAATGCCACCACTGCGCCCAGATATTCACTCATTTTGCCCTGCCAACTGCTGGCATCACCCAAAACCTCAGAAGAAGTGTGTACGAAGGAACTGCAGACAGACACAAAAGACCAGCATCTGCAGCCCCTTCCTACGCAAGTAACTGCAGATGCTGGATTATACCGAGGATAGATGCAAAATGCTGGAGTAACTCAGCGGGACAGGCAGCATCTCTGGAGAGAAGGAACAGGTGATGTTTCCGGTCGAGACCCTACTTCAAACTGAGAGTCAGGGGAGAGGGAGACATAGAGATAAGGAAGTGGAAGGTGTGAAAAAGAGACATCAAGAGAGATGAGAGTCAAGGAAAAATGTAGAATAGATCACGGTTAGCCAGGGGAAGGTGACAAGGAAGCAAATAGATATAAAATGTAACGGGGCAGTCAGCCTGGTCGGAGAACTGGGAAAGGAGAGGGATGGGAGAGAGAGGGAAAGCAAGGGTTACTTGAAGTTAGAGAAGTCAACATTCAAAACGGCTGGGAGAGGGGGTGGTGGTGGTGGGGGGGGGGGGGGGGGGGGGGGGGGGGGGGGGGGGGATATGAAGAGGTCTGCAATTAACGTGGCCAGCAACTTGTGACAATCGGAAGCCAGCCCCAATGTGCATTGTCACCGATCACCCTCTGGCCGGCGAATGAATGGGGACGTTGGCTGGACATTTGTGAGGACGCCCTGCCCCGTTGCCGCCGTGGGGACAGCGTCAGCGTTACTGTGTTTGCTCTGCAGACCGACGAGAGGTGTGACGCGGGTAGCTTCGACTCTCAACGTGTGGCCAGCGCCAAGCAAGGGAAGTGGAAACAAAACCAACGCAAATCCCCTTTCTCGCCAAATGTCAAGGTGGAGATTTGCACAGGATTGAGATGTCAACCACCCCCCCCCCCCTCCCCAATCCTCCCCCCCCCCCCCCCTCCCCTCCCCCTATCAAGGGTTTAAATATGAGGACTCCTGGAAGTCAGAGGGAGACAGACAAGAGTCACTGACAACCAACCCTTGGAACCAGAGGAGAAGCAGAGAGAAGACTCTCAGATACGATGAGGCCGTCTGCCTTATTCGCGAGTCTGCTGGTGGTCGCCGGGGCGGTGGTTTATTGCGAGTCCTTCCCCGCAGCGCTGGACGCGGCTGGGTCCCACCGGGGTAAGTTGGTGCCATTAGTGTCTACCAGGCACTAAAAGTGTCATGAAGAACAGCTTTCAGACTCGGCGGTGTGCAATGGAGCGATGAGCGAGTGACAGGGGAGGAGGTTTGCAATCGCCCAGAGGGGTTGCGAGACAACGATCGATGGTGGAGTGGACGCTGCTTCTTAGGTCTCCTTCTGTTTCTCCTGGGCAACTGCACGGATATTAGATGTCTCCAACCCACCCTTCGCTTTCCCTCCCTCTCCATCCCTCCCCACCCTAGTTCTCCGACCAGTTCCACCGTCCTGATCACTTTTACTGTTTGCGTGGCTCCTTGTCACTTTTCCCCCTCAGCTGACGGTAAACCCATCCTGCATTTCCCTTCAGCCCCGTCCTCTTTGATCTTTCGTGTTCACGCCTGTACTCGGCACCACCCGATACAACTTTACTTGTCCCCGAGGGAAATTGGTCTGCCAACAGTTTACCAGGCACTATAAGTGTCATGCGTTCTATAATAATGAAATTAAAGTGACTAGATAACGTTTCTGATTGTACCCCTCCTTGCCACTTTCCACCCAGCTAACCATTGTATATTTCCTTGAACAGCGCCTGCTTTGATCTGTCATGTTCACACCTTGCCCTTCCATATCTCTAGACTCCCCCCCCCCCCCCCCCCCCCCCCCCCCCCCCCCCTGATGCTCAGTCTGAAGAAGGGTCTGGACCCGAAACGTCACCCATTCCTTCTCTCCAGGGACGCTGCCTGTCCCGCTGAGCTACTCCAGCATTTTGCATCTGACCCCCCCATCTCCGTGTTCTTGTCTTTTCAAAGAGGATGTGAAGCCGGTGCCAAGGGATGGACCCAGCTCGGAAGGACGAGAGAACATCATGGGTTTATTGAGCGCTCTTGGTAAGGCACGGAAGAATACGAACGGCAGGTCTCGAACTCAGGCGGCAAGAAGCAGAGGTATGTGTGTGTGTGTGAAGAAACTTTGTGACCTAATGACTTATGACCTAAACATAGTACTCGAAGCTATGATATAGGGAGAAGGCAGGAACGGGGATTGGGGAGAAGGGGATATGGGGAGAAGGCAGGAACGGGGTCCTGATTGGGGATGTGTTAACAAAGAAACTGCAGATGCTGGAGAATCGAGGGTTACACAAAAAGCTGGAGAAACTCAGCGGGTGCAGCAGCAAGTCTGAAGAAGGGTCTCGACCCGAAACGTCGCCTATCTCCTTCGCTCCTTAGATGCTGCTGCACCCGCTGAGTTTCTCCAGCTTTTTGTGTAACCCTCCTGATTGGGGATGATCAGCCATGATCTTAGAGTAAAGGGGAGGTCATTTAAGACTGAGGTGAGAAAAATCTTTTTCACCCAGAGAGTTGTGAATTTGTGGAATTCCCTGCCACAGGGGGCAGTGGAGGCCAAATCACTGGATGGATTTAAAAGAGAGTTAGATACAGCTACAGCGGCTAGTGGAGTCGAGGGATATGGGGTGAAGGCAGGCACGAGTTACTGATAGGGGACGATCAGCCATGATCACAATGAATGGCGGTGCTGGCTCAAAGGGCCGAATGGCCTCCTCCTGCACCTATTTTCTATGTTTCTATGATTCTATGAATGGCGGTGCTGGCTCGAAGGGCCAAATGTCCTACTCCTGCATCTATTGTCTATTGTCTATTGTTTATATAATAAATGAAAAAAGTTCAGTTCATGTAGATGCTGGTTTACATCTTCAGTGTCAACCAACATCTGCAGTTCGTTCCTATATATATATATATATATATATATATATATATATATATATATATCCTGACTACGGGAGCTGTCGATACGGAGTACATAAGCTCATAAGTTCATAAGTGTTAGGAGCAGAATGTGGTCATTTGGACCATCAAGTCTACTCCGCCATTCAATCATGGCTGATCTATCTTTCCCTCTTAACCCCATTCTCCTGCCTTCTTTCCATAACCCCTGACACCCGTACCAATCAAGAATCTATCTCTCTCTGCCTTAAAAACATCCATTTGCAGCCTCCACAGCCTTCAGTGGCAATGGATTCCACAGGTTCACTACTCCCTGACTAAAGATATTCCTCCTCATCGTCTTCCTAAAGGAGCGTCCTTTAATTCTGAGGCCACGACATCCTCTTCACATTATTTCTACGTTCTCCCGGTGACCACGTGGGTTTTCTCCGGGTGCTCCAGTTTCTCTCCACATCCCAAACACATGCAGTAGGTTAATTGTCTTCTGTGAACTGTCCCTGGCATGTAGGATAAGATTAGTGTACGGATGGATGATCGCTGGTCGGTGCGGACTCACTGGGTTTCCCACACTGTATCTCTAAACTAAACTAAACGAAATTAAACTAAACAGTGACAGCTAAGATGACTGTATCAAGAGCAGACCCTGTCTGATCAATATGAATGAATTCTTTGTGGAGGTAACACCGAGTATCAAAAAGGGAAGGGCAGTAGATGTGATTTACATGGACTTCAGTGAAGCTTTTGACCAAGTTCCCACATGGGAGACCATATGGTTGGAAAAGCTGGGATGTATGGGAAGAAGGGTCTCGACCCGAAACATCACCCATTCCTTCTATCCAGAAATGCTGCCTGTCCCGCTGAGTTACTCCAGCATTTGCATCTATCTTAGGATATATAGGATCTATGCAAGTTTAGTTTAGAGATACAGTGCCGAAACAGGCTCTTTGGCCCACCGAGTCCGTGCCAACCAGCGATTCCCGTACACTAGCACTATCCTACACACTAGAAGCAATTTACAATTTTTACCAAAGCCAATTAACCTATAAACCTGCACGTCTTTCGAGTGTGGGAGGAAACCGGAGCAGCCGGAGAAAACCCACGCAGGTCACGGGGAGAAGGTACAAACTCCGCGCAGTCAGGATCAAACCCGAGTCTCTGGCGCTGTGAGGCAGCAACTCTCCCGCTGCATCATCAGTAAACTGGATCCAAAATTGACTTGGGAGCAAGAGGCAGAGGTATCGATACGTATTGTGATTGTGTGTCTGTGGCCGGTGGTGTTCCACAGGGATCAGTGCTGCCACTCTTACTATTTGTGGTGCACAGGAATAACGTGGCCGTGGCTAAACCAGTAGGTTCGCAGATCGCACAAAGATTGGCAGAGGTGTCGAAATGTGGAAAAGGTAGCCTTCAGCTACAGGGGACAGAATCCATTTGTGGGAGAAACGGGCTGAAAATTGGAGATGGGCGTTTAATCCAGACAAATTAGAGCTGATATACTGTGGCATCATTGTGGTGTGGCACGGTGGCGCAGCGGTAGAGTCGCTGCCGTGACAGCGCTTACAGCGCCAGGGTCCCGGGTTCGATCCCGACCACGGGTGCTTGTCTGTACGGAGTTTGTACGTTCTCCCCGTGACCTGCGTGGGTTTTCTCCGAGATCTTCTGTTTCCTCCCACACTCCAAAGATGTACAGGTCTGTAGGTTAATTGGCTTGGTATAAATGCAAATTGTCCCTAGTGTGTGCAGGATAGTGTTAATGTGCGGGGGATTTACTGGTCGGCGCGGACTCCGTGGGCCAAAGAGCCTGGTTCCTCGCTGTATCTCTAAACTAAACTAAACTAAATCGTTATCTCACTAATAAGGCTAGGCGTGTTTAAGAAAGAACTGTAGATGGTGGAAAAATCGAAGGTAGACAAAAAAACTGGAGAAACTCAGCGGGTGAGGCAGCATCCATGGAGCGAAGATATAGGCGACGTTTCAGGTCGAGACCCTTCTTCTGAATAAGTCTAGGAAACACTGAATGGTGGGGTCCCCATGGACGTTGGGGACAAGGGAAACTTGGGGTACAAGGTTATAAGTTGAAGGCTGCAACGCAGGTAGATAATATGGTTATGAAGGCAGGTGGGATACTGACATCCTTTGATGAGTGCATTAAGTACAGAAGTAGCGAGCTTTCATTTAGTTTTTTAGTTTTAGAATCACCGAGTGGTCCTTCGTCCCACCGAGTCCGCACCGACCAAGCTGCAGGATTTTATTGAATGAATGAAAGAATACTTTATTTGTGACAAGTCACAGTGAAATTCTTTGCTTGCGTACCCAAGGTATGCAAATAGTCACCACATAGAGGGCGCTTACAAAGTACCCCCACACCAGCTCCACCTTTGTTTTCCCCCCCTCCCCCTCCCCCTCCCTCACAGAGCTCCCCCCCACGCGAGCCCCCCATTGTCCATTGTTCTTCCCCCTCCCTCACTGCTGCCCCCCCCCCCCCCCACGCCAGGTCCTCCTTTGTTCATTCCCCCGATATCTTCATATCAGAGGTAGATATAATGAATGCATATAGATTTAGGGTAAGGGGAGGGAGTATTTCGCGAGGATCTGAGGGGGAGACCTTTTTCACCAGAAATCCCCGCACATTCACTGCCTGAGGGAGTGGTTGGCGAGGGATCGCTGGCCACAGTTAAGAAGTGTGCAGTGAGGAACTGCAGATGCGGGTTTAAACCGAAGAGAGACGCAAAAAGCTGGAGTAACTCAGCGGGTCAGGCAGCATCTCTGGAGAAAATGAATAGGTGACGTTTTGGGTCTAGACCCTTCTTCGGACTGCCAAGAGGAGCACTTGAATCATTTAGGCACTGAGGCTACGGAGCTAACGCTGGCAATGGGAATAACAATGAAGGACTTCCACAAGTTATGGTGGATGAGTTGGACTGAATGACCTCTTTCCCATAAAAGGGCACACCTTGTCCAGTGGGACACTGGGAACGGCTCGATTGTAATCATGTATTGTCTTTCCGCTGACTGGATAGCACGCGACAACTGCTTTTCACTGTACCTCGGTACGCGTGACAATAAACCAAACTCAACTCAAAAGTGCTGGAGTAACTCAGCAGGCGAGGCAGCTTCTCTGGAGGAGAACCTGGATGGGTGACATTTTGGGGTCGGAAGCCTTCCTCAGACTGTGGAGTGTGTGGGGGGGAGGGGGGGGAGGCGGGGAGAAGAAATCTGTAAAAGGGGAGACAAGACAAAGTGTGGCAACTCCTGGTTCCTGCACTTTGTGACCTGTTTCTATGCTGTGCGAGTGTATGATTTTATGTTTCAATAGGTGTCCTAGACAACCTTGTAGAACACAGAGGTGAAGCAATGTAAACATTCTCAAAGTATCAAATTCAGAAGGAGCGGAGAAATTAATTTTAAAAAAACAGAAGGCAGGGAGCAAGCAAGAAAATTGAAAATGGTCCCTACTTAAGTGGCCTGGAGATTTAGGAATAAGTAAATATTCAAGAACATTTGGCTTAAGTGCTTGAATGATTCCATCGCTATGATACGGGACCATGTACGTAGGAATTTGTTAAGGTCCACGGAAGAAATGAAAGGGAACATGTAGCTGAGTGGATCATTCCGTTTAGTTTCACATAGGAACATAGAAAATAGGTGCAGGAGTAGGCCATTCGGCCCTTCGAGCCTGCACCGCCATTCAATCTGATCATGGCTGATCATCCAAAATCAGTACCCCGTTCCTGCTCTTTCCCCATAACCTTTGATTCCTTTAGCCTTAAGAGCTAAATCTAACTCCGTCTTGAAAACATCAAGAACAGATAGAAACATCAAAACAGTTTAGTTTGGAGACCCCACCGGGTCCATGCACATTATCCTGCACTCACTAGGGTCAATTTGACATTTATACATTTACACCAAGCCAATTAACCTACAAATCTGTACGTCTTTGGAGTGTGAGAGGAAACCGAAGATCTCTGAAAAAACCCACGCAGGTCACGGGAAGAATGAATGTACAAACTCCGTACAGACGAGCACCCGTTGTCAGGATTGAACCTGGGTCTCTGGCGCTGAAAGGCAGTAGCTTTCCCACTGTGCCACCGTGCTACCCACAATGGTTTCATGCCCATTAAATCTTCTCTGCACTCTTTCCAATTAACAACACCCTTCCTTAATCAGGGTGACCAAAACTGAACACAATACTCTAAATTCAGCCTCACCAATGCCCTGAACAACCATAATGTAACATCTGGATGCTTTCAAGAGAGAGCTAGATAGGGCTCTTAAAGATAGCGGAGTCAGGGGATATGGGGAGAAGGCAGGAACGGGGTGCTGATTGGGGATGATCAGCCATGATCACATTGAATGGCGGTGCTGGCTCGAAGGGCCGAATGGCCTACTCCTGCACCTATTGTCTATTGTCTATCCCAACTTCTACATTCAGTAGATAGACACAAGAAGCTGGAGTAACTCAGCGGGTCAGAGAGCATCTCTGGAGGAAGGGAATAGGTGACGTTTCGGGTCGAGGCACTTCTTCAGAGTGAGAGTCGGGGGAGAGGGAAACAAGAGATGTAAATAGTGATACTGAGAAATATAGACCTAATAAATGTAAGATATGCAAATAAGTAACAATGATAAAGGAAAGAGGCCGTTGTTAGTTGGGAGCTAGGTGAAAATTAGTTACAGACAATGAGACTCAACATGACGGCTCTGAAGCTGGTACAAGTCCCTTGACTGATGAAGGTCAAAATTTCAAAAGCCTTCTTGACCACCCTGCATACCCATGACATTTTAATATCGACAGTGGTCGCAATACCATCATACTGGAATGAATTTAAAGTTATTCTCTTCCCCGGAAACACCCATAGAATGAAACAGTTTTACAGATCATTTTATTTCCCTCAGAAGTGGAGAAACCCTCAGGCTATCTTTGATGGGACCTGTACTAGCTTTATCTTGCACTAAATGTCATTCACATTACTCCTCTTATCATGTATCTCAACACTGTGGACGACTTGATTGTAATCATGTATTGTCTTTCCGCTGACTGGTATGACTGACTAACAAAAGCTTTTCACTGTACCTCGGTACACGTGACTGTAAATTAAACTCAACTAAACTAAACTAAGAAAAAACACAATAAATAATCCAGCAAGATTATTCAATCCATTCAAGCTTGAAAGGGTACAGAGAAGATTTACGAGGATGTTGCCAGGATTAGAGGGTGTGAGCTATAGGGAGAGATTGAGTAGGCTGGAACTCTATTCCTTGGAGCGCAGGAGGATGAGGGGAGATCTTATAGAGGTGTATAAAATCATGAGAGGAATAGATCGGGTAGACGCACAGAGTCTCTTGCCCAGAGTAGGTGAATCGAGAACCAGAGGACGTAGGTTCGAGGTGAAGGGGAAAAGATTTACTACGAATCTGAGGGTTAACTTTTTCACAGTGAGGGTGGTGGGTGTATGGAATGAGCTGCCAGAGGAGGTAGATGAGGCAGGGAATATCCCAGCGTTTAAGAAATAGTTAGACAGGTACATGGATAGGGCAGGTTTGGAGGGATATGGACCAAACGCAGGCAGGTGGGACTAGAGTAGCTGGGACATGTTGGCCGCTGTGGGCAAGTTGGGCCGATAGGCCAGTTACCACGCTGTATCAAAGCCCTGTCCCACGGTACAAGTTCATTCCAAGAGCTCTCCCGAGTTTGCCCTGATTCAAACTCGGAGATTTACAGTAATGGCCACTCGTCGGTACTCGGGGCTCTTGCGGACATTTTTCAACAAGTTGAAAAATCTTCACGAGTCTTCCCGTGCTTACCTGCCGTTAGCGAGTCTTCCCGAATTACCTGCCGTTAGCGTAACGAGCCGCAAAGAGACGACCCCGAGCTCCGACGTACCCGCTACGTTCATTCTCCGTGCTTACCACAAGTTTGATTTTGTTTAAACTCGGGAGAGCTCTTGGAATGAACTCGTACCGTGGGACAGGGCTATTACTCTGTGACTCTAAGGGAAGAGTGCAAGATGAGTAATGAGATTGCAGGTCCAGTGCAAATGTGGGCGGAAGGAGATTCAACAATAGGCAGAGATGATGCCACTCTCGGTAATGAAGGTGTTTACAGGTGTTTAAAGACATGTTGTTGCCACATTATTGCTCAGTGATTTTCTCTTTCTGATTACTTGCAGCTAATGGAAAGAGAACCGACATAAAAGCTGACACGGTAAGATATTGAGCATCAATTTTGGGTTAATCTCAGCAAACCTGTGATCTCCGCTCTGTCACGCGGAAGTTTAGTGGATTTTTACATGTCTTTGATGCTCATGCGGATTCTGAACAAATTCAGACAACATTCAAATTTGGGATAAACCCAGCGGCGAGCAACGTCACATGCAAGCTAGAAACATGCAACTACACGCTGCACGGTTGCGCAGTGGTAGAGATGCTGCCTGAGACACCGGTTCGATCCCAACTACGGGTCTGTACGGAGTTTGTACGTTCTCCATGAGACCCTGTGGGTTTTCTCCGAGATCTTCGGTTTCCTCCCACACTCCAAAGACGTGCAGGTTCGTAGGTTAATTGGCTTAGTATAATTTTTTAAATTGTCCCTAGTGTGCGTAGGGCAGTGTTAATGTGCGGGGATCGCTGGTCAGTGCAGACTCGGTGGGCCGAAGGGCCTGTTTCCGCGCTGTATCTCTAAACCAACTGAACTAAACTAAACTGCAGATGCTGGTTTGCAGAAAAGGGCACAAAGTGCTGGAGGATAGGTAACGTTATGTTTTGAGACCTATCCATGCTCTCCAGAAATTTTACCTGACCCGGCGAGTTACTCCAGCACTTTGTGTCCTTTTCACATATCAGCTGCTGTATAAACTATTCATACAAAGAGAGATAAAAACAATACTCAAAAACAAGACTGTACTTCTGGGTTTTCTAGTGTGCTGTGATACTATTTCCACATCATACAGATGCTTGGATACTAAAATGGATAAATTCTTGATATAAAATTCTTGAGTATAGGAGTAAAGAGGTCCTTCTGCAGTTGTACAGGACCCTGGTGAGACCACATCTAGAGTGTGCAGTTTTGGTCTCCTAATTTGACGAAGGATATCCTTGCTATTGATGCAGTGCAGCGTAGGTTCATGAGGTTAATCCTTGGGATGGCGGGACTGTCATGTGAGGAAAGATTGGAAAGACTGGGCTTGTATTCACTGGAATTTAGAATGATGAGAGGGGATCTTATAGAAACGTATACAATTATAAAACAAGCTTGATACAGGAAAAATGTTCCCAATGTTGGGGGAGTCCAGAACCAGGGGCCATAGTCTCAGAATAAAGGGGAGGCCATTTAAAACTGAAATGAGAAAAAAACGTTTTCACCCAGAGAGTTGTGAAGGCAGTAGAGGCCAATTTACTAACTGAATTTAAAAGAGAGTTAGATAGAACTCTAGGGGCTAGCGGAATCAAGCGATATGGGGAGAAGGCAGGAACGGGGTACTGATTGTGGACGATCAGCCATGATCACATTGAATGGTGGTGCTGGCTCGAAGGGCTGAATGGCCTCCTCCTGCACCTATTTTCTATGTTTCTATGTTTCGATGTTAAAATGCACCAGAACACAATATTAAGTTATGACGGTAGTGGTGTTGCCAATATTGTTGAGACAAGCAGAATTATATTCCTTAACCTTAATAATCGGGTTGAGAATGGTGCAGTGCCATTGCACTTTGTGCTTTTGGCAGCTAATAAGAAGAACCTCTCACCGTTGTCGGCCCGGTCTATTACCCGAGGAAGACACAAAGTGCTGGAGTAACTCAGAAGGGTCAGGCATCCAACTTGGAGAACATGGATGGGTGACGTTTCAGGTCAGGTTCAGTCTGAAGAAGGGTCCCAAACCCAAAACGTCACCTTATCCATTTTCTCCAGAGACGCTGCCCGACTCGCTGAGTTACTCCAGCATTTTTGTGTCTGTCTCAGGTGGACTGATTGCAAAAGAGGACATGCATCAGAAAAAGCCATCGGTCAGTGTGAAGAAGGGTACCGACCCGAAACGTCACATATCCCTTTTGTCCAGAGATGCTCCACACACATTGAGTTACTCCAGCATCCGTGGTATAACCCAGCCGCTGGAGGTCCTTTTTATCATGTTATAATTTCCTGGACCTTGTCCCGCCCCCACCTCCCTTCCAGCTTTTTCCCCCATATTACAATCAATGTGAAAGAAGGGTCTTGATTCAAAAGGTCACCTTTAATGATCACAGGTTAATGAACCCTTCCCACAACCGATATACTTGTGCTGCATCTGAAATGCTTATCTAATATGTATCTAAGTGCTTACGTATAGTGAGCAATGGAATTTAGAAGGATGAGAGGATATTTTATAGAAAGATATAAAATTATTAATGGATTCGACAGGCTAGATGCAAGAAAAACGGTCCCGATGTTGGGAGAATTCAAAACCAGGGGTCACAGTGAAAGAATAAGGGATAGGGCATTTATGACTGAGATGAGGAAAACCAGTTTCACCCAGAGAGTTGTGAATCTGTGGACGTCTCTGCCACAGAAGGCAGTGGAGGCTAATTCACTGGATGGATTCGAAAGAGAATTGGATATAGCTCGTAGGTTTTACAGAATCACGGGATATGAATGAATGAATGAATGAATGAATGAATGAATAAGTTTATTGGCCAAGTATTCACATACAAGGAATTTGCCTTGCTGCTCCGCCCGCAAGTGACAACATGATATACAGTGGCAGTTAGGAATGACACATAAAACATTGAACATTAATAATAAAACATTATCGGTCATGGGGAGAAAACACGATATGGGGAGAAAATAGGAATGGGGTACTGATGCTGGATGTTCAGCCATGATCATATTGAATGGCGGTGCTGGCTCGAAGGGCCGAATGGCCTACTCCTGCACCTATTGTCTATGTTTCTATGTTTCTATGTGAGTTTCACTGTACCTGTGGCAAATGAAGTACCATGCCATACCATCTTGGAATTAGGTAACAAATACTAAGCCTTCTGACATTTACAAGGTTTCTTTGGCTTGCTTCCTAGGAAGTGATCGAAGAATTAACTGGCGGTTCTTTGCCTGCTGACAAGGAGAAAGAAGTAAAAGATGAAGCACTTGCTCCGAGCCCTTTGAAAGAGAAAGACATCAAGAAAGCAAAGAAACCTGGGAAGAAATCAAACAGGAGAGGTGTGTGAAACACAATGGGGGCAAATTGGATTAGCGTAGATGGGTATTGGAAAGATGGGCCGAAGGGTCTTTCACTGTGCTGTACAGCTCTATATCTGTATGAATCTCAGACCATTGCCTCACCTGCATTGCCACTGTTGCAGGGAGCTCCGATGTACATTTAACTCCCCGCCATCATCTCTCACAGTCATTCAGTAATGTCATGATGCTGAATCATCATGTTCATAAGTGATAGGAGCAGAATTAGGCCATTCGGCCCATCAAGTCTACTCCGCCATTTAATCATGGCTGATCTATCTCTCTCCTAACCACATTCTCCTGCCTTCTCCCCATAACCCCTGACACCTGTACTAATCAAGAATCTATCTCTCTCTGCCTTAAAAATATCCATTGACTTTGCCAAAAACATCCATTGACTTAGAACATGGAATTCTACAGATTTACCAAAACTGACTAAAGAAATTCCTCCTCATCTCCTTCCCAAAAGAACATCCTTTAATTCTGAGGCTGTGACCTCTAGTCCCAGACTCCCTCGCTAGTGGAAATATCCTCTCCACATCCACTCTATGCAAGTCTTTCGCTATTCTATATGTTTCAAAGAGGTTCCCCCTCAATCTTCTAAACTCCAGCGAGTACAGGCCCAGTGCCGACAAACGCTCATCATATCATAAAACAGGGTTTTTTTGGGGTAACCCGATCTTTGGTGATATTCATAGAGTTGTAGAATTATACAGCGTGGAAACAGACCCTTCGGCTCAACTTGCCCACACCGACCAACATGCCCCATTGACACTAGTCCCACCTGCCTGCATTTGGCCCGTATCCCTCTAAACCTGTCCTATCTACATATATCTCTCCAAATATTTTTTAAATGTTGTGATAGTACTTGCCTCAACTGCTTCCTCTAGCCGCACGTTCCCTCAGATTCCTATGAAGTCTTTCCCCCCTCACCTTAAACCTATGTTCTGTTGGCTCAGAAGCCAAAAAGCCTTCAAAACCTTCTCGTCTTTGGCATTGGGAAGAGACCAGAGCACCCGGAGAAAAACCACAAGGTCACAGGGAGAACGTACAAACTCCGCACAGACAGCACCGTTAGTCAGCATCAAACCCGGGTCTCTGGGGCAGCAACTCTCCCTCTGCACCACTGGGCTGCCCAAAATTCAAATTTAATTTTTTTGTAAAACACAGAATGATATTCTGAATAATTTGTGCCTGCCTAAAAAATACTAGTACCATGTTATATATATTTTAAAAAAACCCTAAACACAGAACACAAACTCTAAACACGGTGGCTCAGCGGTAGAGTTGCTGCCTTACAGCGCTTGCAGCGCCAGTGACCCGGGTTCGATCCTGACTACGGGTGCTGTCTGTGTGGAGTTTGTACGTTCTCCCCGGGATTTTTCTCCAATATCTTCGGTTTCCTCCCACACTCCAAAAACGTACAAGTTTGTCGGTTAATTGGACTGGCATAGGTGTAAATTGTCCCCAGGTAGACACAAAATGCTGGAGTAACTCAGCGGGTGAGGCAGCATCTCTGGAGAGAAGGAATGGGTGACGTTTTTCTGGTCGAGACCCTTAAGATGGGTATCGACCCGAAACGTCGCCCATCAGTTTGAAGAAGGGTCTCGACCTGAAACGGCGCCCATTCCTTCTCTCCAGCGATGCTGCCTCACCCGCTGAGTTACTCCAGCATTTTGTGCCTACCTTCGATTTAAACCAGCATCTGCAGTTCTTTCTTACATAAATTGTCCCCAGTGTGTGTAGGGCAGTGTCAGTGTGCGGGGATCACGGGTTGGTGTGGACTCGGTGGGCCAAGGGGCCTGTTTCCCACGTTGTATCTCTAAACTAAACTAATAGCTTTCTCCTTATTTTGCAGCCTGCTTTTGGAAGTATTGTAACTGAAGACCGGAGATGAACGACATTTCAGACGGACCTAATCGGCGACCTACTGTAGATATTTAAAATCTTTGACCGAAAGTTTCACCATTTTAAACTTTCAACACTATCCTTCACTCGACAGGATCAAAATCTTATCCGCTTTCTTTTTTTTTTTTGCCTCGCGTAAAGATGTTACCTTGAAGAATATAGTTAAATGTGTATTTAAAGTGTCTTATTGAAATAAAAGTTTACTTTTTATTAACCAATTTGCTTTTTCCAACACTCGTCACACCGCACATTAGTTTATATTAACGTTAGAATTCCACCTTGGTTTCCTTGGTATCAAGTCCTCACATTTACTTTTCATCCTGAAAGGATTCTTTTGTGAATGGTTCTGACAACACTTGAATTTACTTTGGCACCGAGATTTCCGATATTACATCAAAACCGAGCTGGACAATGATCATTAAGGCAACTCTCCCAAACGCCAAGTTTCCAAAAACCATAAATAAAACCCTGTATAAAACAAAGTGCCCCGTGAAGTCCAGTGGATGTATCGCCACTTTATCCATTCATTGCCATGGAGACCAACTACTGATAGGTAAAGTGTAGCTACAACTCATCCTTTTCTCTTGCCAGTATTATTTTGATTTGTATCATTTATTTTCTGCCCCTCACCGTTTTTCACTTTAAGACAGCAGGGTGGCGCAGTGGTAGAGTTGCTGCCTTACAGCGCCAGAGAGCCGGTTTCAATCCTGACTACGGGTGCTTGTCTCTACGGAGTTTGCACGTTGTCACTGTGAACCCGCCTGGGTTTTCTCCGGCTGCTCCGGTTTCCTCCCACATCCCAAAGACGTGCGGGCTTATAGGTTAATTGGCCGCTATAAATTCCTCCGATCTATTCCTACCATGATCTACATCTCTATTATAGAGTCATAGAGTGATACAATGTGGAAACAGGCCCTTTGGCCCAACTTGCCCACACCAGCCAGCATGTCCCAGCTACACTACTCCCACCTGCCCGCATTTGGTCCATTTCCCTCCAAACCGGTCCTATCCATGTACCTTGTACCAATAATCCATGTTGCGTTATTTTATACCATCTTATACCTTTAGTCAAGAACTTCAAATTCCTGGGCATTCATATTTCCAAAGATCTTTCTGGTCCCAGCACACTGATTCAATTCTAAAGAATTGCGCCTCTATTTCCTGAGAAGATTACGGAGAGTCGGTACATCAAAGAGAACTCTCTTGAACTTCTACAGGTGCACAGTAGAGAGCATGGTGACCGGTTGCATCGTGGCTCTGGCTTGAGCGTCCAGGAACGGAAAAGACTGCAGAAAGTTATGACCACTGCCCAGTCCATCATCGGCTCTGACCTCCCCACCATCAAAGGGATCTATCGCAGTCGCTGCCTCAAAAAAGCTGCCAACATCATCAAGGACCCACACCATCCTGGCCACACACTCATCTCTCCGCTGCCATCAGGTAGAAGGTACAGGAGCCTGAAATCCGGCACATCCAGGAACAGCTTCTTCCCCACCGCCATCAGGGTATTAAACTCGCCATCAAACAAACTCTGAACTATAGCAGCCTATTGCACTTTATCTGTTTATTTATGTGTATATATATGGTCTATGCTAAATAGACACACTGAACTGTTCTGTATTTATGCTTACAATATTCTGTTGTGCTGCAGCAAGCAAGATTTTCATTGTCCTATCTGGGATACATGCCAATAAACTCTCTTGTCTCTAGTCTGCAGGATAGAAGTAGCGTACGGGTGATTGTTGGTCAGTGCGGACTCGATGGGCCAAAGGGTCTGTTTCCACGCCGTACATCTAAACAAAACTAAATTTGCACAGCACCATACTAATTGATAGGACAGGCAAGTAAGAAACTGGTTCCCCGGATACTTCTCAGGATGGAGATTGAGATCACTAGGTCTCATATTCATCCTCCTTCTCGGTCTCTGTTTGGAGCTGCTCCATTAAGCTGCCCTGATGCCTCCCAGTATCACAATGAGGTAAGGCAATAGAGTCCCCTGAAACAAAAAGTGAACTGCACCATTAACTCTGTGTTGCGTATGTAGTCGTTGTCAATACAGACCCTTCGGCCCAACTTGCCCACACTGACCAACATGCCCCATCTACACTGCTTGCATTTAGCCCATATCTCTCTAAACCTATCCCATCCATGATCACAATGAATTGTGGTACTGGCTCGAAGGTTTCTATCTGTCTAAATGTTTCTATGTTTCTATCTGTCTAAATGTTTCTTAAACGTTGTGATGGCAACTGCCTCAACTACTTCCACCAGCTGCTCATTCCATACACCTAACATCCTCTGTATAAAAGGCTGCTCCTCAGGTTCCTATTAAATCACTCCCCCCCTCACCTTAAACCTATGTCCCCTAGTTCTCTATTCCCCCACACTGTGTAAAAGACTCTGTGCATTTACTCTATACCTCTCACAATCTTGTCCACCTTAATTGCATTATAATATACAATAGTATACCTCTATGCTTGTTGTTCAGTATGGGCAAGTTGGGCCGTTTCCATGCTGTTTGACTCTATCTGCATTTCTGCCAACAACATTTCTTATCCACTCAACAATTAACTCAACCAACACAAATTTGGCTACTGCACTTGCTTCCAAGATGGCCCCCAACCCAGGCGACTCGCTGACCAGGCGTGCTCGCCACAGAGCGCATCTACAAACATATATTACGGTCACTCCACACTCTTAAATCTCTACTCCTACAGCAACCTTTCTTATTTTTGTATACATTGTAAATGGCTCAATTGTAATCATGTATTGTCTTTCAGCTGACTGGATAGCACGCAACAAAAGCTTTTCACTGTACCTCAGTACACGTGACAATAGACAAAATTAAACCAAACTGCAATATAATATGTGTAGGAAGGACCTGCAGATGTTGGTTTCAACTGAAGATAGACACAAAAAGCTGGTGTAATTCAGTGGGTCTGGCGGCATCTCTGGAGAAAAGGAATAGGTGGCATTTCGGGTGGAGACCCTTCTTCAGACTGAGAGTCGGGGAAAGGGTATAGACAGTGATAGAGTGAGATATAAACAAATGAATGAAAGATACGCAAAAAGGTAACGATGATAAAGGAAACAGGCTGTTTGCTGGGAGAAAACGAATACAGATAATGAGACTCAACAAGACGACTCTTCAGTCTGAAGAAGGATTCGACCCGAAACGTCACCCATTCCTTCTCTCCAGACCTGCTGCCTGTCCCGCTGAGTCACTCCAGCATTTCGTGTCTATCTTCGGGTTTAAACCCGCATCAGCAGTTCCTCCCTACAGAAGACGACTTTGAAGCTGGTATGACTTGGTTAGGGGAGGGATGGAGGGGGGGATTCAATATAATATGATTAACTTAATGACAATTAACAATCTTTGCTTTGTGGTCATTTGTTATAATACAGTTCGAGGACAAATCTCAATGTGGAAAGTGTGGAAAGTCTGCCCACTTGGCTGGCGCCAGCAAATAGCTGCCTCGCCAACAGTCTGTCCGTCCTTCTTTTGTTTGTGTTATTTTAAGTTTGTGTTAAAGAGTATGTTTTAGTGTTCCTTGGTTTGTTTTATGTGGAGGGTGTTGGGGGGGGGGGGGGCTGGGGGAAACTATTTTCCATATCTTACCTCGACGGAGATACGGAGAATGAAGAGGGAGATGATTGGACTTTATTCCATCACAGTGAGGAATGCGAGGAGCCCCTGTGTTTTTGTTAACTTTTATTTTATGTGGCTGTGTGTCTTGTTGCTTTTCACTTAATATGGCTGCATGGTAACTCAAATTTCACTGTACCTTAATTAGTACATGTGACAATAAAACTGACCTTGAAACCTTGAACTGAAGGATTCTGATTTAGACAATAGACAATAGACAATAGGTGCAGGAGGAGGCCATTCAGCCCTTTGAGCCAGGACCGCCATTCTCTGTGATCATGGCTGATCATCCACAATCAGTACCCCGTTCCTGTCTTCTCCCCATATCCCTTGACTCCGCTATCTTTAAGAGCTCTATCTAACTCTCTCTTGAAAGCCTCCAGAGAATTGGCCTCCACTGCCTTCTGAGGCAGGGAATTCCACAGATTCACAACTCTCTGTGTGAAAATGTTTTTCCTCATCTCCGTTCTAAATGGCTTACCCCTTATTCTTAAACTGTGGCCCCTGGTTCTGGACTCCCCCAACATCGGGAACATGTTTCCTGCCTCTAGAGTGTCTATAATCTTAATAATCTTGTATGTTTCAATAAGATCCCCTCTCATCCTTCTAAATTCCAGAGTGCACAAGCCCAGCCGCTCCATTCTATCACAGTAAACCCCACTCTTCAAATTGACAGTCCAAGCTTTATAAATGTGTTTATTGCATTCTCTTTGCTACGTCCAGGTACGCGATCTGAATCTCACGATTCGCGGGGCACGTATTTACAAATTCCTCCCTCTCGTAAGCATTTCTTAGGTATCTCCAAATCCCAGTCATTTCCTTTGGGATCTCAAAATTGCGATATTTCATTGCCACAATCTAAATGAAGGGAAGGAAAAGAAACAAAAACATTGATTGATTTCTTATGCCTGCAAGAACATCAACTAGTTTCCCGTCAAAATATTAAATAACACGAGGAAATTGCATTTTGCGCAACTCCGTTTTAAAAGGTTAAACTCCCTGTAGACTACAAAGTTCCAATGCGAAACATGTTTGAATGCACTTTTACTTCAGTTTAAAGATGCAGTGCAGAAACAGGCCCTTTGGCGCGCCAACCAGTGATCCCCGCACATTTGACACTGCCCTGCACACAATAGGGACAATTTTTGTAACCTTTTTTACAGCAAGCCAATTGACCTACAAACCTGTATGTCTTTGGAGTGTGGGAGGAAGCCGGAGCACCCGGAGAAAACCCATGCAGGTCATGGGGGAGAACGTACAAACTCTGTACAGACAAGCACCCGTGGTCAGCATCGAACCCCGGTCTCTGGCGCTGTAAGGCAGCAGCTCTACCACTGCCCCATCGAGCCGCCAGTTTAAAGTAGTCCCTCCACATATCAGTGACTGTCGAACAAAAGGCCCACACATTTCATCCTTTCTGGTGCAGCACAGGTTCGGCTGGTGGAGGAAGCCAAGATACCATGATGGAGAGGCACGGTGGCGTGGCGGTAGAGTTGTTGAGAAATGATTATTTCCTAATTATTTAGGGCACCACGGAGGCATTGCGGGTAGAGCTGCTGCCTTACAGCGCCAGAGACCCGGGTTCAATCCTGACTACGGGTGCTGTCCGTACGGAGTTTGTACGTTTTCCCCGTGACCCGCGTGAGTTTTCTACGGGTGCTCCGGTTTTCACCCACACTCCAAAGACGTACAGAAATGTAGGTTTAATTGGCTTTGATATGTGCAAAACATACTTGGCTAATAAAGTATTATCGTGATTGTGAAGTTGTAACATTGTCCCTAATGAGTAGGATAATATTAGTGTACAGGGTGATCGCTGGTCAGCGCAGACTCAATGGCCCTGTATCTCTGAAGTCTAAAGTCTAAAGAGAGTACATCAGGGACTGGAGCAGGCATATCGTATCGTAGGTGTATCACAACACATAATACTCCAAAATTTCTGCCATCTCCAACGGGATCCCACTACTAGCCACATTTTCCCAACTCCACCCCTTTCCGCCTTCCGCTCCCTCTGCAACTCCCTGGTTAATATCCCTTTCCACCCAAACTACCCCATCCCCAGGTACCTTCCCCAGCAACCGCAGAAGATGCTACACCTGTCCCTATACCTCCTCCCTCAACTCTGTCCAGGGACCCCAACAGTTCTTTCAGGTTAGGCAGACGTTCACTTGCACATCCTCCAACCGCATCTACTGTGTCCGTTATTCAAGATGTGGACTCATACATCAGCGAGACCAAACGCAGACTGGGCGATCGTTTCGCAGAACACCTTCGCTCAGCCCGCTTGGACCTACCTGATCTCCCGGTTGCCGGACACTTTAATTCTCCTTCCCATTCCTACACAGACCTTTTTGTCCTCAGTCTCCTGCATTGTCAGAGTGAGGTGAAACGCAAATTGGAGGAACAGCATCTCATATTTCACTTGGGCAGCTTACAGCCCAGCGGTATGAATATTGATTTCTCTCACTTCAGGTAACGCGGGCATTCCCTCTCTCTCTATCCCTCCACCACCTAAGTCGCACCAGCTTCTCATTTTCACTCTACAAACAGCTTACAATGGCCTGCTTCCTTTATCATCATTACTTTTTTTGCATATCTTTCATTCAGTTCTTTATCTTTCCACATCACCGTCTATATCTCTCGTTTTCCTTATCCCTAACCAGTCTGAGGAAGGGTCTCGATCCAAAACGTCACCCATTCCTTCTCTCCAGAGATGCCAGTCCCGCTGAGTTACTACAGCTTTTTGTGCCCATCTCTGGCCATCTACATGTTCATAGGTCATAGGAGACAAATTAGGCCATTCAGCCCAACAAGTCTACTCCGCCATTTAATCATGGCTGCTCTATCTTTCCCTCTCAACCCCATTCTCCTGCCTTCTCCCTATAACCCTGACACCTGTACTAATCAAGAATCTATCAATATTGGCCTTAAAAATATCCATAGACTTGGCCTCCACAGTCTTCTGTGCCAATGAATTCCACAGATTCACCACTCGCTGATTAAAGAAAATCCTCCTCATCTCCTTCCTAAAGGAACGTCCTTTCATTCTGAGGCTGTGACCTCTGGTCCTAGACTCTACCACTAGTGGAAACATCCTCTCCACATCCACTCTATCCAGGCCTTTCACTATTCGGCAAGTTACAATGAGGTTTCCCCCTCATCCTTCTAAGCTCCAGCGAGTAGAAGCCCAATGCTGTCGAACCACAATTGTAAATGGAGTATTTTCTTCCACTCACCCTTCCCATACATACAAGAAATAAGACAAACCTTGAGAATGTGAAGCTTTGGCAGGAGATTGCAGTCTGCCAGAGTCAGGTCATCACCATCAAGGTATTTTCTCATTGAACAAGATTCTTCCTCTGTGCTATCCGTGTCGATCTCTTCAGGTAAAGGCGTGTTCAAATAATCATCCAATTTCTTCAGCGCTTTCAGCAAGGCCTTTTCCAAGCCTGAAGGGAGTACAAGTGACGGTTGTCAGGAAAACATGTAGAATAAATTTTAAAATATATTTTAAAAAGAGGATAACGCCGGAGGAACTCACCGGGTCAGGCAGCATCTGGGGAGGGCATGGACAGATGACACTATACGCAGGTCCTATGAATGGAATTAGGCCATTCGGCCCATCAAGTCGACTCCGCCATTCAATCATGGCTGATCTATCTTTCCCTCTCAATCCCATTCTCCTGCCTTCTCCCCATCACCCCTGACATCCTTACTAATCAAGAATCTGTCAATCTCCACCTTAAAAATACCCAATGGCTTGGCTAACCACAGCCGTCTGTGGCAAAGAATTCCACAGATTCACCATCCTCTGACTAAAGAAATTCCTCCTCATCTTTGTTCTAAAGGTACATCCTTTTGTTCTGAGGCTGTGACCTCTGGTCCTAGACTCTCCCACGAGTGGAAACATCCTCTCCACATCCGCTCTATCCAGGCCTTTCACTTTCCTGGACCCTTCTTCAGGACAACAGGGAAAGCTTGTTAAACTGTCAACCACTTTTTCCCATGAGGGAACTACATTAATTTCACATTTGCCTTTAGTTTTTCGTTTAAGCAGCCGTATTTAATCTGCCTTTCTTTCGGGAATGGCTTTGCAATTAGTCGAGTTTGCACCCGTACATCATAATGATTAATGCTTAATGTTTTATGTGTCATTCCTGACTGTCACTGTATGTCATGTTGTCACTTGCGGGTGGAGCAGCAAGGCAAATTCCTTGTATGTGAATACTTGGCCAATAAACTTATTCATAAATTCATTCATATTTCTCCTCCCACATTACCCAAGACATTCCATGCACATGAAGGCTCCAGTACTTCTTGATAAGATGGTGGGACAGTGCCACAGTCTGGCTGGGGCGGGGAGTGGTTGAAACAGGCCTTCCATGAAATGTCGCGAGGACAACAGACAGAACATTATCTCTGCATGTACCACACCTACAAGGGCGGCACAGCGGTAGAGCTGCTGCCTTCCAGCGCCAAGGACCCTGGCTATGGATGCTACCTGTGCGGGATTTGTACGTTCTCCCCGTGACCTGCGTGGGTTTTCTCTAATGTCTTCGGTTTCCTCCCATGCTCCAAAGACATGCAGGTAATTGTAGGTTAATTTGGCTTTGGTGAAAAAAATTGTAAATAGTCCCTGGTGTGTAGGATGGTGCAGTGTACAGGTATCGTTGGTTGGCACAGACTAGGTGGGCCGAAGGGCCTGTTTCTGCGATGTATCTCTAATCTAAACTAAACTAAACCAAATTGCAGATGCTGGTTTATACTGAAGATAGTCACGAAGTGCCGGAGTAACTCAGCTGGTCAACAGCATCTGTGGAGAAAATGGGTCAGTGTCAAACGTTTCATGTCGCAACCCTTATTCAGACTGAAAGTAGGGGGTGGAGGGCGGTTGAAGCGATGGAAGCAAGAAGGCTCGTGATCTGGACTGGTCCTGGTCTTTTTTCGCCTCTCGCTCTTCACCCTCCCTCCCCACACCCCATACTTTCAGTCTGAAGAAGTGTCCGGACCCTTAAATGACACCCATCCTTTTCTCCAGAGATGCTGCCTGACCCGCTGAGTTACTCCAGCACTTTGTGTCTACCATCAGTAGGCGGCACTGTGGCTGCAGATGACCGTGACCACTTGTGAGGGGCTGCCATATAACCGTGACCACTTGGTGGCAATGTCATGCAAATGAAAGTTTAAAAGCCAGCTAAAGGAACAGGGAAAGTTTAATCAATTAATCTTCTCAACCCCAAAGCATCGTGATCCCTTGTCAATTACTCTGCATGACAGCGACGAAAGAGACACGTCCTCGTTGTGAGTCACCATCTACATGCGGAGGTTGGTCCTTCCAGCTAAAAAACAAATCGTTGCACGGTGGCGCAGCGGTAGAGTTACAATGCCAACGATCTTGACTTT
Source organism: Okamejei kenojei (assembly GCA_035221665.1). NCBI lineage: Eukaryota > Metazoa > Chordata > Chondrichthyes > Rajiformes > Rajidae > Okamejei > Okamejei kenojei. The sequence goes on along the minus strand of CM069142.1, from coordinate 64,456,940 downwards.
GTCTGCTGTCTGTACGGAGTTTGTACGTTATCCCTGTGTCCTGGATGCTCCACTTTCCTCCCACACTCCAAAGACGTACAGGTCCGTAGGTCAATTATAGCGTCGTAGAATCATACAGTGCAGAAACAGGCCCTTCAGCCCAACTTGCCCACACCGGCCAACATGTCCCATCGACATTCGTCCTGCCTTCCTGGCCCATATCCCTCTAAACCTGTCCTATCCTTGTACCTGTCTAATTGTTTCTTAAAAGCTGGGATAGTCCCTGGCTCAAATACCTCCTCTGGCAGTTCATTCCATACACCCACCGCCCCTTTGTGTGTAAAAGTTACCCCTCAGATTCCTATTAAAATTGGCTTTGGTAAAAATTGTAAATTGTCCCTAGTTTGTAGGATAGTGTTAGTGTGCGGTGATCACTGGTTGGCACGGACTTGATTTCCACGCTCTAGAACCTCTGAAACTAATCAAACTAAAACTAAATCAATATATAAATGGATTTTGCAAAACATATCTTATGCAATTTCAACATGAACCTTTCTGCATAGACAATCAATATTTTTAACATTTTCTGCACATCGATGACAAACAAAGGGCAGTGTCAGCAGTAAAGCGACTTTGTGAGGCCAACTCCATTTGTAGGTTGGGAGTGGGGGGGGGAGGGGGGACTTGAGAAGGTGGCCTTTCTTCCATAACCTCCCTCAGCGGTATCAAATTAAGTTGCACGCTTGCGAAAGTGCATTCCACATTATGTACCTGAAGATAGGCACAAAAAGCTGGAGAAACTCAGCGGGTCAGACAGCATCTCTGGAGATAAGGAATAGGTGACGTTCTGGGTCGAGACCCTTCTTCAGACTCATTATCTGAAGCACCAGTGATCCCCGCACATTATCAAAAGTCTAGGCACACTAGGGACAATTTACACTTATACCAAGTATACAAACCCAGGCCAATTAACCTACAAACCTGTACGTCTTTGGAGTGTGGGAGGAAACCGAAGATCTCGGAGAAAACCCATGCAGGTCACGGGGAGAACGTACAAAATCCGTACAAACACCCGTAGTCGGGATTGAACCCGGGTCTCTGGCGTTGCAAGCGCAGTAAGGCACCAGTTCTACCGCTGCATTACAATGCCGCACCGGTTTGCGAGGGTCCCCTCTTTTTTTAGGGTTCTTGGCAGAGAAAGAAGCACGAAAGACTGGATGGTCGCTCTCGTGACTCTTCTGGCCATAGGGAGAGCATAGAAACATAGAAACGTAGAAAATAGGTGCAGGAGTAGGCCATTCAGCCCTTCGAGCCTGCACCGCAATTCAATATGATCATCAACAATCCAGAATCAGTACCCCGTTCCTGATTTCTCCCCACATCCCTTGATTCCATTGGCAAGAATCCAGATCCGAAGGAAATTCCTGACAGGGAATTCCTGACGAACTCACCAGCTTTCGCCTCCATGTGCAGTTCTAGTCCAGGAAACACAACAAAAGCTAAAGAGTTGAACACAGTCAATAAGTGGAGGAGGGAACCACAGATGCTGGTTTACACTGAAGATAAGCACAAAGTGCTGGAGTAACTCAGCGGGTCAGGCAGCATCTCCGGAGAAAAGGAATAGGTGACATTTCGGCTCTTGAGACTGAAGAGGGGTCGCGACCCGATACATCACCTATTCTTTTTCCTCCAGAGATGTTGCCAGATTTATTCATTCATTCATTCATCATCATTGAAAGCATTAGCGACGTAGTGGTGCTGGTTTCCGACGGGACCGGTGACGGACGCACCACACATCTCTGTCCTCCAGTTCCTGCGGACTTCCGCCGCTGGAAGTATAGGATTTTGTTGTGTGTGTGTGTTTTATCATCATTCCTTACAACGCTGTGTACGACAGTGATCGCAACTTCTACTGAAGTGTGGGTGGCCGTTGGCTCGCTAGGAGCTCATCCGCCCTTTGACAGGTCTTGTTTTTGGTCCTGCTGGGGGTCCACAGCCCCCTCCTCGCCTGGCAAACCAGGTGGGGGAGACGGTTTAGTCACCGACTATCCGACCATGGACCAGGTAGCACGGGATTACATGGTACCCGTGGCGGGGGTGGGGGGGGGGGTAACTCCCCCCGACCTGACCTGATGCCGCCTGATCCGCTGAGTTACTCCAGCATTTTGTGTCTAACACAGTCGATCGAGTCTTCGGCCTTGGTGGATGCAGACTTACCTGGTGTGTATCACATTGTCACCATTCTCAGCTGTAGCAATAGTACTTACTGTCATTTGTGTCTTTCCTGGTGTTCTTAATATACGCTGAGAATTTGGAAAAAACATCGACTCCTGCAGAATTAGACTCCGGATGTCTGGCAGAAAGCTTTGCATACCTAGGAAATAAATTATTGTTATACTTCTGGCAGCACAGACATTTTTGGAGATACTGTACTATGTTGGGAGAATCCACTTCACACTTGACGGGCGGCACTGTGGTGCAGCGGTAGAGTTGCTGCCTTACAGCGCCAAAGACCCCGGGTTCAATCCTGACCACAGGTGCCGCATGTATGGAGTTTGTACGTTTTCCCCGTGACCTGCGTGGGTTTTCTCAGCGATCTTCTGTTTCCTCTATCGCAGTCGCTGCCTCAAAAAGGCTGGCAGCATCATCAAGGACCCACACCATCCTGGCCACACACTCATCTCCCCGCTACCTTCAGGTAGGAGGTACAGGAGCCTGAGGACTACAACGTCCAGGTTCAGAAATAGCTACCTCCCCACAGCCATCAGGCTATTAAACTCAACTGAAACAAATCTCTGAACATTAATAGCCCATTATCTGTTTATTTACACTTCACTTGCTTATTTATTGATGTGTGTCTATATTTATATAATGGTATATTGACACACTGATCTGTTCTGTGTTCATGCCTACGATGTTCTGTTGTGCTGAAGCAAAGCAAGAATTTCATTGTCCTATCTGGGACACACGACAATAAACTCTCTTGACTTGACCCCTCCCACACTCCAAAGGTGCCGTTTTGTAGGTTAATTGGCTTGGTATAAATGTAACATGTCCCTAGTGTGTGTAGGATAGTGTTGGTGTATGGGGGGGAATCGCTGGTTGGCGCGGACTCGAGGGGGCGAAGGGCACGTTTCCGCGCTGTATCTCTAAAACTTAACTAAGCTAGGCTTTCCCTAAAAGCACTGAGAAGACACACTCCAAAGACGTACCGTTTTGTAGGCTAATTGGCTTGGTATATTGGTAAATTGTCCCAAGTATGTGTCGGATAGTGTTAATGTGTGGGGATCGCTGGTCGGTGCGGACTCGGTGGGCCGAGGGGCCTGTTTCCGCAATGTATCTCTAAAACTCCCGCGTTGATAATCTCAAAAAACTAAAACTAAAAAAATGATCTTATATGAATAAATGTGTTATATTAAAGGCTCTTCCACCACTGAGACAAGATAAAAATTCACATTGCTTTGTACAGCGCTTGAAAACTGACCTTGGTGGCACCAGCTTTTCTTCTAGGAATTCTTCTATCTTGTTAACATCAGTTTTGACTTCTCCGTTAAAGGTCAAAAATGGAGGGTTGGTGCCGGGGGCCAGGTTTTGCAAGTCAGTCGGCTTCCTGAGGAGAGACACAATGAGACTCGCTACTTTAATGAGCTTAAGGTTCTTACACTTTGCACCACTGGTATCAAGATGCAAGACAAAAGACAGAACGCTGGAGCACCTCAAGAGTCAGAGTCAAGAGTGTTCTATTGTCGCATGTCCCAGATGGAACAATTAGATTCTTACTTGCAGCGGCACAACAGAATATGTAAACATAGTCACAAAAAAAGTAGGAGTAACTCAGCGGGACAGGCAGCATCTCTGGATGACCCTTTCCCCTGACTCTCAGTCTGAAGAAGGGTCTCGACCTGTAACTTTGCCAATTCCTTCGCTCCAGAGATGCTGCCTGTTACTGCTGAGTTACTCCAGCTTTTTGTGCCTATCTTCAGTTTAATCCAGCATCTGCAGTTCCTTCCTGCACATGTAAAGACAGTACTCTGTAAAGAATATAATAAATAAGAAAAAACTCGTTCTAGGTTGGGTCCCATGTTCACATGGGAGGGGTGGTCCCCCAACGCAATATTCCACCTCTCCACCAATTCCAATATTGGTGGGCAGTGGGGGAGGGGGTTCTGGAGCACTAGTATGGATGTTGTGGGCTAAAGGGACTGGTGGGCCCAATGGATTCTTGGGGTGGCAGCTCAGTCACTCAAGCTTGATGTGCTGGCAACTCACTCACGGCTGGTGGGCTGGCAGTTGACTCACGGCTATTTTTTGAAATTCCATTTCAAGCAAGGTGCAAGGCCACCAAATTCAAATGCAGTTTCCTACCATTTCAAGCAGGATGCAAGGCCACTGAATTCAAGTGCCGTTTCCTACCACTTCAAGCAGGGTGCAAGGCCACCAAATTCAAGTGCAGTTTCATGCCACTTCAAGCAGGGTGCAAGGCAACCACATTCAAATGCAGTTTCATACCATTTCAAGCAGGATGAAACCACCATAAAACCACACAAAATACCACATAAACACCACACTCACAGTTCAGTAGACATTCAGTAGACATTATAATCCCTCCCTCTCCCACCGGAAGGGGCATAGCCTTCATGGCGTGGTTGACAGGAGAGAGATTCTCAAAAAAATTTAAACACTAACAACACTTTTATTTTTCATTGATGGGAAGAATCCTCTGCAACTGATGGGCGAAGAGGGACTGAGTAAGATGGCCAAAAATCACAGCCGTAAGTGGTAGCATTTTATCTAAAATCAATATACAGTGTAAACAGGAAGTTGTAAAGTTTAGACTGTTAATCATGCGTAGGTTCAAACCAACCACCACCAACCACCTGCTGTGCTTTAGTTCAAACCAACCACCACCAACCATTTGTTGTGCTTTATTTCAAACCAAACACCACCAACCATTTGTTGTGCTATATTTCAAACCAACCACATTTTCAATTTTAAACCACATTAAGGGCACTCAAGGTCAGTAATACCACACTCACAGTTTAGTAGACATGTGTTCAGTGTTATTCACAGCTCAGACTGAGAGACATGACCCTCTCGCTTCCCCCATCTTGCAGAGACTGACTGAGGCACTCAACACTTCCGGGTTTTATAGTCCCTTCGGAAGGGGCGTGGCCTTCAGGAGAGAGAATCTCTACATTTTTTAAACACTAAGAACTCTTTTATTTTTTATCGATGGGAAAAATCATCTTGCCCTGCGCAGCGGAGGGGGACTCTGAGTAAGATGGCCAAAAATCACAGCCGTAAGTGGAAGTGTTTTTTTCTAAAATCAATATACAGAACAATAGGAAGTGGTCAAGATCAGACTTTTAGTAATATAGATATATAAATATATTTTATATGCAGAAGCTGGAAGAGGAGTACACATAAAATACAAACAATAATAGTGCAATAATAACAATAATACTCAGCGGGTCGGGCAGCATCTCTGGAGAACATGGTTAGGTGACCTTACGGGTCGGGAACTGAAGTCGTAAGATGACACTGGAGCGTGGTGAATCTTTGCATGCTGTTCCAAGAGAAGCATATACTATACCTGCTCTACTAGAGCAGCACAGTGGTGCAGCGGTGGTGCTGCCTCTTAGTGCCAGATACCCGGGTTTGATCCTGCGCACGGGTGCCGTCTGTATGGAGTTTGTACTTCTCCCTGTGACCTGCGTGGTTTCCTCCCACACTCTATAGGCAGACAGGTTTGTAGGTTAAGTGGCTTCTGTAAAATTGTAAATCGTCCCTATATTCAATATTCAGGAGGGAATATTCAACATTCAGGAGGGATAGACAGAAAGGAAAAGGAGGTGGAGTAGCATTGCTGGTTAGAGAGGAGATTAACGCAATAGAAAGGAAGGACATTAGCTTGGAGGATATGGAATCGATATGGGTAAGGCTGTGAAACACTAAGTGGCAGAAAACGCTAGTGGGAGTTGTGTACAGGCCACCTAACATATAGTAGTGGAGTTGGGGATGGCATCAAACATGAAATTAGAAATGCATGCAACAAAGGTAAAACATTTATAATGGGTGACTTCAATCTACATATAGATTGGGTGAATCAAATTGGCAGGGGTGCTGTGGAAGAGGATTTCTTGGAATGTATGCGGGATAGTTTTCTAAACCAACATGTAGAGGAACCAATGAGAGAGCAGGCTATTCTAGACTGGGTATTGAGTAAAGAGGAAGGGTTAGTTATCAGTCTTGTTGTGCATGGTCCCTTGGGCAAGAGTGATCATAATATGGTTGAGGTCTTAATTAGGATGGAGAGTGACATTGTTAATTCAGAAACAAGAGTTGTGAACTTAAAGAAAGGTAACTTTGAGGGTATGAGACGTGAATTGGCCAAGATAGACTGGCAAGTGATTCTTAAAGGGTTGACGGTGGATATGCAATGGAAGGCATTTAAAGACTGCATGGATGAAATACAACAATTGTTCATCCCAGTTTGGCAAAAGAATAAATCAGGGAAGGTAGTGCATCCGTGGATAACAAGGGAAATCAGGGATAGTATAAAAACAAAAGATGAAGCATACAAATTAGCCAGATAAAGCAGCCTACCAGAGGACTGGGAGAAATTCAGAGTCCAGCAGAGGAGGACAAAGGGCTTAATTAGCAAAGGGAAAATAGGTTATGAAAGAAAACTGGCAGGGAACATAAAAACTGCCTGGAAAAGATTTATAGATATGTGAAGAGAAAAAGGTTAGTGACAACAAATGTAGGTCCCTTGCAGTCAGAAACTGGTGAATTGATCATGGGGAACAAGGACATGGCAGACCAATTGAATAACTACTTTGATTCTGTCTTCACTAAGGAAGACATAAATAATCTGCCGGAAATAGCTGGGGATCGGGGGTCAAATGAGATGGTGTGAGGTAAATTGAATGGATTAATGACCGATAAATCCCCAGAGCCAGATGGGCTGCATCCCAGAGTACTTAAGGAAGTAGCCCCAGAAATAGTGAATGCATTAGTGATAATTTTTCAAAACTCTTTAGATTCTGGAGTAGTTCCTGAGGATTGGAGGGTAGCTAATGTAACCCCACTTTTTAAAAAGGGAGAGAGAGAGAAAACGGGGAATTATAGACAGTTAGTCTAACATCAGTAGTGGGGAAAATGCTAGAGTCAGTTATTAAAGATGGGATAGCAGCACATTTGGAAAGTGGTGAAATCATTGGACAAAGTCAGCATGGATTTATGAAAGGTAAATCATATAACAACCATATAACCATATAACAATTACAACACGGAAACAGGCCCTCTCGGCCCTTCCAGTCCGTGCCGACCATTTGTTTTCTCCTAGTCCCATCTACCTGCACTCAGACCATACCCCTCCATTCCCTTCATGTTCATATACCCATCCACTTTACTCTTAAATGTTAAAATCGATCCTGCCTCCACCACTTCTGCTGGAAGCTCATTCCACACAGCCACCACCCTCTGAGTAAAGAAGTTCCCCCTCACGTTACCCCGAAACTTCTGTCCCTTAATTCTCATGTCATGCCCTCTTGTTTGAATCTTCCCTACCCTCAATGGGAAAAACGTATCCACGTTAACTCTGTCTATCCCTTTCATAATTTTAAAGACCTCAATCAAGTACCCCCTAAACCTTCTACGCTCCAAAGAATAAAGACCTAACTTGTTCAACCTTTCTCTGTAGCATAGTTGCTGGAACCCTGGCAACATTCTAGTAAATCTCCTCTGTACTCTCTCTATTTTGTTGACATCCTTCCTATAACTAGGCGACCAAAATTGTACACCATACTCCAGAATTGGTCTTACCAATGCCTTGTACAATTTTAACATTACTTCCCTACTCCTATATTCAATGCTCTGATTTATAAAGGCCAGCACACCAAAGGCTTTCTTTACCACCCTATCTACATGCGATTCCACCTTCAGGGAACTATGCACAGTTATTCCTAGATCCCTCTGTTCCACAGCATTCCTCAATTTCCCTACCATTTACCATGTACGTCCTATTTTGATTTGTCCTGCCAAGATGTAGCACTTCACACTTAACAGCATTAAACTCCATCTGCCATCTTTCAGCCCACTTTTCCAAATGGCCCAAATCTCTCTGTAGACTTTGAGAATCGACTTCATTATCCACAACACCACCTATCTTAGTATCATCTGCATACTTACTTATCCAATTTTCCACCCCATCATCCAGATCATTGATGTACATGACAAACAACAGTGGACCCAACACAGATCCCTGAGGCACCCCACTGGTCACCGGCTTCCAACCTGACAAACAGCCATCCACCATTACTCTCTGACATCTCCCATTCAGCCACTGTTGAATCCATCTTGCTACTCCGCCATTAACACCCAAAGATTGAACCTTCTTGAACCAACCTTCCATGGGGAACCTTGTCAAAGGCCTTACTGAAATCCATATAGACAACATCCACTGCTTTACCCTCATCAATTTCCCTAGTTACCGCTTCAAAAAATTCAAGAAGGTTTGTCAAACATGACCTTCCAGGCACAAATCCATGTTGACTGTTCCTGATCAGACCCTGTTTATCCAGATGCTTATATATATTATCTCTAAGTATCCTTTCCATTAATTTGCGCCCACCACTGACGTCAAACTAATAGGTCTATAATTGCTAGGTTTATTCTTTGAACCCTTTTTAAACAATGGAACAACATGCGCAGTACGCCAATCCTCCGGCACTATTCCCGTTTCTAATGACATTTGAAATATTTCTGTCATAGCTCCTGCTATTTCTACACTAACTTCCCTCAATGTCCTAGGGAATATCCTGTCAGGACCTGGAGACTTATCCACTTTTATATTTTTCAAAAGTGTCAGTACTTCCTCCTCTTTGAATCTCATAGTTTCCATAGCTACTCTACTTTTTCCCCTTAACTCACCGAGTTCAATATCCTTCTCCTTGGTGAATACCGAAGAAAAGAAATTGTTTAATATCTCCCCCATCTCTTTTGGCTCTGCAGATAGCTGTCCATTCTGGTTCTCTAATGGTCCAATTTTATCCCTCGTTATCCTATCTGACGAATCTTATTGAATTTTTCGAGGATGTAACTAGTAGAGTGGATAAGGGAGAAGCAGTGGATGTGTTATATCTGGACTTTCAGAAGGCTTTCGACAAGGTCCCACATAAGAGTTTAGTATACAAACTTAAAGCACATGGTATTGGGGGTTCAGTATTGATCTGGCTGGCAGACAGGAAGCAAAGGGTAGGAGTAAACGGGTCATTTTCAGAATGGCAGACAGTGACAAGTGGGGTACCACAAGGCTCAGTGCTGGTACCCCAGCTAGCTATTTACAATATATATTAATGATCTGGATCCACGTTTGCGGATGACACAAAGCTGGGGGGCAATGTTAGCTGTGAGGAGGATGCTAGGAGGCTGCAAGGTGACTTGGATAGGCTGGGTGAGTGGGCAAATGCATGGCAGATGCAGTATAATGTGGATAATTGTGAGGTTATCCACTTTGGTGGCAAAAACAGGAAAGTAGACTATTAGCTGAATGGTGGCCGATTAGGAAAAGGGGAGATTAAACGAGACCTGGATGTCATGGTACACCAGTCATTGAAAGTAGGCATGCAGGTGCAGCAGGCTGTGAAGAAAGCGAATGGTATGTTGGCATTCATATCAAAAGGATTTAAGTACAAGAGCAGGGAGGTTCTACTGAAGTTGTACAGAGTCTTGGTGAGTCCACACCTGGGGTATTGCTTACAGTTTTGGTCTCCTAATCTGAGGAAAGACATTCTTGCCATAGAGGGAGTACAGAGAAGGTTCACCAGACTGATTCCTGGGATGGCAAGACACATATGAAGAAAGACTGGATAGACTCGGCTTGTACTCGCTGGAATTTAGGAGATTGAGGGGGGGTCTTATAGAGACGTACAAAATTCTTAAGGGGTTGGACAGGCTAGATGCAGGAAGATTGTTCCCGATGTTGGGGAAGTCCAGAACAAGGGGTCACAGTTTAAGGATAAGGGGGAAGTATTTTAGGACCGAGATGAGAAAATCATTTTTCACACAGAGAGTGGTGAATCTGTGGAATTCTCTGCCACAGAAGGTAGTTGAAGCCAGTTCATTGGCTATATTTAAGAGGGAGTTAGATGTGGCCCTTGTGGCTAAAGGGATCAGGTGGTATGGAGAGAAGGCAGGTACAGGATACTGAGTTGGAAGATCAGCCATGATCATATTGAATGGCGGTGCAGGCTCGAAGGGCCGAATGGCCTACTCCTGCACCTATTTTCTATGTTTCTATGTAATGTGTGTCGGATAGTGTTAGTGTGCTGGCCAGTTGGTCAGTACGGACTCGGTGGGCCGAAGGGCCTGTTTCCACACTGCATCTCTAAACTAAACTAAACTAAAACTAAATTTAAGTTTCTGAATTTCCCAATTCGTTGCTGATTTTATACTACAAATCTATAAGTTATTAACCTATAGATGTCCAATAACTCCAACCAGGGTCCAATGCACACATGCAAGTATTTCACAATAAACTTATCAATACATTTCATTAGTCACCCAACTATTGACCAAATTTCACACAAATAATTTTTTGGAAGTCACGAGAAATCTAAGATCGATTTTAAATCAACTTCCATGCCCAAATTTAATATAAAACATTCCGGTATGGATAATTTTTGACCAGACCTTGTAAGAATCACAAAAATATTATATCATCAATAAAAGCCAATGGACAAAATTTGAATAGTGTGCCAAGAAAGTGAAGTCAAATATTGTGTATAAAGAGATAACCACTGCAATGTTAAAGTCCATGCAATGTAGAAAATTGCCTTGCTTACTATTTCTGATCAATATGTTTCGTTGACTGGTCAGTGGCCTCACAGATAGAGACTAGTGGCAAGTCTTTACGCAGATTTATGGGACTTAGGTTTGGTCATATTTTGGAGCATTGTATGCAGTTCTAATCGTCCCTATAGTGGAAAGACGTGGAGGCTTAAAACCTCTGTCCCACAGTACAAATTCATTCCAAGAGCTCTCCCGAGTTTGCCCTGATTTGAACCTTAGTGAGATTTACGGTGATGGCTACTCGTCAGTACTCGGGGCTCTCGTGGACATTTTTCAACATGTTGAAAAATCTTCACGAATCTTCCCGAGCTTACCTGCCGTTAGCGAGTCTTCCCGACTACCCGCTGTTAGCGTGACGAGCCGCTAAGAGACGTCCCCAAGCTCCGACGTACCCGCTACGTTCATTCTCCGTGCTTACCACGAGTTTGATGTTTTTTTAAACTTGGGAGAGCACTTGGAATGAACTCGCATCGTGGGACAGGGCCATTAGAAAGGATGCAGAGGCAGTTAACCAGAACCTTTCCCCTCCTCTTCCACCTACATTCCTTCCTCTAACTTCACAATTTACAACTCTGCAATTCTTTTGTCTCAAACCTTCTGTCTTTGCGTCCCAGGCCTCTGAGATGGCAAAATCTCAAAACAAAATCTATCGCCTGTATTAACCTATTACCTGCCAGACTTTGTCCTGTCCTTCCCCTCTTCCACCTTTCATTCCCTGCCAACCTACTCACTCATCATCATCGGCCGTCACTCAAAATGAGTATGACTGTCCTCTCCATAGGGTCATCTACTTGTGGGACTGTAGAGGCCCATCCGCGATCCACCCACCTTGGTGCACCGTGGGCAGTGGAGACTGGCGGTGGTGGGTAGTCGTCGAGCCCCCTTCTCTCTCTCTCTCTCTCCTTACGGTGCTGTCGCCTTGTCTCTGCAACACGGTGTAGTTCCGTTTCGTGACGTGCATCTCCTTCCTGCACGGAGCGCCTGTCCAGTGCAACGTGCTCCCAGTTGCTCGATGTGATGTGGAATTTCTTCAAACTGTTCTTGATGTTGTCCTTGAAGCGTTTCTTTGGCCCGCCGGGGGCTCGGCGACCTTCCTTCAGTTGAGAGTACAGGAGTTGTTTAGGGAGACATGTGTTGGACATGCGGATGACACGACCAGTCCATCGATGTTGGTGCTGCATTATTGTGGTAGTGATGCTGGTCATGTTGGCTTCCTCCAAAACGCTGATGTCGGTGCGTTTGTCCTCCCAGCTGGTCCTCAGAATATTTTGCAAGGATCTTTGACGGTTTTGTTCCAGGGCTCTCAGGTGCCTGCTGTAGGTGGTCCATGTCTCAGCTCCATACAACAGGGTTGGGAGGACAACAGCTCTGTAGACCAGCAGTTTTGTTTGGGCCTTTAGGTGTCAGTCTTCAAAGACTCTTTTCCTGAGTCGACAATCAGTCTGAAGAAGGGTTCCAATCCGAAACATTAGCTATCCATGTTTTCCAGCACTTTGTCTCTTTTTTTTTAAACTAGAATGATGCCTGGATTAGGGGGTGATTAGTTACGTAGAGAGCATATACAGGCTTGGATTGTTTTCTCTGGAACGCCAAACATTGCAGGGAAACTGGAGAGAAGTATACAAAGTTACGAGAGGCATAGATGAGGTAAACAGAAGTTTTAAGGAGATGTGCGGGGCAAATTATGTCAGTTTTAAGCAGAGGGTGGTGAATGCCTGGAACATGTTGCCAGAGGTAGTGGTTCAGGCAGAAATGACAATGGAATTTAAGAGACTTTAGGGGCTGTCCCACTTGGGCGACATAATTGGCGAGTTTAGAAGAGTTTGAAAAAATGACATGTTGAAGACCTCCATCGACGATGTAGAGGACCTCCTTCCACCTCCTTCGACTATGTTGAAGACCAGCTTCAACTAGCTACGACTAACTTGGGGAAAATTGGACACTGAATAGTGGAGAGTGAAGACGACCCCCTTCGATCTCCTTCGACCTCCCTTCGACTATGATGAAGACTATCTACGACTTCCCGCGACTACCTATAATTAACAAGCTGACTTACTACGACCTACTATGACTAAACCTACGAGTAAAAAAAGTACCGATTTTTTCCATGGCGACCTTTTTTTCTCTCGCGGGCATTTTTTAACATATTGAAAAATACGCCGCGACCTAGCTGAGGCCTCGGGTACGCGGAGACCACTCTCGAGCATGAAGGAGAGTTGCGAAGACCTCCTACGACCTCGTGTCGACCATGCTGGGAGTACGAGTCGAGGGCAAACTCGCCAGAACTCGCGGATTAGGTCGCCCAAGTGGGACAGGCTCTTTTTGGATAGGCATACGGATATGCAGGGATTGGAGGGATACTGAGTACATGCAGGCAGATAAGAGTTGGTCTTGGCATCATGTTCAGCACAGTCATTGTGGGCTGAAGGGCCTGTTCTTGTGCTCTATTTTAGTGTAGTTTACTGTCACGTGTACCGAGCTAGCATTTTGTTGCATGCTTTCCAGTCAGCAGAAAGATAACACATGATTATAATCGAGCCATTTACAGTGTATAGATACATGGTAAATTCAGCAAAGTCCAAAAGTCACCAAAGAGGTAGATAGTAGTTCAGCACTGGTTGTGGTAGGGGATGGTTCAGTTGCCTGATAACAGCTGAAAGGAAACTGCCCCTGAATCTGGATTTGTGGGTTCTCGGTGGATTGTCACCTTGTCGCGCTGGAGAAGCTTGTGTGGACCTGAGATCGATGCCGTCTGGAGCTACGCTCCTGGTAGGGCCATCCATGGACCTTACCCACGGTAATGTCGAGGGGGAGGTCTCTGACAAAGAGCAATCCAACCAAGACCCCAACGGTGGAACAGGCGGAGGACGATGGCTGACCTTAGTGGAGCGTCACGACGGCTGGGAAGGCGGATGAAGGCTGCGGCAGAAAACGGTCTCCGGTCGTCTTGGACTCCATGCCACTGGATCCTGACCCAGATCTGACAAGGACCGTGGGGTGGCTGTCTGTGCACCAGTCTCCCCACATTAAACAAAGTCACGCACAGGTGTCCTCCATATAGGGAATAGCACTCTGGAGCCACACATGGTCAACCATGACCGAAGGGGGCCTAAGAAGAAGAAGGGTTTTCACACTTTTCCCCGATCAGAGGGGAGAAGGGTGTGACTCGTCCTTGATTGTGCTGCTGGCCTTGCCGAGGCAGTGTGAGGTATAAATGGAGTCAATGGAAGGAAGGTTGGTTTGCGTGATGGTCTGGGCTGCGTCCACAATTTGCTGCAATTTCTTGCGTTCGTGGATGGAGCTGCTCCCAAACCAAGCTGTGGTGCATCCCGATGAAATGCTTTCTACGGTGCAACTGTAGAAGTTGGCGAGAGTCTTATGGGGACATGCCGAACTTCCAAAGCCTTCGAAGGAAGGTCCATGATGTGAAAGTTCAGTGTGAGGTGTGGGAGCAAGAGGTGGTGGGATCCCTATCCAGACACTGGGAAACCACAGGGAATGATTTCACCGCAGCAACCCCATGCACTGTCACTAGGTGTCGCTGTTATCCTGCGAAAGCAAGTTATCTTCGGGAGTTACTCCACAGGCCAAGTTATACTTTTGATCGCCTGCTACTTATCACGAAAAACACTGCTCTCAAAACCAACATGCTGCCTAAGCTTCCAGCAGTGAGGCAAGGCCAGGGGGATCCTGAGAAGCTACAGAAACTATTGCAGATGCTTGTACAGTAATATTCGGTATATCAGAGAGGATTCTCTTGAGCATCTACAGGTGCACAGTGGAGAGAGAGCGTATTGACTGGTTGCATCAAGGCCTGGTTCGGCAACGTACTCCCAGGAGCAAAGATGACTGTTAAAAGTTGTGAACTCCGCCCAGTCCATCATGGTTCTCACCTCCCCACCATTGAAGGAATCTACAAGAGTCGCTGCCTGTAAAAGGCAGCCAGCATCAACACAGACCCACACCACCCTGGCCACGCTCTCATTTCATTCCTGCCTTTGGGAGGAAGGTACAGGAGCCTGAAAACTGTAACATCCAAGTTCAGGAATAGTTTTCTTCAAGGCAACTACAAGGCAACTTTAATGCTAGACAACACAGCTTAAATAATTACACAACTTTTCAACAAAGGCAACACAGCTTTAGCATTTCTAAACTATACTTTTCACATTAGCACTNTGTGTGCAGTGTTATTCACAGCTCAGGCTGAGAGAAAAGACCCTCTCGCTCCCCCATCTTGCGGAGACTGACTGGGGCACTCAACACTTCCCGATTTTATAGTCTCTCCAGAAGGCGCGTGGCATTCAGGAGAGAGAATCCCAACAATTTGTAAACACTAATAACTCTTTTATTTTTCATTGATGGAAAAAAATCCTCTTGTCCTGTACAGCGGAGGGGGACTCTGAGTAAGATGGCCAAAAATCACAACCATAAGTGGTAGCGTTTTTTTCTAAAGTCAATATACAGAACAACAGGAAGTGATCGATCAGACTTTTAGTAATATAGATGTGTGTGTGTGTGTGTGTGTGTGTGTGTGTGTGTGTGTGTGTGTGTGTGTGTGTGTGTGTGTGTGTGTGTGTGTGTGTGTGTGTGTGTGTGTGTGTATGCACACACTGAACTTTTTTTCTCAGTATATTGTTTACAGTGTACTATGTTTATATATTCTGTTGCACAGCTGTAAGTAAGAATTTCATTGTTCTATCTGGGACATGTGACAATAAAACACTCTTGACTCTTACATCTAGAAATAAAGCAACAGTAATTATTGCATTAACAATCACATTTTTATCAAGAGAGATTTCAAGTGATATGGAATGGATTTCATTGCAAGAATTTAATTTTTCCATTGTTGGTACATTTGGCAATTAAACACTCGACTCAATTCTTCAGGTACAAAAATGGCACAAAGTTCTGGAGTAACTCAGCGAGTCAGGCAGCATGTCTGGTGAAGATAGACACAAAATGTTGGAGTAACACAGTGGTTCAGGCAGCGGTTCAGGTCCGGACCCTTCAGTCTGAAGATGACCGAAGAAGGGTTCTTCTGCAGACTGAAGAAAGGTTTTGAGCCAAAACGTCACCCATCCTTTTTCTCCAGAGATGCTGCCTGATCCGCTGAGTTACTCCAGCACTTTGTGTCTATCTTTGATATAAACCAGCATCTGAAGTTCCTTTCTAACACGGTATATCTGGTGAACATGGATAGCTGATGTTTTGGGTCAGGACCCTTCTTCAGGCTTAATCAGGAGGATTCACCCTTTATACTGAGACACAGTAGTCGGCATATCAATACAGCCCCTGTTTCATGTTCTAAGGAATGTCAGGGGTTATAGGGAGAAGGCAGGAGAATGGGGTTAGGAGGGAGAGATAGATCAGCCATGATTGAATAGCGGAGTAGACTTGATGGGCCGAATGGGCTAATTCTGCTCCTATCACATGAACCAATGCCGCATTAACTCATAAGGTGGCAATTTAAAAATGCAGAGTGCAAAAGATATAACATGATTGGTCCATGATCAACGCTTCAATATTTTATCCGAAGGTTGACAATTATGCCAAACGTTCGTACAACACAGATGTACAACACAAGACAATACATTTCTGCAAGGGTACACAAAAAGCTGGAGAAACTCAGCGGGTGCAGCAGCATCTAAGGAGCGAAGGAGATAGGCGACGTTTCGGGCCGAGACCCTTCTTCAGACTTCTTCTCTAAACAAAAATACATTTCTGCAATTTTTGTTCAGAGATTTTATTTATGAATGGTATCGCTAATCTGTGTAGGAAGGAACTGCAGATGCTGGTTTAAACCGAAGATAGACACAAAACAATGGCGTAACTCAGCAGGACAGGCAGCAACTCTGAAGGGGGGTCTCGCCCCGAAACGTCACCCATTCCTTCTCTCCAGAGATACTGCATGTCCCATTGAGTTACTCCAGCTTTTTTATCTCTGAGCTGTTTGGATAGCAGCCAAAAAAAATGTACCTCTGTACATGTGACAATAATAAACGTATTATTGTCACATGTACAAGGCTTCACTTTAAATACATTCGCAGGTAGCACGGTGCTGCAGCAGTAGAGTTCCTGTCCTACAGTGCCAGAGACCCAGGTTCAATCCTGACTACGGGTGCTGTCCGTACGGAGTTTGTACGTTCTCCCCGTGACCTCCGTGGGCTTTTCTTCAGAAACTACAGTTTCCTTTCACACTCCAAAGACGTGCAGGCTTGTAAGTTAACTGGCTTGGTAAAATTGTAAATTGTCTCTGGTGTGCGTAGGATAGTGTTAATGTGCGGGAATCGCTGGTCGGCGCGTCTCGGTGGGCCGAAGGGCCTCTGCGAAACACTAAGGGGCAGAAAACGCTAGTGGGCGTTGTGTACAGGCCACCTAACAGTAGTAGTGGAGTTGGGGATGGCATCAAACAGGAAATTAGAAATGCGTGCAACAAAGGTAAAACCGTTATAATCGGTGACTTCAATCTATATATAGATTGGGTAAATCAAATTGGCAGGGGTGCTGAGGAAGAGGATTTCTTGGAATGTATGCGGGATAGTTTTCTAAACCAACATGTAGAGGAATCAACGAGAGAGCAGGCTATTCTAGACTGGGTATTGAGTAATGAGGAAGGGTTAGTTAGCAGCCTTGTTGTGCGTGGCCCCTTGGGCAAGAGTGACCATAATATGGTTGAGTTCTTCATTAGGATGGAGAGTGACATTGTTAATTCAGAAACACAGGTCCTTAACTTAAAGAAAGGTAACTTTGAGTGTATGAGATGTGAATTGGCCAAGATAGACTGGCAATTGATTCTTGAAGGGTTGACGGTGGATATGCAATGGAAGGCATTTAAAGACTGCATGGATGAACTACAACAATTGTTCATCCCAGTATGGCAAAAGAATAAATCAGGGAAGGTAGTGCATCTGTGGATAACATGGGAAATCAGGGATAGTATCAAAGGAAAAGATGAAGTGTACAAATTAGCCAGAGAAATCAGCTAAAAGGACTGGGAGAAATTCAGAGTCCAACAGAGGAGGACAAAGGGCTTAATTAGGAAAGGGAAAATGGATTATGAAAGAAAACTGGCAGGAAATATAAAAACTGACTGCAAAGTTTTTATCGATATGTGAAGCGAAAAAGATTTGTTGAAACAAATGTAGGTCCCTTGCAGTGAGAAGCTTTGCAGCCGGAAATAGCAGGGGATCGCGGGTCAAATGAGATGGAGGAAATGAGTGAAATCCAGGTTAGCTGGAAAGTGGTGTTAGGTAAATTGAATGGATTAAAGGCCAATAAATCCCCAGGGCCAGATAGGCTGCATCCCAGGGTACTTAAGGAAGTAGCCCCAGAAATAGTGGATGCCTTAATGATAATTTTTCAAAACTCTTTAGATTCTGGAGTAGTTCCCGAAGACTGGAGGGTAGCTAATGTAACCCCACTTTTTAAAAAGGGAGGGAGAGAGAAACGCAGAATTACAGACCAGTTAGTCTAACATCGGTAGTGGGGAAACTGCTAGAGTCAGTTATTAAAGATGGTATAGCAGCGCATTTGGAAAGTGGTGAAATCATTGGACAAAGTCAGCATAGATTTATGAAAGGTAAATCATGTCTGACGAATCTTATTGAATTTTTTGAGGATGTAACTAGTAGAGTGGATAAGGGAGAAGCAGTGGATGTGTTATATCTGGACTTTCAGAAGGCTTTCGGCAAGGTCCCACACAAGAGATTAGTATACAAACGTAAAGCACACGGTTTTGGCGGTTCAGTATGTGGATAGAGAACTGGCTGGCAGACAGGAAGCAAAGAGTAGGAGTGAACGGGTTCTTTTCAGGATGGCAGGCAGTGACTAGTGAGGTGCCGCAAGGCTCAGTGCTGGGACCCCAGTTATTTACAATATATATTAATGATTTGGACGAGGGAATTAAATGCAACATCTCGAAGTTTGCGGATGACACGAAGCTGGGGGGCAGTGTTAGCTGTGAGGAGGATGCTAGGAGGCTGCAAGGTGACTTGAATAGGCTGGGTGAGTGGGCAAATGCATGGCAGATGCAGTATAATGTGGATAAATGTGGCATTCATAGCAAAAGGATTTGAGTACAAGAGCAGGGAGGTTCTACTGCAGTTGTACAGGGTCTTGGTGAGGCCACACCTGGAGTATTGCATACAGTTTTGGTCTCCTAATCTGAGGAAAGACATTCTTGCCATAGAGGGAGTACAGAGAAGGTTCACCAGACTGATTCCTGGGATGGCAGGACTTCCATATGA
Source organism: Okamejei kenojei (assembly GCA_035221665.1). Lineage (NCBI taxonomy): Eukaryota > Metazoa > Chordata > Chondrichthyes > Rajiformes > Rajidae > Okamejei > Okamejei kenojei. Next base: position 64,437,861 of record CM069142.1, on the reverse strand, counting down.
TGAAAGACTGGATAGACTCGGCTTGTACTCGCTGGAATTTAGAAGATTGAGGGGGGATCTCATGGAGACTTACAAAATTCTTAAGGGGTTGTACAGGCTAGATGCAGGAAGATTGTTCCCGATGTTGGGGAAATCCAGGACAAGGGGTCACAGTTTAAGGATAAGGGGGAAGTCTTTTAGGACCGAGATGAGAAAATCATTTTTCACACAGAGAGTGGTGAATCTGTGGAATTCTCTGTCACAGAAGGTAGTTGAGGCCAGTTTGTTGGCTATATTTAAGAGGGAGTTAGATGTGGCCCTTGTGGCTAAAGGGATTAGGGGTATGGAGAGCAGGTACAAGATACTGAGTTGGATAATCAGCCATGATCATACTGAATGGGGGTGCAAGCTCGAAGGGCCGAATGGCCTGCTCCTGCACCTATTGTCTATGTTTCTATGTTTCCGCACTATCTCTAAACCAAAACTAAACTCACACTAAACTACTGAGTCACAGTATGGCAATACAACCAATGCTGCATTGAGGGATAAATCTCATCCTGCAAGACAGTCATACACCCCATAACCTCAACTAATAATGAGGTTGAGATTTTACATCTTGCTTGCCATCTGCTAAATGTAGACGTCACAACCACCCATTTCAACCCATCAACTTTCAATAGGCCTTGAGATTATAAAAAATAATTAACGTTGAAGAGGGTTTAAAGTCAGATTCACAAAGAAATTCTTTAGATGCATGTTGTAACAAAATTCATGCAACTTGTTTCTGCTGTGGATCACAACTAAAGATGCACAATCTGCAATGCTGAGGCTCTATAAGGCGCTGGTCAGGCTGCATCTGGTGTACTGTGAGTAGTTTTGTGCCCCATATCTGAGGAAGGGCGTGCTGGCTCTGGAGAGGGTCCAGAGAATGATCCCAGGGATGATTGAATTAACATATGATGAGTGTTTGACGGCACTGGGCCTGCACTCGCTGGTGTTTAGAAGGATGAGGGGGACACCTCATTGAAAACTTACTGAACAGTGAACAGTCTGGATAAAGTGGATGTGGAGAGGATGTTTCCACTAGTGGGAGAGTCTAAGACTAGAAGTCATAGCCTCAGGATAAAAGGACGTTCCTTTAGAAGCCATCACGTGGATCGCAACCTTGTCGTGGTCGGGCAGTTTGTGTGTCTCAGTGACCCCTAGAGCTATGCCAACAGGAGATTCGTCTCCTGTTACGGTCTCCCATGCTGGACTGGTCGAAGGGTGGAGGCGAGACGAAGAGCGATCCACTGGTCCTCCAGATTGGAGGTTGAGCACAGGGCTAACAACCCTGTCTCGTAAAACAAATATGTTACGGAAACAGCGACTGAAGGAATCAACACTAATGGGCGTGAGGGACTTCCACAGCTATCGACAGATGATAGGATGAATGTCAATGGTGAAAGCCAAAGAGATCCAGACAGCATCCCAAGAATAGCCCTGCAGTGGACACCAGAAGGAAAAAGGGAAAGAGGGAGACCCAAAACCACCTGCCGTCCAACTGTAGAGGAGTAAATTAAAACAATGGACCTGACCTGGGGTAGTGTCCAGAAGCCAGCCCAGAACAGACAGAAGTGGAGAACCTTCGTTGCTGCCCTACATGCCAGGAGGCATAATAGGTAGTAAGTAAGTAAGTAAGTAAGTAAGTTAGAAGCCACACTGTTGGACTTTAACCAGCATTTACAAGCATAATAAATCAGTCCTCATTATTTGTCAGTCAGTCACTCCTATTGTCAGTTTATTTGTCTGTTTGTTTATTTTGCATAAATACTGAACTTTCGTTGTTGTTTATTAACGCCATGTAAATTGCATCTACTGCCCTTCCTTGTTGACACTCTGTGTTACCTCTTCAACCATCCATTCATGTTGATCAGATAGCATCTGCCCTTGATAAAGTCGTGTTTAGTCATTGTTTAGTTCAGTTTAGTTTAGAGATACAGCGTGGAAACAAGCCCCTCGGCCGAACGAGACCACACAGACCAGCGATCACCCCGTAAACTACTTCTATCCAATGCACCAGGGACATTTTACAGAAGCCAATTAACTTACAAACCCGCACGTTTTTGGAATGTGGAGGGAAACCAGAGCACCCGGAGCAAACCCACACGGTCACTGGGAAAACGTACAAACTCCGTACAGACAGCACCCGTACTCAGGATATGTGTGTGTGTGTGTGTGTGTGTGTGTGTGTGTGTGTGTGTGTGTGTGTGTGTGTGTGTGTGTGTGTGTGTGTGTGTGTGTGTGTGTGTGTGTGTGCGTGCGCGAAGGAAGTGCAAATGCTGGTTGATGGGAAGATGTAAACCTGCATCTGCATGCACTGAATTTTTTTTTTTAGTTTATCATATTGTTTACTGAGTACTATGTCTACATGCTCTTTTGTGCTGCTGCATGTAAAAATTTCACGGTTCTGTTTCGGGACATATGGCAATAAGACACTTTAAACACTTGACTAAACTTGTTGAACATTTACCTTTTCAGGTCAACCGTGGTGACGTTAAATATCACGCCTTTTAGCCAAAGGATCATGAAGAGCCGCTGGGAGAAAGGACAGTTCCCAATGCTCTCACCGTCACCACCAGCCTGCACAATACAATATAAAATGGGTCAGGCACATTCCATTACAGTGCTTTTCTAAACAAATGTCAGCGGGAAAATTAACTGGTAATTGTTCAAATCTGCAGTCATCTAAATTTATGCCAACCAGACGCATTTTGGTTCCTCTTCCAAAATAAGTTCTCAAAGGACAACTTTCCATAGTCTAGGTGGTTTGGTTTAGTTTTGTTTAGAGATACAGTGCGGAATTTCCACCCTGGGGATAAAAGCCACTACTATGAATACTTTCACTGCTTGTAGCATTTTATCAGGGAGCATCACAGCATGGTTTGGGAACAGCTCCATCCAAGACCGCAAGAAATTGCAGAGAATTATGGACCCAGCCTAGACCATCGCGCAAACCAATCTCCCTTCTATTGACTCCATTTATACCTCCCGTTGCCTCGGCAAGGCCAGCAGCACAATCAAGGACGAGTCACACCCCAGCCACTCCCTCTTCTCCTCTCTCCCATCGGGCAAAAGATATAGAAGTATGAAAACGCACAGCTCCAGATTCAGGGATAGTTTCCGCCCAGCTGTTATCAGGGAAATGAACCATCCTACCCACAACTAGAGGGCAGTCCTGAGCTACTATCTACCTCATTGGAGACCCTCGGACTATCTATGATCGGACTTTACTGGACTTTATCGTGCACTAAATGTTATTCATGTTATACCTCTTATCATGTATCTGTACACTGTGGATGGCTCGATTGTAATCACCTACTGTTTTTCTGCTGACTGGCTAGCACGCAACAAAAGTTCTTCACTGTACCTCGATAGACGTGACAATCCACAGGGATACTCCAGAGGGAGAAATCCTACTCAAGAACAGACGGCCCATCCCTGCTTGTACAACCAGTACGAGAACCCAGCAGCAAGACAAGGCAAGGCCTGGCCTCGTCTGCAACAGTCTGTGTGTCTTCCTCCTCACATACTTTTATTCTCGGGAGATTTGTGGAGGAGTGAATACACAGAGTCTTTTATCCAGAGTTGGGGAATCAAGAACCAGAGGGCCTAGGTTTAAAGTGAGAGTGGAAAGGTTTAATAGGAACCCAAGTGGCAACTTTTTCCCGACAGAGGGTGGTAGGTACTGTATATGCAACAGGCTGCCAGGGGAGGTAGTTGGGGTAAGTATTAAGGGCCTGTCCTACTTGCCGATTTTTTCGGCTACTGCCGGCATCATTGACTGACGTAACGGGTCACCGTAAAAGTCGAGGCGTGATGCGTCGTGATCCACCGGTGACGCAGCGTGGTGACGTATTGACGCGTGGTGGTTCCTCAAGTGTGGCAACATTTTTTTTTGTCGCCGGTACACAAAGTGCTGGAGAAACTCAGCGGGTGCAGCAGCATCTATCGAGCGAGGGAGATAGGTAACGTTTTGGGCCGAAACCCTTCTTCAGACTTTTTTGTCGCCGTTGGATTTCGAAATGTTCAAAATCCAGCGGCGACCGCCGGTTGCCCGTAAAATTCACCAAGTGGGACAGACCCATCAACATTTAAAGTCACAGGGTAATAGAGTGATGCAGTGTGGAAACAGGCCCTTCATCCCAACTTGCCCACACCGGCCAACATGTCCCGGCTACAGGGAACCCACCTGCCTGCGCTTAAGTCTATATCCCTCCGAACCTGTCCTATCCATGTACCTGTCTAACTGTTTCTTAAATGTTGAGATAGTCCCAGCCTCAACTACCTCATCCGGCAGCTCGTTCCATACACCCACCACCCTTTGTGTGAATAGGTTACCCCTCAGATTCCTATTAAATCTTTTCTCCGTCACCTTGAACCTATGTCCTCTGGTCTTCGATTCCCTTACTCTGAGCAAGAGACTCTGTGCATCCACCCGATCTATTCCTCGCATGATTTTATACACCTCTATAAGATCACCCCCCATCCTCCTGCGCTCCAAGGAATAGAGTCCCAGCCTGCTCAACCTCTCCCTACAGCTCACACCCTCTAGCCCTGGCAACATGCTCGTAAAGACATTTGGACCGGTAGACAGATAGGAACGGTTTAGAGGGATCTGGGGCGAGGTGGGATTAGTGCCGATGGATGGAGCGTTTTGGTCAGCGTGGGCAAATTGGGCTAAAGGAGCCGTTTCTGTGCTCTATGACTCCATGACGAACAAGGTAATTTGAGATCAAATGCAAGTGACAATAATCTTCGCTTTCATCTTTTCAGAACAACGCAAAGCTGAGACTTCAGCATCAATCCACTGCCGCTCTCAGTAATCAATTTCCTTCTCGAAAGGCACTGCCTTTATCAACTGAAGGAGCATCCCTCGTGACAGTGAAGAGTGACGTAACTAATGCGGCACTCAATGAAAGCAAGACATTGTTCACGTTTAAACAAAGCTCGCCATTCAATGCACCCGAAGTAACGCTCGCAAGATTCCCATCAAATAAGGGTTTGGTGCATAACATAACAATTTTAGATTATTAACCAAAAAAAACCCCAAAACGTCTTACCTTGACAAACAATTCAATCTCTGGATACATATACTCGGCTGCCGTCGAGTTAGATGCAGCCATGGTGCAGGTTAAATAAACCAAGCGTAAGTTTATCAAAAAGTCAACCTTAGCCTCGTCTTGCTCGTGATCAACATCGCTCAAGCCTCATTCCGCCGTCGTCCCCTCCAACTGGATACGGACCTGGGTGTGGCTTTGTCTTCCCATTCTACCTCGAGAGACGCCAGGCTACCGACCGTCACATGCAGTGTTCACTGGGCAAAATAAACTCGGAGCAAATAAATGCACGTCTACGAGTGGGTGGAAGGTCACAACTTCCAGCAGGCTCAGCGGAGGAGATGATGTCGAGAGCGAGTCTCCAGCCAAGCTGACACCGAAAGTTGCAGATGTGGGTGTACATGTTTCAGAAATGGGCGGCGAGGTGGCGCAGCGGTAGAGTTGCTGCCTTGCAGCGCCGGAGACCCGGGTTCCATCCCGACTAAGTGTTTCCTCGTCTCCGTTCTAAAAAGAATAAGGAGGAAGCCATTTCGAACGGAGACGAGAAAACACTTTCTCTCAAAGAGAGTGGTGAGTCTGTGGAATTCTCTGCCTCAGAGGGCGGTGGAGGCAGGTTCCCTGGATGCTTTCAAGGGAGAGCTAGATAGGGCTCTTAAAGATAGCGGAGTCAGGGGATATGGGGAGAAGGCAGGAACGGGGTACTGATTGGGGACGATCAGCCATGATCACATTGAATGGCGGTGCTGGCTGGAAGGGCCAAATGCACCTATTGTCTATTGACTGAGGCTGCTGTCTGTACTGGTTTCCTCCCACACACCAAAGACGTACAGGTTTGTAGGTTAATTGGCTTGGTATAAGTGTAAATTGTCCCTAGTGCGCGTAGGATAATACGGGGATCGCTAGTTGGTGCGGACTCGTTGGGCCGAAGGGCCTGGTTCCGCGCTGTATCTCCAATTTTTTAAAAAACTCGGGGGAGTTTAATGGCTTCATTACACTTTCACCCTGGCAACATTTTGAAGCTGAAGTGACTGTATATGGAGCTGACCACAAGATGAGTTTCGGACCACTTATCCAAACCAAGGCACCACGTATTATAGAAACAAGGAACTTCAGATAGACACAAAGTGCTGGAGTAACTCAACGGGTCAGGCAGCATCCCTGGAGGAAAAGGATAGGTGGCGTTATGGGTCGGGAACTTTCTTCAGAGGGTGTTACCTATCCTTTATCTCCAGAGATGCTCCCTGACCCACCGAGTTACTCCAGCCCTTAGTGTCCACCTTTGGAATAAACCATCATCTGCAGTTCCTTCCTACAAGTCACTGGTAACTGTGGCCTCATTAGCCCAGCCCCCTGCCTCTCCTAACCTCCCATAGATAGACAAAAAATGCTGGGGCAACTCAGCGGGACAGGCAGCATCTCTGGAGAGAAGGAAAGGGAGACGTTTCGGGTCGAGACCCTTCTTCAGACTCTAACCTCCTTTTCCCTTTACAGCCGGCATGTTTGACCAAGATTTTCGACAATTGGCCAAATGATGTGGTAAGATGGCAAATTGTTCAATTTGCTCTTGTGAGCACCTTGGTACATTAAGTGATTGATGCTATATAAACACAAGTTACTCTTTAACTCAATGTACATGGAGAGTCTCATTATGCAAAAGCATGTTGAATAGTGTTAACACAAAGGGCATCTTTTATGTGCACCTAATTCCCAGTAACATTGGAACTTAAAAGGCAGACACGCACCAACCAGGTCGCCCTGGATATTCACACAGAGTGAGATCATGCCCATTTGTGCTTATTAAACGTTTTTTCATCTATTATGTTACCCGTTAATGCTGTTGCAAGAATGGATTTCATTGTTCTGTTTACGGTACATATGACAATTAAACACTCTTGACTTGACTCTCGACTCAATGTTGTTGGTTACTTGTTCACGGGACGAGGGCATCGCTGGCAATGCCAGCATTTATCATCAATCCCCAATTACACTGAGCCAAGGAGGCAGTGAAGAGTGGAGGCCAAGGCAATGGATGTTTTAGATTCTTGACTAGTGTGGGTGTCGGGGTCGATGAGGAAAAGGCAGGAAAATGGGGTTAGGAGAGGGAGATAGATCAGCCATGACTGAATGGGGGATTAGAATTGATGGCCAGAAAGGCCTAATTCTGCTCCTATCACTTATGAACTTAAGAAGAGTCAACCACATTGGTGTATCCATGCAGAATGTGATCAAGTTGATAAGGGTGCCAGGGGTTCAGGGATGAAGGCGGGAGAATGGGTTTGAGAGGTAAAGCCATGATAGAATGGCGGAGTAGACTTGATGGGCAGAATGGTCTAATTCTGCTCCAAGATCTTATGAACTTATACAAGCAGAAGATCATACTGGCTACACACACAAAATAAGCCCCTATTGATTATACACACAGAATAGTTCCGTTTTACTTAATACCAGTGGACTGGAGAACATATGACAGTACCATCCAGGAGCAGATGCTTTGGCCCATATCCCCCCCCCCCCCCCCCCCCCCCCCCGGCATTTCTGGAAGGAATGGAGAGTCAACGTATCGGGATTAAATTATTGATTAAATTATTCCTCAGGCTACACACAAAATGCTGGAGTAACTCAGCGGGACAGGCAGCATCTATGGAGAGAAGGAATGGGTGATGTTTCGGATCGAGACCCTTCTTCAGACTGATGTCAGGGGAGTGGGTGGGATAGAGATAAAATGTAGTCAGAGACAGTAAGACTGGTAGGAGAACTGGGAAGGGGGTGGGGATGGACAATGAAGGAGGCCCAGGACCGTCTGTCCTGCTGAGTTACTTCAGCATTTTGTGTCTATTTTCGAATTAAACCAGCATCTGCAGTTCCTTCCAACACATTATTCCTCAGACTCATTGGAGTAACGAGTGGAAAATAAGAGGTGGGGGCGGGACAAAGTCTGGCAAGTGACAGGTTGGATACAAGTGAGAGGTGATAGATTGGAAGTTGGACAGACAAAGGCAAGAGATTGGGTTTTTTTTTTAGGAAAGATTGGACAGGTAGGCTTGTATCCACTTGGGTTGAGAAGAGCAAGATGGATCTTAATTGAAGACTAGGTCTTGACATGGTGAATGGGAGAGGATCGAATGGTATGTTAGCTTTCATAGCAAAAGGATTTGAGTACAGGAGCAGGGAGGTTCTACTTCAGTTGTACAGGGTCTTGGTGAGACCACACCTGGAGTATTGCATACAGTTTTGGTCTCCAAATCTGAGGAAGGACATTATTGCCATAGAGGGAGTGCAGAGAAGGTTCACCAGACTGATTCCTGGGATGTCAGGACTGTCTTATGAAGAAAGACTGGATAGACTCGGTTTATACTCTCTGGAATTTAGGAGATTGAGAGGGGATCTTATAGAAACTTACAAAATTCTTAAGGGGTTGGACAGGCTAGATGCAGGAAGATTGTTCCCGATGTTGGGGAAGTCCAGGACAAGGGGTCACAGCTTAAGGATAAGGGGGAAATCCTTTAAGACCGAGATGAGAAAGACTTTTTTCACACAGAGAGTGGTGAGTCTCTGGAACTCTCTGCCACAGAGGGTAGTTGAGGCCAGTTCATTGGCTATATTTAAGAGTGAGTTGGATGTGGCCCTTGTGGCTAAGGGGATCAGAGGGTATGGAGAGAAGGCAGGTACGGGATACTGAGTTGGATGATCAGCCATGATCATATTGAATGGCGGTGCAGGCTCGAAGGGCTGAATGGCCTACTCCTGCACCTAATTTCTATGTTTCTATGTTTCTATGTTTCAACTGTAGGAGAACTGCTGCAAAATGAAGAGATGCCCATATGAGACCAAGAAGAGGTAAAATTGATTGTTTTAGTTAAGTTTAGTTCCGTTTATTGTCACGTGTACCGAGGTACAGTGAAAAGCCTTTGTTGCATGCTAACCAGTCAGCGGAGAGACAATACATGATTACAATCGTGCCATTTAGAGTGTGTAGATACACGATAAGGGAATAACATTTAGTGCAAGACAAAGCCAGCAAAGGCCGATCAAAGACAGTCTGCGTGTTTAAGAAAGAACTGCATATGCTGGAAAAATCGAAGGTAGACAAAAATGCTGGAGAAACTCAGCGGGTGAGGCAGCATCTATGGAACGAAGGAATAGGTGACGTTTCGGGTCGAGACTCTTCTTCAGGCTGATGCGGGGGGTGGGGTGCGGGAAGAAGAAAGGAAGAGGTGGAGACAGTAGGCTATGGGAGAGCTGGGAAGGGGGGAAGGAGGGAGAAAGCAAGGACTATAGTCTGAGGGTCACCGATGAGGTAGGTAGATTCTTTCATAGGTTGTCAGTCTTCAGACCTCAATAAGCAATGGAAGCAGTCTTAGGGGTAGAGAGATACTTGAGAAGCAAAGAGGTCAGAGGTTGCTGTGCATAGATGGGAGTGCAGAATTAAGGTTAAACTCTGATGAAGCATGTCATTAAATGGTGCAGTAAGGTCGACTGCCAAATGGCCTCTTTCTGTTAGAGTCACAATCATTCAGTGTGGAAACAGGTCCTTCGCCCCAACTTGTCCACACCATCTACACCAGTCCATCTACACTACACTAGTCCTATCTATACTAATCCCACCCGCCCGCATTTGATCAATATCCCTCTAAACCTATCCTATCCATGTACCTGTCTAAATGTTTCTTAAACATTGCAGTAGTACTTGCCTCAACTACCTCCTCCGGCAGCTCGATCCTTACATTCACTTCCTTTTGCATGACAAAATTATCCCTCAGATTCCTATTAAATCTTTCCCCACTCACCTGAAATCCTCTGATGTCCTCTGGTTCTCGATTCCCCTACTCTGGGCAAGAGACTCTGTGCTTCTACCCGATCTATTGCTAATCCCTAATGATTTTGTAGACCTCTGCAAAATTGCTGTCCAATGTCTCCACGCACCATTGAGATTTTGACCCCCCCACTATCAACAGATAAAGAACCCTATCCAGTTCCCATAATTTAATACATTATTAAACATTGAGCATGCACTCATGCCTATAAAAAAAAACGGAATCCATTCGCAAGGGCCTTTTTTTCAGCGACTTGTCGGCACCCGTCATAGTCGCAACAGGTCGCCGAAAACGTTGAAAAATCCAGCGGCGACCAGAAAAGGTTGGGCGACCATACTCACGACCATACAGGCGACATGTCGCGGGGTGACTCATGTCTGCTCGTGAGTATTCGCCCAAAGAGTCGTACCTTTTTCTGGTCGCCGCTGGATTTTCAACATTGAAAAATGTTGGCGCCCTGCTGCAACTATGATGGGTGCCGGCAAGTAGGACAGGCCCTTTAATTATTCAGTCAACGTATCTGCAAGGCATTCCATAATGACAGTGGAAAATGCTACTGGTTTGTACAAAGAACTCAAAGGTCAAACAGAACAAAGAAGAAATGTGAGTTGCTAATATGATTTCCAATGACTGGGCTCGAGAATATTCCAACATGAATATATTCATGAAGGAAAGGAGCATGTCTTTGAAGAACTTATGATTTGCTGCCAGTGTTATTTAGCTCAATTAAAGTGCCTCAATTTATATTCCTCTTTCATAGTTCCAAGCCTAAATATCTATTCAGCTCTCTAACACACACACACACACACACACTACAACTGTTGTTTCTGACTTTAAGCCTCACAATGTATTCTAAATATCATGGGGATAATGCTATTATTTGCTCCATATTCAGCGGTTAAAAGCCATGCTGCCAACATAACTAGCTGGCGAAATGATGGCATTTTGAATCAGGCTATTCTTTTATATTTGGTTGGGAAGACGGTACAGGAGCCTGAAAATTGTAACGTCCAGGTTCAGGAACACCTTTTTCTCCGACAGCCATCAGGCTATTTTACTTCGGAGTCACGTGAGTGACTACGTGATGACCCCGCCAGCAGGCATGCGCGACATATCGTCGAACGCATTGCGGAAGCGACAGTCGGGAGGAGCGCCGCTCCTCCAGCGTAAGGTTTTCAAAACTTACTGAAGGTAAGTCTTACCTTTCTGGTGAGCGTGGCGACTGGGTGTACTTTCTTTTTCAGAACGGAGGAAGCACCATGGTCGCGTAAGGGAGAGCAGCGGCTAAAACCTGCTGCTGTGGAAAGCAGCCAGCAGCGTGCCGTCTCTCCAGAGCTGCAGGTGCTGCCAGCAGCTCCCGGCTTCTCGCCGCTACAGACCGCAGGTGCGCCGCGGTCCGGCGGCTAACCACCCGGAAGTCGGACAGGACCGTTGACTCGGCTGGGTCCGGACCTGAAGACACCCCGTTCCCGGATAGCGACGGCGGGCGTCTTTCCCGCAGGAGCGGATGGGGAGCAGTGCTCCAGCGTGATCTGCTTATGCAGGGGCAGAGTCACGGTGGGTCTCCTCGCAGACCCACGGCAGCATCCTTTCAAGGACCGCCAAATGTCTCACCCTCTTCGCAGGGGAGCATTAGGGGTCAGAGCTGAGCTGACCCTGAAGAAGGGGCAATGGCTGAACAGTCAACTGTGTTAAGGGTGCCAGAAGAATAGTTGGGCATGGGAAAACATGCTGTACCAACACAGGAAGAACTGCCTATACATCCCAAGCTGGCAGCCAGTACAAATTACATGGCTACAAACCAGCTGCAGGAGCAAGCCATTAACTCTACGGCTGGGAAATACTTCGCTCCAGAAAACTGCATTCTCTTAAAGTACCAGCAGTCTACAACCCCATCTGGGGCAACATGAACCCATCTATAAGGAGCCAGGAGGTGAAGCTCCAGAGAATCCTTAAACTGCTGGCTGCTGGAATCACAGCAGTACCAGGACAACTGATGGGGTTGATTTGGCTGAAGAGCTACAAGATGCTCCAGCATACTGTGTAATACTCAGTTCGAGATTAACAGTTACAGGAAGAGCATCATCAAGCCTGCACTTAATCCCAAGTGCGGGATTATGCAGTAGCACACAGCCGCCAAAATTGCTGTTGGGGACACCTCCCGAAGCAGGTGAAAGACCTGGATGAGGAGGCCAAGGCTATAGGCCTGATCAGGGTGCCAACACCTCTAAAAACCCACTATCAGCAGCGGCAGCACCCCTATAAGGAGTGTATTTAGGAATACACTACTGCTCAGATATGCACCAGTTGCATGTACGGTACAAATTGATAATACCACAGTGGTGGCCTATATTAATCATATGGGTGGAATAAAGTCGATATCATGTGATGAATTGGCTAATAATATCTGGCACTGGTGTCTTGGAGAGAGATTTGGATCTCAGCCACTTACCTTCCAGGTAAGCTAAATACAGTGGCGGACACCAGGTCACGTAAATTCAACGACAACATTGAATGGATGTTGGATCGGAAAATGTTTACGGATATTGTAGAACGGTATGGGACACCAGATGTCGACCTTTTTGCATCCAGACTAATTCACCAACTACCAACATATGTTGCTTGGGAACCAGACCCAGGGGCAGCAGCGATGGACGCTTTCTCGCTGCATTGGGGCTGATTTGTATTGCTATGCATTTCCCCCCTTCTGCCTCATCAGTCGGGTCTTACAAAAATTAAACAAGACTCCGCAATGGGTACCATGGTTCCCAGCAGTACAAAGATGGCCTCAGAATCCTGCATCCTGATCAACAACGGCCGAGTTTGTTGGTACACCCCGTCATCAGGGGGAAGTCATCCGTGCCATGACCATATGAACTTGTTGATTTGCAGATTCTGAACAAGCCATTTCTGGGACGGACTCTCCGACAGGACGATCAATGCCATCTAAGCGTCGTGCAGGGAGTCCACGAGAAGACAGTACCTGACATATGTCAGGAAATGGGAAGTGTTCTGCACCAGGACGAACACTACATATGACTCAGCCACCAACACTGAAGTGCTGGAGTTTCTGGCCACCCTTCATTTCGATGAAGGATTGAGTTACAGTGCCATTATTGTGCAAGGAGTGCCCTATCTAATATCTGGGCAGAGGAAGTGATCACCTGGCTATAGGATCACACCCACTAGTACCTAAGCTAATGAGGGGTATTTAACTCCAATCCCCCCCAGGCCCAGAGACACCCATACATGGAACATAGGCATAGTATTAACTATGTTACGAGGATGGACACCCATATCGGGGCTCACTCTGGACAAACTAACATCCTAGATGGGAATGATTATGGCACTTGGATCAGCACAACGGGTCCAGTCCTTACACAAGCTAAGTATGGACGCCATGTATGTCACAAATGGCAGATAACCTGCTACATACAGGGGTACTTAAACAAGACCGACCCAGTTCCTCTGGCCAATATTAGAGTTCTGGCCTATCCTGCAGATAGTCGGCTCTGCATAGTGACACATATTTTGCAATATATAGAGTCACCAAGACACTTAGGGGCACGGAGAGAGCTTTTCTCATAAGCCATAAACGCCCTCACCAAAAGGTCATAGTGCAACCATATCCAGATGTTTAGGGTGGTATTACGTGCAGCGGTGGATACTAATGTTTTCAAATCTCACTCCACCAGGGCTGCATCTACATCGGCGGCTAGGATGATGGGAGTTCCTATGGACCACATCCTTGCCACAGCGGGTTGGAGCAATGAATGAATTTCAACACTTTATAATAAACCCGTGGCCGCTCCTGAGACGTTTGCAGGGAAAATTTAAGTTCTGTAAAATAAATTACCCAATGTGGGGCATATTATTTTAGGTATGAATAATACCTTTCTTGTTTTTCAGCACAGTGTCGTGTCTGAAATACGTTCATCCTCCTTCCCAGAATGGCAGTGTGTGAGCATGGACTCGTTCCAGGGCATGAAATCACAGAGCTTTGAAATCTTCACGTAGTCACTCACGTGACTCCGAAGTAAAATAGTAAGATTAAATGAGAACTTACCAGTTTGAAGTTTGATCTTTATTTTATGAGGAGTTACGATGAGGGATTACGTGCCCTCCGCTCCCAAAACCCTCTATTATAAAGTTCAACTGGTATGGAAGTTCTCTCTTATCTTACTATATTAGGTTTTATATATATAGGCCGCTTCTCCACCTCCACTTGTCCTCAACAGCCGTTTCCCAGTTGTCAGTGCAAATGTTAAAATTTGCCATATTTACTTTAATCATATCTGCATTACAAAGCTTTGGTCTTCTTCTCGTCTGTTTAGTTTAGCTTAACGCCGACCAGCGATCCCCGCACATTAACACTATCCTCCACACAGTAGGGACAATTTACAATTATACCAAGCCAATTAAACTGCAAACCTGTATGTTGCAATGTTACAACATTTTGCGATTTTAAAAATAATCTGCAATTTATCCCATCAAATAAAGCATAAAAACAATTTTAATTTGACCCCTAATTGACTTTCATATCTTCAGTATTAAAAAAGTCATGGCCATTTTCATACTCGGAAATTAGCATCTTGTTCCCTATTGCTTTTCCATTGACTTAACACAAAAGCTGTGATCAAGGACAGTCAAAAGCCCATAACCTTCTTAAAAATTAAGAGAACTGAAAAAATTTTCAGTAATTATAGATTGAAGCATTCTGAAACAAAAATGAAACAATCTTACTTGGATGACCTGAAACTAAAGCATATAATTAGTTAGTTACCCAATTGTAGCTAATTACAAAATTCAATTACTAGATCTAAACATCTATCCATTTCTTAAGAAAAGCTTAATATTTTTAAATAGCCTAAGTGTCCAAATAACATTCACACAAGAATTCACAATATAACATGATTTTTAAATCTCATTGTCATGAATTTATAGGCCAAATAGAAGGAATTTAGTGTTTAATTCCTGTAAATTAATGGCCATTTAAATCATCTTGCGAGTGGGAATTTGTGGAACGCGATCGTTTGGAACGTTGCAGTTGCGATGAATTTAAACCCCATATCGGCAGGAAAAATACTGCCGGTTCGTATGGGGCCTAAATCACCTTTTCGCAACGTAAAATGTGGATTAAGGTAATCCTAAGAAGCAAGTTTATATGTAAAATAAACGGCTTACCTTTAGCTGTCCCGTACGTGAAATCCGTCCCGTTGTCGGCGTTGACGGCATTAGAAGCGGCTTTTTATTTTACTCCAGCGCTGAAAATGTCCAGCGATTTAAAAAAAAAAATTCACAGAACGGCTGTCGGAACAATCCTTCAGCATTAGCTAGCTCCCCGAGAAAGTATATCAAGGACAGGTCTTCGGAGTGTTGGAGGAAACCAGAGATCCCAGAGAAAACCTACGCCGGTCATGGAGAGAAGGTACAAACTCCGTACGGACAGGCAACCAAATCTGGATTTCTGGTGCTGTAAGCCATCAACCCTACCGCTGTGCAGATGCACATTCTCCCTGTGACTGCGTGGGTTTACTCCGGGTGCTCCGGTTTCCTCCCACATTCCAAAGACGTTCAGGTTTGTAGTTTAATTGGCTTCTGTAAATTGTCCCTAGAGTGCAGGATAGAACTGGGAGATCGTTGGCCAGTGGGCCGAAGGGCCTGCTTCCATGCTGTATCACCCCAAATTTGGGCAAAAGATGCTGTGCGTCGACCCAAACTATACATTGCACAATCCTCTTCGGATCGTTTACCGTGTCGTGGCGAAGAGGCGCGCGTGACCCCATGATTCCGAGAGCGATGCCGTCGGAAGCACCAGCTTCTGGTGGGGCCAACCATGGCGGTAAGGTCGAGGATGAGGGTCCAGACTACGAACGATCCAACCTACAAGACCTCAACGGCGGACCAGGCGGACAAAGTTATCCTGAACTCAACGGCTGTGAAGGCGGATGAAGGCTGCAAGAGATCTATCAGCCTTGGTTCACTCGCCATTGGAATGAGTTGACTTATTTGTGAAGGACCGTGCACTTCTTGGAGTGCAACATCAAGTACCCGTTAAACAAACACACGCACAGGCGTCTTCGGTCTGTGGGCAACGGAACGTAGACCATCATCCTCGACCTTGAGGGATAGCCATGACATTGCACAATACTCACTCAGACAGATGGGTTATCATCGCTAGGGCAGCACAGTGGCACATCGGTAGAGTTGCTGCCTTACAGCGCCAGAGACCTGGGTTCAATCCTGGCTACGGGTGCTGCCTGTACGAAGTTTGGACATTCTCCCCATGACCGGCGTGGGTTTTCTCCGGGATCTCCGGTTTCCTCCCACACTCCAAAGACATACAGTATTATAGGTTAATTGGCTTCAGTAAAATTGTCCCTAGTGCGTGTAGGACAGTGTTAGTGTGTGAGGATCGCAGGCGGACTCGGTGGGTCGAAGGGTCCCCGTTTCCGCGCTGTATCTCTAAACTAAACTTAACAAGACTAACCAAAACTAAAGTAAACTGAAGTAAATTAAAGGTAGACAAAAGTGCTGGAGAAACTCAGCGGGTGCAGCAGCATCTATGGAGCGAAACTCCATAGTAAACTCACGTAAACTAAACTAATGCATTAAATTTGCTCTCGCACGGCTCCATGGATCACGCTCAGTAAACAATCCATTATTCCTAAGGAAAGGTGAGCATTGTGATGCTTGAAACAAAGGAAGATACAGCATGTGCTCAAACAATAACAGCCCACCGATGACAAACTACCTGGGACGTGGTTGCAGTTCACTCAAGCCTGAACACCCTGCAGGTCACACAGTCCTGGGAGCCAAGATGCTTGTGCCAGAAAAATCTCACTCCTCTACATCTGCTGCAGATGACCATATTCATTTGCCAGTAGATGTTATAATTCTTCAGACACAATTCTTGTCAGCTGCTCTTGGTCAAGCACGATTGATACGCACATTTCATAGCACTGCTGCCTCACCCGTAGTTTAGTTCAGTTTAGTTTACTGAGGTACAGTGAAAAGATTGTGTTGCGTGCTAACCAGTCAGAGGGAGGACAATGCATGATTCCAGTCGAGCCACCCACAGTGCACAGATGCATGATAAAGGGAATAACGTTTTCGTGCAAGATAACATCCAGTAAAGTCCGATTAAAGATAGCCTGAGGGTCTCCGGTGAGGCAGATAGTAGCTGAGGGCTGCTCATAGAGAGATACAGCATGGAGGCAGACCCTTCAGGCCTCTGACCACACCGACCACACAGTGGAGAAGCGCTGGAATTACTGCCTTACAGCGCCAGTGGCCAGGTTCGATCCTGACCATGGGTGCTGTCTGTACAATTTGCACATTCTCCCTGTGACTGCGTGGGTTTACTCTGGGAACCCCCGGTCTCCTCCCACATTCCAAAGAATTTTAGCTTTGTAGTTTAAATGGCTTCTGTAAATTGTCCTTAAAATGTAGGATAGAACTGGTTGATCGATGGCCGGTGGGCCTAAGGGCCTGCTTCCATGCTGTATTCCCCCACTCTGGGCAAAAGATTCTGTGCGTCGTCCCGATCTATTCCTCTCATGATTTTGTATACCTCCATAAGATCGCCCTCATCCTCCTGCGCTCCAAGGAATAGAGTCCTAGCCTGCTCTATCTTGACCTATTGCTTTCGAGTCCTGGCAACATCCTCGTAAATCTTCGATGCATCCTTTCCAGCTTGACAACATTGTTCCCATAACAAGGTGGCCAAAACTGAACACGATACTATACATGGGGCATCACCAACGTCTTATATAACTGCAACATGACCTCCTAACCTCTATACTCAATACTCTGAAGGAGGCCAATGCACCAAAAGTATTTTTAACCACCCTATCTACCTGTGATGCCACTGTCAAAGAACTCTGTACCTGCACTACTAGGTCCTTCTGTTTTACAATACTCCCCAGAGCATTACCGTTCACTGTGTAGGTCCTGTCCATTGTAGTGATCCCGAATGCAGCACCTCTGAGGAAGGATATGCTGCCTCTGGAGAGATTCCAGAGGAGGTTTTCAAGAATGATTCCAGGAAAGAGTGGGTTTAGCATATGAGGAGCGTTTAACAGCACTGGGCCTCTAATCGCTGGAATTTAGAAGGTGAGGGGAGACCTCATTGAAACGTACAGAATAATGAAAGGCATAGATGTGGATGTGGAAAGGATGTTTCCACTGGTGGGAGAGTCTAGGACCAGAGGTCACAGCCTCAGAATTAAAGGGCGCTCTTTTAGAAGGGAGGGGAGGAGGAACTTCTTTAGGCAGAGGGTAGTTAATCTGTGGAACTCAGAGCTGTGGAGGCCAAGTCAGTGGATATTTTTAAGGCAGAGCGGACAAATTATTGATTAGCACAGGTGCCAAGGGTTATGGGGAGAAGGCAGGAAAATGGGATTAGGAGGCAGAGATCAGCCATGATTGAATGGTGGAGTAGACCCGATGGGCCAAATGGCCTAGTTCTACTATAAATTGTGAATAAATTCTAATTTCCCTGTATTAAATTCCTTCAAGCATTCCTCAGCCCACTTGCCCAATACGATCAAGATCCTCCTGCAATTCTTGACAGCCATCTTCACTATCTACTATACCACCCACTTCAGTGTCATCGTCAAACTTGCTAATCATGCCATGTACGTTCTCATGCAAATCATTGATATAGACGACTCCTCAATATTTATTCATTATTTCTTCAATTTTTTTTTAACTAACAATCTGTGGGACGTATTCTAACGACTATGGAATATCATCAGAGAATCTAAGATATGCCACAGAGTCCCTTTTAGCCCATTAATCCATTAATTAGTACAAGACCATTTTTTTTCTTCCTAGTACTAATTCCTTTCAGCTCCTCATTGGGACCTGTTGTTCCCCACTATTTAAGGGACATTTTCCGTGTCTTCATTCATAAAGACCCAAAATATTTGCTTAATTTCTCTACCGTTTCTCAAGGTGTTGAAGAGCCATGCTCACGGAGATGGGACAAGTCAGGTATGGTGACTCCATCTCATGTGGTGTTGGCACCTATTCCCCATTGATCATATGCAGTCAGATTTTTGTTGATGAACAAATATCATCCATTTACCAGGAAGTATTTTCCGATGTTTAATTGGTCTGAATACAATAGGAGATTGGTCATGATGACATTGGCAAGATGCCACCTCAATCATTTCCCAGTGCGCTGTGAGTTCGGCGAGGCAATAGACAGGGCATCTGGAGAACAATGAAATGCCTTCGGACAAAAGGTACAGCAATTACTCACCTAAGCTATTTTGAGAAAACCTCTCAAACCAACAACCTGTACAACCGAGGAAGCAGGTAAAAGAAACATCACCAAAAGAGAGTTCGCCTCCAGAATCAATTGACTTGGAAATATGACTGACAAACACCAAACTGACTTGGGATTATAATCAAAGACAGACACAAAATGCTGGAGTAACTCAGCGGGACAGGCAGCATCACTGGGGAGAAGGAATCGGTGACGTTTAGGGTCGAGACCTTTCTTCAGACCTTTCTACAGTCTGAAGAAGGGTCTCGGCCCAAAACGTCAGCCATTTACAAACACACACACACATATATATGTACACAGATATACATTCATACACACACACACATACACATGTGTATACATGCACACACATGTGCATAGACACATGTACATACATACACATGTACATACACATGCATGTACACACACATACATACACACACACATACACATGTGTATACATGCACACACATGTGCATAGACACATGTACATACATACACATGTACATAAACATGCATGTTCACACACATACACACACACACACACATTCAGACATACATACACACACCCATATATCCACACACACCCATATACATGCACACCCCCATATACACACACACCCAAATACATGCACACACACATACAGTACATACACAGACATATATACATACACACATATACACAACACATACACACACACACGCATACATACATGCACACACATACAAATATGCACACACTAGAATAAGCTCCGTTCCCAATGCATACTAACTAATTAAAATGAAAATCCAGAGGGGGTTTAAATACATATATTGGGAAATGAACTATTGACCCTTTAATCCATGGCATTGTTGTAAAGCTTCCTACAGGGTTAGGCAGACTTTAATAGATTTTCTGTGCAGTTAAAGTATTCAAGTTACTTAGCCCTCGATGCCGTGCAGAAGCTGGAAATATACCTTCACAAACAAGGAGACTTGGTGTTCTGGTTCCTCCGACAGGTTGCGGGATAACTCGACCTCCGAGCTGCCCCTGCTGCTTTGCTGACGTTGCTGGTTCTCCTCTTCTGTGTCGGCCATTTGCTGGATATCCCTCCCCTCTTCCGAGGTGTAGCTGCGTTCCCCCGCTCCCGCTCCCTCACCTTCCCCTCCCTGCCCCGCCATCCTCCCACGCCAGCTCAAGGGGTCCAGGGTTGGACAGGACGGCCGACTCTCGCAGAAAGCATCGGATTAACAACCCCGTGGAAGAAGCACTGCACATGCTTTTCAAATCCTCTCCGGCAGGTTTAATTCTTAGGAAGAAGGAGATTAAAGCACGTAGCCAGAGAGGAATTATTACAAATAGATGGGCGTGCAAGTCTAGGCAGTGGGAATTAGAACGATGGACATGAAAATGTAATCGGTTTCAAATGTGAGATGATTTTCTCGTAGATCCTTATTAGACTTTTGACAGTCTGATAATGGACATTCGGAAACTATAATGGGTGTTTGGGTTAAAAGAGCCACTGGGCCTCTACTCGCTGGAGTTTAGAAGGATGAGGGGGGACCTCATTGAAACTCACCGAATAGTGAGAGGCTTGGATAGAGTGCTTGTGGAGAGGATGTTTCCACTAGTGGGAGAGTCTAGGACCAGAGGTCATAGCCTCAGAATAGTAAGATTAAATGAGAACTTACCAGTTTGAAGTTTGATCTTTATTTTATGAGGAGTTACGATGAGGGATTACGTGAAGACCCCGCCAGGACGCATGCGCGACATTCTTCAAAGCAGTGGTGTGAAATCACAGATACCAGAGTAGACTAATATAGTAAGATAAGAGAGAACTTCCATACCAGTTGAACTTTATAATAGAGGGTTTTGGGAGCGGAGGGCACGTAATCCCTCATCGTAACTCCTCATAAAATAAAGATCAAACTTCAAACTGGTAAGTTCTCATTTAATCTTACTATTTTACTTCGGAGTCACGTGAGTGACTACGTGAAGATTTCAAAGCTCTGTGATTTCATGCCCTGGAACGAGACCATGCTCACACACTGCCATTCTGGGACGGAGGATGAACGTATTTCACACACGACACTGTGCTGAAAAACAATAAAGGTATTATTCATACCTAAAATAATATGCCCCCACATTGGGTAATTTATTTTACAGAACTTAATTTTTCCCTGCAAACGTCTCAGGATCGGCCACGGGTTTATTATAAAGCATTGAATGCGTTCATTGGTCCATCCCGCTGTGGCAAGGATGTGGTCCATAGGAACTCCCATCATCCTAGCGTCCGATGTAGATGCAGCCCTGTTGGAGTGAGATTTGAAACATTAGTATTCACCACTGCACGTAATACCACCCGAACCATCTGGATATGGTTTGCAATGTGACCTTAGGTGAGGGCATTTATGGCTAATGAGAAAGCTCTCTCCGTGCCCATAAGTGTCTTGGTGACTATATATTGGAAAATATGTGTCACTATGCAGGGCCGACTATCTGCAGGATAGGCCAGAACTCTAATATTGGCCAAAGGAACCGGGTCAGTCTTGTTTAAGTACCCCTGTATGTAGCAGGTTATCTGCCATTTGTGACAGACATGACGTCCTATTCTAGCTTGTGTAAGGACTGGACCCGTTGTGCTGATCCAAGTGCCATAATCATTCCCATCTAGGATATTAGTTTGTCCAGAGTGAGCCCCGATATTGGTGTCCATCCTCGTAACATGGGTGTACTACATATGTCCCATATATAGGTGTATCTGGGCCTGGGGGGAATAGAGTACAAATACCCCTCATTCGTTTAGGTACTAGTGGGTGTGATCCTATAGCCAGGTGATCACTCCCTCTGCCCAGATATTAGATAGGGCACTCCTTGCACAATAATGGCACTGTAACTCAATCCTTCATCGAAATGAAGGGTGGCCAGAACTCCAGCACTTCAGTGTTGGTGGCTGAGTCATATGTAGTGTTCGTCCTGGTGCTGAACACTTCCCATTTCCTGACATATGTCAGGTACTGTCTTCTCGTGGACTCCCTGCACGACGCTGAGATGGCATTGATCGTCCTGTCGGAGAGTCCGTATCCCAGAAATGGCCTGTTCAGAAACTGCAAATCAACAAGTTCATACAGTCATGGCATGGATACTTTCCCGCACGGGGTGTGCCAACCTCCTTGGCCGTTGTTGATCCAGATGCAGGGTTCTGAGACCATCTTTGTACTGTTGGGAACCATGGTACCCGTTGCGGCGTCTTGTTTAATTATTGTAAGACTCGCCTGATGAGGCAGAAGGGGAAAATGCATAGCAAAACAAATCCCCCCCCCCCCCCCCAATGCAGCGAGAAATCGTCCATCGCTGCTGCCCCTGGGTCTGGTTCCCAAGCAACATATGTTGGTAGTTGGTGAATTAGTCTGGATGGAAAAAAGGTCGATATCTGGTGTCCCATACCGGTCTATAATATCTGTAAACACTTTCCGATCCAACATCCATTTAATGTTGTCGTTGAATTTACGTGACCTGGTGTCTGCCACTGTATTTAGCTTACCTGGAAGGTAAGTGGTTGAGATCCAAATCTCTCTCCCAGACACCAGTGCCAGATATTATTAGGCAATTCATCACATGATATCGACTTTATTTCACCCATATGATTATATATAGACCCCCACTGTGGTATCAACAATTTGTACCGTACATGCAACTGGTGCACATCTGAGCAGTAGGCCCCGAGTCCATGAAACGCTCCCAGCATTTCTAGATAATTAATTGCTAGTGCTTTAAACAGAATAATTTTTGTGCACTCATCTGCCACCACAACTTGCGGTGGTATTAGTTGCTCCCCAACCTTTAGCACTGGCATCAGTCTGTAATGTACCCTAGGGATATAGAATGGGGTGATGGGGTTAGGATAATATTGAACATTTCTATCCACCAGTTTAATTCTGATTTACTTTCCCTGGTAGTTGCATAGGCCTATTGAAATGGCCTGCATGATTTTTGAGAGCTAAAATTTCCCTCTTCCAGGTTTTAATAATGGAGTGGTCCAATTGTGCTGCTGGGAACGCAGCCACCAATTTCCCAATCACTCTTACTCCTTGCCGAATGGATGGTTCCCTGATGCCAGCGAGGCTTTTGCATACTCCCATCAAGTCTGTCACTTTGTTTGGTGGCAAGGTGATAGACATATGAACAGAGTCAATAGTGAACCCCAAATAAACCATGGTAGTGGAGGGTTCCAATTTTGACATCTGGATGTACGTTAAATCTCTGTGCTGTGGCTGATACCACCAATGTAGCCAGCTCCAATTTTCACCTACAATGAGAATATCATCAAGGTAAGCCATGACGATATGGTTATGTTTCTTTAAGTATGCTAAAGCTGGTTTTAATGAATTTGTAATAGCCTGGGTGCTGATGACAACCCATTGGATAAGGCATACTGCCATTGCTGTCCCATCCAGATAAATTTCAGGTATTTACGATGACCCTGTGTGTGACAAATGTGTCTATTTTGAAATGGGCATACTGAACGGAAGTATTTAGTTCGGTCAAATCTGTAATGATACGGCAACCACCATCTTTTTAGTTTTTATAAATATATTTGATACGAACTCTTGAAATTCTCTGATTGTTTTCTCAATCCCTTTTGTGTTTAGTCTTAACAAATTCAGCATGGCCTGCTGTTCTCTCTTTTTGTGAAGTATGAACTTCCTGCTAGGCGTATGCTGAACTGGGACGGTAGTTCGTATACAAATTCAATTTTCTAATTCTGAATACTTCCGAGTATGTAAAAGTTCAGAGGTAAAAGTGCAGCACACATGATGAAACAAGTGCAACCGTCCCCCAACTTTTGATGAATCGGACATGCAATGTTTTTTAAGACAACCAGACCCACCTACCTCCATGGTTACCGGTGTTGTGTGGGTTGTCTCCGCAGTTGTTTCTTCTGGTATTGTGTTGCTGCGTTGTGGGGTTGGCGCATTTTCCATGAAGGCCGGGCTGGGCCATGGTCTGAAAGACCGCTGTGCAGGTGGGCCGGCCTTCGAGCTTTCACCACCAGATGGTCTTCCATAGCACCGATGTCTGGTGGGTGTGTAGGGGTGCTGCCGCTGTTGATAGTGGGTTTTAGAGGTGCTTGGCACCTTGATCAGGCCTATAGCCTTGGCTTCCTCATGCAGGTCTTTCACCTGCTTCGGGAGGTCCCCCAACAGCAATTTTGGCGCCTGTGTGCTACTTGTCTTGCATAATTCCGCACCTCTTGATGATGCTCTTCCTGTAACTGTTAATCTCCACTGAGTATTACACAGTCTGCTAGAGCATCTAGTAACACTTCAGGCAAATCAACCCCATCAGTTGTCCTGGTACTGCTGTGATTTTAGCAGCCAGCAGTTTCCTCTGGAGCTTCCCCTCCTGGCTCCTTATAGATGGGCTCCTGTTGCCCCAGATGGGGTCATAGACTGCTGGTACTTTAAGAGAAATGGAGTTCTCTGGAGCAATGTACTTCCCAGCCATAAAGTTAATGGCTTGCTCCTGTAGCTGGTTTGTAGCCATGTATTTTGTACTGGCTTGCAGTTTTGTATAGGCAGTCCTTCTTGAGTTGATACAGCATGTGTCCCACAAATCTTCTGCTGCTCTCTCTTCTGGCACCCCTCACAGTTGACTGTTCAGCCATTGCCCCTTCTTCAGGGTCAGCCCAGCTCTGACCCCTAATGCTCCCCTGCGAAGAGGGTGAGACATTTGGCAGTCCTTGAAAGGATCCTGCCGTGGGTCTGCGAAGAGACCCACTGTGACTCTGCCCCTGCATAAGCAGGTCACGCTGGAGCACTGCTCCCCATCCGCTCCCGCGGGAAAGACGCCCGCCTTCGCTATCCGTGAACGGGGTGTCTTCAGGTCCGGACCCAGCCGAGTCAACGGACCTGTCCGACTTCCGGGTGGTTTTGCCGCCGACCGCGGCGCACCTGCGGTCTGTACCGGCGAGAAGTCGGGAGCTGCTGGCAGCAGCTGCAGCTCTGGAGAGACGGCACACTGCTGGCTGCTTCCACAGCAGCGGTATCAGCTGCTGCTCTCCCCTGCGCGACTCCATGGTGCTTCCTCCGTTCTGAAAAAGAAACACACCGAGTCGCGACGCTCACCAGAAAAGGTAAGACTTACCTTCCGTAATTTTTCAAAATTCGCGCTGGAGGAGCGGCGCTCCTCCCGACTGTCGCTTCCGCAATGCGTTCGACGATATGTCGCGCATGCGTCCTGGCGGGGTCTTCACGTAGTCACTCACGTGACTCCGAAGTCATAGCCTCAGAATTAAAGGACGTTCCTTTAGGAAGGATATGAGGAGGAATTTATTTTGTCAGAAGGTGGTGAATCCGTGGAATTCTTTGCCACAGAAGGGTGTGGAGGCCATCAATTGATATTTTTAAGGCATAGATAGATTCTTGATTAGTACGGGTGTCAGGGGTTATGGGGAGAAGGCAGGAGAATGGGGTGAAGAGGAAGAGATAGATCAGGCATGAATGAATGGCGGGTGACTTGATGGACCGAACGGCCTAATTCTGTTCCTATCACTGATGAACTAATGAAAAGTGGAAAACATTGTTAAATGCTCAGCAGGTCAGACAGCATCCATGGAGAGGGAAAAGCTAAGTTATTCCTACATCAGAACTGTGTAGGAAGGGACACTGTCAAAGTGAGGCCAAACACAATTTGGAGGAACAGCACCTCAGGCAGCTGACAACCCAGCGGTATGAATATTGAATGCTCTAACTCGAATATTGAATGCTCAAAGTAACCCTTGCATCCCATCGCTCTCCGTCCCTCCCCCACCCTAATCATCTGGTTTCACTAGTTTCACTGTCCGTGTAACTCATTATCACCTTCTCCACAGCCCACAATGGACCATTATGGGCTCCATCTTTCCTTGATCATCTTTGCTGGCTTTTTGCATATCTTTCATTCATTTGTTCAATGTACCTTTTCATATTTCTCGGTTCCCTCTCCGTCCCTGACTCTCAGTCTGAAGAAGGGTCTCGGCCCGAAAAATCATCTGTTCCGTTTCTCCAGAGATGGTTACTGAACCGCTGAGTTACTCCAGCTCTTTGTATCTATCTACATCAGAACTGCCAGTTCTGACACAAACAGGAAAGGCTGGGTATCTGAAATTGTCAAATTCATTATAGATTCTGCAGGACCACAACGTGTTGAGACAGTAGGTGCATAAGGCAAGGCCTGGGAGAGATAGATTGGATGTAGGTGCTCGGGGAGGGGTCTCTGGCGCTGTGATGCAGCAGTTTAGACTTTACACTTTACTTTAGACTTCAGAGATACAGTGCGGAAACAGGCCCTTCGGCCCACCGAGTCCGTGCCAACCAGCAATCATCCCACACACTGGTACTATCCTACACACACGGCGGCATGGTAACGCAGTGGTGGAGTTGCTGCCTTACAGCACTTGCAGCGCCGGAGACCCGGGTTCGATCCCAACCACAGGTGCTGTCTGTATGGAGTTTGTACGTTCTCCCCGTGACCCGGCGGGTTTTCTCCGAGATCTTCGGTTTCCTCCCACACTCCAGACGTACAGGTATGTAGGTTAATTGGTTTGGAAAATGTAAAAATTGTCTCTAGTGCGTGTAGGATAGTGTTAATATGCAGGGATCGCTGGTCGGCACGGAGAGGTGGGTCGAAGAGTCTGTTTCCACGCTGTATCTCTAAACTAAACTAAATACTAGGGACAATTCACAATTTACCGAAGTCAATTAATCTATAAACCTGCATGACTTTAGAGTGTGTGAGCCACCGGGCCTGTTTCCACGCTGTATCTCTAAACTAAATCTTGACGCTGTTTTGGACTTGTTAAAAATAGTCCCCCCATTCAAAGAGAAAATAAAGTTACAACATGTACACTGGGTCACAGTGCTGTAGTGTGCACTCTCTATCTCAGCTGCAACTGTTCACTTTCACATCTTGTTTGTAGAGGGCATACCAACCGCAAAAGGTCACGCCCCTACATTTGCCTAGAAGCTTTCAGATCCTGTCTCGTTTAAACTTAAACCTGTTGATCGGTTTAACAGAACATATATCGGATGAGAGACACAAAGTGCTGAGGTAACTCAGCGGGGCAGGCAGCATCTCTGGAGAAAAGGCATAGGTGACGTTTCGATTCAAAACCCTTCTTCTGACTGAGAGTCAGGGGAGAGGGAAACGAGACGTATAGACGGTACATAGAACAGATGAACAAGGAAAGGTGGAGCCCACAACAGTCCATTGTTGTCTTTGGGGATGGTGATAACGAGTGATATAAACAGTGAAACTCAGCGAGATGACAGTGAAATAGCACACCGAGTAGGGTGGGTGAGGGACTTTGGTGCAAACAGGCATCTGTAGTTCCTTCCTACACAATATATCGGAAGGGAATGGTAACCATTATTCCAGCACACAGTCATTTAGTTCAGCATGTTGCATTACTCAGAGGAGTGACGGGAGACTGGGTTTGTGACCGGGAGTGTGGA
Organism: Okamejei kenojei; assembly: GCA_035221665.1. Lineage (NCBI taxonomy): Eukaryota > Metazoa > Chordata > Chondrichthyes > Rajiformes > Rajidae > Okamejei > Okamejei kenojei. Next base: position 64,410,220 of record CM069142.1, on the reverse strand, counting down.
GAACCCAGCCTGCAGGGGCAGCCTCCGAGCCGGCCCTCGCTCGTCCCCCGAAGAGCAGAGTACCGGGAGGATGGAGCCGGTGATGGCGATGGACTCGAACGGTAAAGAGTGCAGGCGGTGGGACAGGAGAGGGAACCGGGGTCTGGCATACCGTTCCATCAAGGTCGGCTGCGGGAGGCACCCCCCGGGAAACAGAGGTGGATGGCCGAGGAAAGGATGCTTGATCGAGATCATTGTCACATTTTTGTTTCTCGAGGTGAAGCACGTGGACCGCACGTGGCCTACAGCGGCGGAGGACGATGTTATCTTTGCTCCGCACTAGTTGTCTTTGCTCCGCTATGGGATCTTTGGTGCGGCGACAGAAGCCGGTTGCGGAAATGGGGCCGAAAATTACCCATGAATCTGCCCATGACCGTACTACGTTTTGTTCATCGAGTGATCTATCTTGCTTGCTATAGGATCTTAGGGCAGCATCTCTGGAGAGAAGGAATGGGTGACGTTTCGGGTCGAGACCCTTCTTCAGACTGGTTAGGAATTAAAAAAACAAGAGATGTAGACGATGATGTAGAGAGATAAAGAACACTGAATGAAAGATAAGCAAAAAAGTAACGATGATAAAGGAAACAGGCCATTGTTAGCTGTGTGTTGGGTGAAAAAGAGAAGCTGGTGTGACTTGGGTGCGGGAGGGATAGAGAGAGTGAGGGAATGCTGGGGTAATCAAATTCATACCACTGGGCTGTAAACTGCCCAAGCGAAATATGAGATGCTGTTCCACCAATTTGCGTTTAGCCTCACTCTGACAATGGAAGAGACCTAGGACAGAAAGGACTATGTGGGAATGGGAAGGAGAATAAGTGTTTAGCAACCGGGAGATCAGGTATGCAATGGCTTGCAAACGTTTTCATTCCCCTTGAACTTTTCCACATTTTGTCACGTTATAACCACAAACGTAAATGTATTTTATTGGGATTTTATGTGATAGACCAACACAAAGTGGTGCATAATTGTGAAGTGGAAGGAAAATGATACATGGTTTCCAAATTTTATTACAAATAAAAAAACTGAAAAGTGTGGCGTGCAAAAGTATTCTGGCCCCCTGAGTCAGTACTTTGTAGAACCACCTTTCACTGCAATTACAGCTGCAAGTCTTTTGGCGTATGTCTCTATCAGCTTTGCACATCTAGAGACTGAATTTTTTGCCCATTCTTCTTTGCAAAATAGCTCAGGCTCAGTCAGATTGGATGGAGAGCATCTGTGAACAGCAATTTTCAGATAGATTCTCTATTAGATTTAGGTCTGGACTTTGACTGGGCCATTCTAACACATGAATATGCTTTGATCTAAACCATTCCATTGTAGCTCTGGCTGTATGTTTAGGGTAGTTGTCCTGCTGGAAGGTGAACCTCCGCCCCAGTCTCGTCTTTTGCAGACTCTAACAGGTTTTCTTCCAAGATTGCCCTGTATTTGGCTCCATCCATCTTCCCATCAACTCTGACCAGCTTCCCTGTCCCTTCTGAAGAAAAGCATCCCCACAGCATAATGCTGCCACCACCATGTTTCACAGTGGGGATGGTGTGTTCAAGGTGATGTGTAGTGTTAGTTTTCCACCACACATAGCATTTTGCATTTAGATAATTTTGGTCTCATCAGACCAGAGCACCTTCCTCCACATGTTTGCTGTGTCCCCCACATGGCACGTGGCAAACTGCAAACGGGACTTCTTATGGCTTTGTTTCAACAATGGCTTTCTTCTTGCCACTCTTCCATAAAGGCCCAATTTGTGGAGTGCACGACTAATAGTTGTCCTGTGGACAGATTCTCCCACCTGAGCTGTGGATCTCTGCAGCTCCTCCAGAGTTACCATGGGCCTCTTGGCTGCTTCTCTGATCAATGCTCTCCTTGCCCGGCCTGTCAGTTTAGGTGGACGGCCATGTCTTGGTAGGTTTGCAGTTGTGCCATACTCTTTCCATTTTCGGATGATGGATTGAACAGTGCTCTGTGAGATGTTCACAGCTTGGGATATTTTTTTATAACCTAACCCTGCTTTAAACTTCTCCACAATTTTATCCCTGACCTGTCTGGTGTGTTCCTTGGGCTTCATTATGCTGTTTGTTCACTAATGTTCTCTAACAAACCTCTGAGGCATTCACAGAACAGCTGTATTTATACTGAGATTAGATTACACACAAGTGGACTCTATTTACTAATTAGGTGACTTCTGAAGGCAATTGGTTGCACTGGATTTTATTTTATCAGAGTAAAGGGGGCTGAATACTTTTGCACGCCACACTTTTCAGTTTTTTATTTGTAAAAAAATTTGTAAACCATGTATCATTTTCCTTCCACTTCACAATTATGCGCCACTTTGTGTTGGTCTATCACATAAAATCCCAATAAAATACATTTACGTTTGTGGTTGTAACGTGACAAAATGTGGAAAAGTTCAAGGGGTATGAAAACTTTTGCAATCCACTGTATTCACTGTACATCGGTACATGTGACAATTAAGGTACCACACTATACCTCTTTCTATCCCGACTCAGGTCTTTTTTTTTCAAATAATCAAAATATCCTAAAATTCAACTATTTCAAAATATCTCAAAATGATCCCAATTTTAGAATCAGTACTCTCTGCAAAATTGCTGGATTCCACTGAACTGAGCTGTTGTTCCCCCACACAACCCTCTTCTCATCTCATCTACACTTCTCCCAGAATAGGTTGAAACTGGACAGATATTTTTGGACTAATGTTGCTTGTCGATGTTCAATTAGGCAGCCGCCACTAAGATAAGACTCGTATAATTCAAAATAAGATTTTTTCAGCACCTCAAACTCAGATAAATTTCTCTTTTCGAGTGCGTAAAAAAATAAATTACTGCGAGTTTATCTAATCAGTTTCAAGTACAGATTATCCCCTAGCTTGGTGGTTTTACTGAGAAGGCAGATGTGTTTACAATTATTTTTAGATGTCATTTCTTTTATCTCCCATTCCCTTAAGAAATCTGTCCTCGAAGATTTAAAAAAATGGTGCTGAATTGTTCATAAAAAAGCCTATGGGAAATAAAGACATAGTCCTGTTGGTCACTGCAACAAGACAGATTAGATTCATCACAATCCTCAAATAAGGACTTAATTACTGGAGCCACAGAGATACTACTGATCCGCTGAGTTACTCCACCATTTTGTGCCTCAGTTTAGTTTAGTTTTGAGATATGCCTTTTGGCCCAACGAGTACATGGCAAGCATTGACCAACCATCCGTTCACACAAGTTCTAAGTTATCCCACTTTCTCATCGACTCCTTCTACATTAGGGACAATTTGCAGAAGTTAATTAACCTACATGCCCTCATTTCTTTAGGGTGTGGAAAGAAACCGGAGCACCCGGAGGAAACCCACGCAGTCACAGGGAGAACCTGCAAACTCTAAACAGGCAGCACCCAATGTCAGGATCGAACCCAGGTCTCTGGCACTCTGGCATATATCTACAGTATATAGCTTCTTTGTTGTTTATGTGGAAAGACACAAAATGCTGGAGTAACTCTGAGGGTCAGGCAGCATCTCTGGAGAACATGGATAGGCGACGTTTCAGGTTGGGACCATTCTTCAGACTGGGATTGGTTTGCATAAAATGGACCTCCCAGTGAAATGGTGAGAACAAAACTTTGATAGCTGTGGAGAAAGAGTTAAATAATGAAAAGAGGGAAGTTAAATATGCTTCAGAATGGATTAATGAATAAGGGCTGGCTAGATTCTCATCATTAATACATAGAAACATAGACAATAGGTGCAGGAGTAGGCCATTCGGCCCTTCGAGCCTGCACCGCCATTCAATATGATCATGGCTGATCATCCAAAATCAGTACCCCGTTCCTGCTTTCTCCCCATATCCCTTGATTCCTTTAGCCCTAAGAGCTATATCTAACTCTCTCTTGAATACATCAGTAGATAGACAATAGATAATTGACAATAGATTGACACATGGTGCTGGAATAACTCAGCGGGTCAGGCAGCATCTCGGGAGAAAAGGAATAGGTGACGATCCTTCATCAGACTGAGAGACAGGGGAGAGGGAAAACGAGAGGTATGGGAAGGTACTGAACAAAGCAGAGCCAGCATCGATGACTCAGGAAAGGTGGAGCCCACAATGGTCCATTGTTGACTGAGGACGGGGTGATAACGAAGGAATACGGAGATGCAACACCTGTCCCTAAACCTCCTCCCTTAACTCCATCCAGGGACCGTCACCTATTCCTTTTCTCCAGTTGCTGCCTGACTCGCTGAGTTACTCCAGCATTTTTAGTCTTAGTCGGAATAAACCAGCGCCTGCAGTTCCTTCGTATACACCTCCTCGTCATTAATTGCTTTGTGACTTTATGGCCTTAAGAAATAACACTTGGTTTAGAACATGAAAATATCACACCTGTTTAGCAAAGATAAAGAAAAGTATCTTGTAATTTTAATTGTGTTTGTTTTGTAAAACAATGACAACCGTTAGGAAATCACAATACTTAATCGAATGAGAAATGTCAATGTGATGTGATAATGAGAAAGAAAGCAGAACTATTGAGAAGTCGGAGAAAGGAAACAGTATTAATAATGTACAATAATTAAATAAAGCCTTCTCGGTTTCAGGAGTTCCAGAGTATTTTACATCAGTGAAGTATAGTCATTCTCATTACACTGCCATATATGGCCACTAATTACCACACAACAAGTTGCCTCAAAGAACTAAGGATCGGATAATCTATTTTGATTCTGCTCAATGACGTGTAAAAAATGTGTCGGAAGGAACTGCAGATGCTGGTTCACACTGAAGATCGACACAAAATGATGGGGTAACTAGACGGGTCTGGCAGCATCTCTGGAGAGAAGGAGGGAAGAGTCTGAAGAAGGGTCTCGAACCGAAACGTCACCCATTCCCTCTCTCCAGAGATGCTGCCTGTCCCGCTGAGTTACCCCAGCATACTGTGTCTATCTGACGTGTAAATAATGATTAGTTTACCCAGATAACTGCACTGAATTATAATATTGGTTCTCACTGAGCAGGTAGATGGGGTTCAGGTTAACCCAATTAAAATATACCACTGCTGGCAAAGCAGTAGTGCTTTGGTTTTGGAGATACAGCATGGAAACAGACCTTTGGCCTAGCAAGTCCATGCTGATCATCGATCACCCATTCACACTAGTTCTGCATTAGCCCACCTTCTCATCCACTGCCTGCACACTAAGGGCAATTTACAGGAACAAATTAACCTACAAACCCGCACGTCTTTGGGAGGTAGGTAGAACTGCTGCCTCACAGCATCAGAGACCCGGGATAGATCCTGACCTTGGTTGCTGTCTGTGTGAAGTTTGCATGTTCTCCCTGTGACCACTTGGGTTTCCTTCGGGTGCTCCAGTTTCCTCCCACATTCCGAAGACGTGCCTGTTTGTAGATTAATTGGCCTCTGTGAATTGTTCCTAGCGTGTAGGGAGCGGATGGGAAAGTGGGATAACATGGAACTAGTGTGAAGGGGTGATCAATGGTTGGCCATGGACCAGGTGGGCTGAAGGGTCTGTTTCCGTGCTGTATCTCCAAACTGTAAACTCTACACTAGTATTTATGCAATATTCCAACCTGAACGATACAAAATTACAATGTAATGTGCTGATAATATGCCTTCCTGAAATGCAGCATGAAAATAAAATCATGGGCATAAAATCATAAACTCTACCTACGCACGGTATCTTTGCACAAATTGTACAAACTGATGAATTCACATCTAAACTGCTCTTATCAAATGCAATTGTTTTTGAAGTAGTGAGTTGGCATCTATAACTTCCTTTTGCCAGGCCCTAACATTCAGAATTCTCCCCTTAAGTTCACTGCCTCTCCTCCCTTAAAACACTCCTTAATACCCACGTCATTGGCCATGCCTTCAGTCAACAGACCGAGATATTTCAACATGATTTTTTTTCAGTGAAATCCTCCAGGGAGAGGTTTCTGCATCAGGGGTATAATATAACCCGTGTTAAAGAAGGAACTGCAGATGCTGGAGAATTGAGGGTACACAAAAGGCTGGAGAAACTCAGCGGGTGCAGCAGCTTCTAAGGAGCGAAGGAGATAGGCGACGTTTCGGGTCGAGACCCTTCTTCAGACTGGTCAGGGATCAGGGAAACGAGAGAGGGTACACAAAAAGCTGGAGAAACTCAGCGGGTGCAGCAGCATCTAAGGAGCGAAGGAGATAGGCGACGTTTCGGGTCGAGACCCTTCTTCAGACGAAACGAGAGATATAGTCGGTGATGTGGAGAGATAAAGAACAATGAATGAAAGATATGCAAAAAAGTATCGATGATAAAGGGAACAAGCCATTGTAAGCTGTTTGTAGTGTGAAAATGAGAAGCTAGTGCGACTAGGGTGGGGGAGAGATAGAGAGAGAGAGGGAATGCCAGGGCCCGAGGGCTGAGGGAGAGGTGGGAAGGGGAGGAGATAGCAAGGGTTAACAGAATTAAGAAAATTTAATTGAATTTTGGGCTTGAACATTGAATTTTCTCAATTCTGTTAACCCTTGCTGTCTCCTCCCCTCTCTATCTCTCTCCCCCACCCTAGTCGCACTAGCTTCTCATTTTCACACTACAAACAGCTTACAATGGCTTGTTCCCTTTATCATCGATACTTTTTTGCATATCTTTCATTCATTGTTCTTTATCTCTCCACATCTCTGTCTATATCTCCCGTTTCCCTGATCTCTGACCAGTCTGAAGAAGGGTCTCGACCCGAAACGTCGCCTATCTCCTTCGTTCCTTAGATGCTGCTGCACCCGCTGAGTTTCTCCAGCCTTTTGTGTACCCTATAATATAACTGTGCTTGTTTTGCTGTTAGTTTTTATTAAAACAAAAAAAACTTGCATTTCCACAGGCCCTGCCATTTTTAGACTTTAGATTTTAGAGATACGGTGCAGAAACAGGCCCTTCGGCCCTCCGAGTCCATGTCAGCCAGCGATCACTCCACACACTAACACTATGCACACTGGGGACAATTTACGATTTTTTTATCAGAGCCAATTAACCTACAAACCTGGAATGTGGGAGTACCCGTAGAAAGCCCATGCGGGGAGAACGTGCAAACTCCGTACTGACAGCACCCTTAATCAGGATCGAACCCGGGAGTCCGGAGCTGTGAGGCAACAACTCTACCGCTGGGGCACTGTGTCACCCTCTCTCTCCTTTGAGGATTTCCTGAAACATTTATGGAGAGTGAAGGACTTTTGAAATGTAGCTACTGTTGTAATAAAGTCAAAGTCGCATAAAAATTTCCACATGTAAAGCTTCCACACTCTGCAATCTGATAATGAAAGGATCATTTGATTCTCCTGATAAACACTAACCAGGACATCAGGGAACAAATTACCTGAAATTGGTGCCATGAATTCTTTACATCCCCCTGAGAAAAGATAGGCCTCAGTTTAATATTTCAAGTGAAAGGTTGCACCTCAAACACTGCAATAAACTTTTAGTACTGTATCAAGAAATCAGTATAGATTTTTGCACTCAAAACTTTGATCCTTCGAACTTAGAGACAAGCACACAGCAACAATCTGTTTAGTTTAGTTTAGTTTACTTTAGTTAAGTTTAGAGATGCAGCGCAGAAACAGGCCCTCAGATCCACCGACTCCAACGCGATCAGCGATCCTCGCACACTAACACTATCCTACACACACTAGGGACAATTTACATTTATACCAAGCCAATTAACCTACAAACCTGTACAGTTTTAGAGTGTGAGAGGAAACTGGAGATCCCCGGAGAAAACCGGAGATCCCGGAGAAAACCCACATAGGTCACGGGGAGAGCGTACAAACTCCGTACAGACAGCACCCGTATTCAGGATCCAACACCGAACGCTGGCACTGTAAGACAGTAACTCTACCACTGCACCACTGTGTCACCCCAATTTATTTTTTATTTACTGGCGGTTTCTGCTTTAATAACTTCATTTCTCTGCAAGGAACAATTGAATGGAACAAATTCCATTCCTGCCTGGCCCACTGTTTAATTACACTGTTGAAGTCTGCTATAAGATATCTGAAATCTAGGGTGGCACAGTAGCACAGCTGGTAGAGTTGCTGCCGCACTGCACCAGAGACCTGGGTTCAATACTAACATCAGGTGCTGTCTGAGTGGAGTTTGCACGTTCTCCCAGTGACCGCGTGGGTTTGCTCCCGGCGCTCCACTTTCCTCCCACGTCCCAATGACGTGCGCGTTTGTACGTTAATTGGCCCGCTGTAAAATTGCCTCCTAGTGAGTAGGGAGCGGATGAGAAAATGGGATAACATGGAACTAGTGCGATGGTCGGCGTGGACGCAATGGGCCGAAGGGCCTGTTATGAATGTTTAAACAGCGGGGTTTCTCTGAAACCACGGCAACGTCATGCAATAAGGTTCCCGGACACATGTCACATAAATGAATGCATAAATGACATAAATGTTACATTGTTTTTACCCTAAAGGACAATGCATATTGCAAAATGTTGAATTAGATGTTCAGATTTAATGGTAATAATTATTGACTGTCCTTTTCAGACATATATTGCTCCATATCTTCTTAATCTACTTAGCAATATATGTCGTAAAGGCCAGTCAATATTCTATTATTATTGAATGATTTAATTCCCCCATGGTGGGGCTTGAGCTTCTTCTTCTTCTTGGGTATGGCATGCACATCCTAAAGTTGTCGGACAACTTGTTCTATTTGACCTTATTTGATTGTGCACGCCGGGTTGTTTGCATTCGTCGAAACAGGGCCTACCACGTGAAGGTTCCAATGTTCCACCCCAGACTTGAGCTGACGGCTGCAGATTAGTATTAGCTCTGATAAAGGGTCTTTAACCTAAAATGTTAATTCTGTTCACCTTTCCATAGATTCTGCCTTGCCTGCTGAGTGCTTCCAGCATTTTCGTTCTGAATACCCCAATTTGAGGAAGGTCATTCTTGCAATTGAGGGAGTGCAGCGTAGGTTCACCAGGTTATTCCCGGGATGGTGGGGCTGTCATATGCCACTGGGCTTGTATTCACTGGAATTTAGAAAAATGAGAGGGGATCTCATAGAAACATATAGAATTATTAAGGGTTTGGACACGCTACATGCAGGAAACATGTTTCCGAAGTTGGTGGAGTCCAGAACCAGGGGCCACAGTTTAAGAATAAGGGGGGAGGCCATTTAGAACTGAGATGAAGAAAAACATTTTCACACATAGAGTTGTGAATTTGTGGAATTCTCTGCCTCAGAAGGCAGTGGAGGCCAATTCACCAGATGCATTCAAAAGAGAGTTAGATGGAGATCTTTTGGCTAGCGGAATCAAGGGATATGGGGAGAAGGCAGGAATGGGGTACTGATTGTGGATGATCAGCCATGATCACATTGAATGGCCGCCTCGAAGGCCAACTCCTGCACCTATTATCTATGCATCTACATACTGTATCCATAATTACTAGTCTAGTAAGTCTAACTACTGTGCTATCACTGTTTCTTGAGTGGCTGCATGCTTGCCTTAGAGTGTGCTTTAGCAGTTATTGCAAGGGAGACGGTCTTAGAGGCATGCAAGACAGAGACGCTCTTCCATCCATGTCATGCTTCGAGGCGGCACGATTGGGCAGCGGTAGAGATGCTGCCTTAGTGCTAGAGACCCGGGTTCGATCCTGACTATGGCTGCTTGTTTGAATGGAGTTTGTATGGTCTCTCCGTGACCACGCGGGTTTTCTCTGGGAGCTCCGGTTTCCTCCCACACTCCAAAGACGTACACGTTTGTAGGCTAATTGACTTGGTATAATTGTAAATTGTTCCTATTGTGTGTAGGATAGTGTTAGTATGCAGGGATCGCTGGTCGGCGCCGTCTCGGTTGGTCGGAGGGCCTCATTCCACACAGTATTTCTAAACTGAACTCGACTGTGCCGACCAAAATGATTCCATCTCAACTAGGTCCATTTGCCCCGGCACGGCCTATATCATTCCAATAATCTTAGAATTTTGTACAATTTTGGCCACCTTTTTTCAGAAAAACAAACAATATCATGTACAAAATCGCAAGAGTAATAGATGGGTGGAGGCACAGAGTTTCTTGCCCAGAGTAGGGAAATCAAGAACCAGAGGAAATTGGTTTAAGGTGAGGGAGGAAAGATTTAATAGGAACCTGAGGGGTAACTCTTTCACACAAAGTGTGGTGGGTGTATGGAACGAGCTGCCAGAGGAGGTAGTTGAGGCAGGGACTATCGCAATGTTTAAGAAACATTTAGATGGGTACATAAATAGGACAGGTTTAGAGTTCTGGGTCCAGTGGCGCTACGAGTCGGCAACGGGTTAGTTTATTCCACTTTTTTTGTTTTTTTTAGTATGTCCAAAAGTATGTTTTAGTGTTTCTCTGTATGTCTTGTGTGGGAGGGTGGTGGGGGGGGGGGGGAATAGGGGGAAACCGTTTTTCAGGCACCAACCTCGACGGAGATGCGACTTTCTTCCTTGTCACTTCTTCGCCCCCCTTCTCGCGGCCTTACAGCTGGTTTGGTACAGCCTTTCCCGGAGTCGGGCCCAGAGCTTCAGCAGCGGGGACTTTAACATTGCGCAACCTTGCCGGGGGTCGCTCCGACCGCTGGCCGAGGGGGCTAAAACATCTTGGAGCTTCTGGCCGCAGGTGTGGAGTGGACGTCGGCGTTCCGACCACCGCAACCACAGGGCTTGAACATCGGGCCGTCCGTAGCAGCGACTACGGAGGGTCATGGCCCCGACCACAGGTGAACAAGGGAGGAGGAGGACTGTCTGAACTGTATTGCTTCCACCACAGTGAAGAATGCTGTGGTGGATGTGTGTTGAATTATGTTGTGCATTATGTCCTTTTTTAATTATAACTAGAGCCAGGATTTTGCCATAAATGCCATGTGCGTTTTCATGCCTTTTATGATGATTTCACCAGGATAATGGCTTTTTCACGATCGAGTGCCTAAATCAGCCTTTTTTTTCGGTTATGCTTAAAGGTCGTGCTATTTTCTCGTCGTACCGTGATTACAATTTTTTTTATGTTAACACGTTAATATTAATGTTATTATTACATGTTAACATAGTATAAATTACAAGAAAATTTCCAAAACCGGGGGCGCCACCATCGGTCGTTCATTCATTCGTGCCGCTGCATGCTGGTTCAATCTTCTGCAAAATCTATTTATTGCTTCCAATTTTGCAAACATCCCACAAGCTCGCACTTCCCATGAGAAACGTGGCGAAACATTAGTGAATAACTTGCAGGTTTTCCACAAAGTAACTGACGATATTCGTAAAGTTCCTGGCGATGTAGGTAAAGACATACAAGGAAAATGTGAGAGAGTGGTTTTAGCTATCAAAGATCTTGAAGAAATACAAAATATAGCTTTGTAATGCACAAGATATCAACATGAATATAGAGTCTGTAGCTTGTCTCGGGTATACACCAGTGACCTCAGCTGAAGTAGAAAGTTATTCCACAACTGAAGCATATCCTGTCTGAGAGGCGGCATAGTTTAACATCAGATATAAAAAATGCTAGTAATTATATGCAACCAAGGAACTTTGGTCATTTAATGTAGTATACATTAGTATACATATTTTGGTGGTGGAAATACATGCGAATATTTACCTTTTTAGTCAATGAAAGCCTTTTTCGTGCAATTTTGTAATTTTATTATGCCTTTTTGCCTGCCTATTTCAGAGTTTTTCAGTGCCATAACATCCTGGCACAATGATAGCACTGCATGGTAAATTCATTTCACTGCACCTTATGGTGCATGTTACAAATAAATTTGAACTTTGAAAACCTTTGGATATGGGCCAAAGGCAGGCAGGTGGTACGAGTGCGGAAGGGACATCACCCTGGCCACACGCTCATCTCGCCACAAGCATTGGGGAGAAGGTACAAGAGCCGGAGAAGCGTTACATCCAGATTCAATAACAACTTCTTCACATCAACCATAAAGGTTATTGAACCCCCCCCCCTGCACAACACTAACACACCGTTGTGGCACGGTGGCGCAACACGGTAGAGTTGTTGCCTTACAGCACTTGCAGCGTCGCAAACAACGGTTCGATCCTACGGGTGATGTTCGTATGGAGAAAACGCGTGAGTTTTCTCCGAGATCTTCGATTTCCTCCCACACTCCAAAGACGTACAGGTTTGTAGGTTAATTAGTATAAGTAAAATGCCCCTAGTGTGTGTAGGATAGCATTAATGTGCAGGGATCGCTGGTCGGTGCAGACTCAGTGGACCGAAGGGCCTGTCTAAACTAAACTAAGTCTGAAGAAGGGTTTCGACCCGAAATGTCACCCATTCCTTCTCTCCAGAGGTGCTGCCAGTCCGACTGAGTTACTCCAGCATTTTGTGTCTACCTTCGAAATTAATCTAAACTGTATCTCAGCACCAAACTTCAATGGACTTTTTAATAGGCTGCACTACATACATCAGCTTGTAATATTATGATCTGGCTACCTGAGATCAGCGGTCGATGAGCGTGAGGGGGAGTGGGGAAGACAATGGAGACCCGGCATGAGGGGACCACCGTGAAGAACAATGGAGGATCCAGCGTGAGGGGACCACCGTGAGGGGCGGCGAGAGAACAAAGGCAGACCCTGTCTTTTTCTATTTGTTTTCATTTTTGATTTCAAGTTTTCGTGTACCTTGTTGCATGTTGTGACTGCTGGCAGACCAATTTCCCTCTGGGTATGAATAAAGTTCTATCGTATTGTATCGTAGTATTACTGATAATTTATTGTATATTTATTTGTGTGTTCATGCATTAATGTGTCTGCAATGCTGCAGCAAGTAAGAATTTAATTGTATCCGGTTCTGGTGCATATGACAATTAAACATGCTTGACATGACTCAAATTTGCAGGCACTACATGCTTTTGTTTCCTATGCTTCTATTTATGAATTGCAGATCTAATATGTTTTCCGAGCCACTCACTCTCAACATACCCTGCCATTTTAACACACAGGAGAAAGGAGGAGAGAGGGGAGAGAGGGGGAGGAGGGGAGCAGAGGGGAGGAGGGAGAGGGAGAGAGGGGGAGAAGTGAGGGGAGAGGGGAGGAGGGAGAGGGAGAGAGAAGGAGAGAGGGGAGAGAGGGGAGAGAGGGGAAGAAGTGAGGGGAGGGGAGCAGAGGGGAGAGAGGAGGAGGGAGAGGGGAAGGGGGAGGAGAGAGCTCGGCGACCTGACACCCGCCAGGGGAAGAGGGCGAGTTTTAAAGTACAACAAAACTGGTCGCAACCCACCAAGCACGTCCTCTCCTTGGCGTTCAGGGGAGGAGGAGGGAGGGAAGGTAGGTAGGTAGGTAGATATATATATATATATATATATATATATATATATAGAGAGAGAGAGAGAGAGAGAGAGAGAGAGAGAGAGAGGGGAAGAAGGGGAGGGAAGGTAGAGAGAGGGTGAGAGAGAAAGAAGGGGAGGGAAAGTAGAGAGAGAGAAAGAGAAGGGGAGAGAGAGAGAGAAAGAGAAAGAAGGGGAGGGAAGGGAAGGTAGAGAGAGGGTGAGAGAGAGAAAGAGAAGGGGAGGGAAGGTAGAGAGAGAGAGAAAGAGGAGAGGGAAGGTAGAGAGAGAGAGAGAGAGAAAGAGAAAGAAGGGGAAGGAAGGTAGAGAGAGAGAAAGAGAAGGGGAGAGAGAGAGAAAGAGAAGGAAGGGGAGGTAGAGAGAGAGAAAGAGGAGGGACGGTAGAGAGAGAGAAAGAGAAAGAAGGGGAGGGAAGGTAGAGAGCGAGAAAGAGAAGGGGAGGGAAGGTAGAGAGAGAGAGAGAGAGAGAGAAAGAAGGGGAGGGACGGTAGAGATAGAGAGAGAGAGAGAGAGAGAGAGAGGGGGCAGGTAGAGGGAGAGAAGGGGAGGGGGAGAGAGAAAGAGAAAGGAGGGAAGGTAGAGAGAGGGTGAGAGAGAGAAAGAGAAGGGGAGGGAAGGTAGAGAGAGAGAATAAAACCACATAATGACGGTGGCGAACAACGGCGAGAGTGAGGAGAGGAGCCGGGAGGAGATGGAGCGGGAGGGCGGCGAGGAGGGGGCGGCGGCGGCGGGCGGGGACGCGGGCGGGGAGAGCGGCGGCGGCGGGGGGCTACAGGCCGGAGCCCAGCCCCAGGCGGCCGGGCAGCTGCTGGGCTCGCAGCTGGACGACTTGCCCACCTCCACCATCGCCTGCAACGTGGACGAGAGGGTGTTCGTGGACGCCTTGTACCGGGTAAGCTGCGTGCCGGTGCCGGTGTCGGACGGCGGGGCCGCGGGGGTGGGACAGGCCGCGCCAGCCTCCCCCATCTTGCTGCGGGAAGGCCGCGGCTTCTTTATTCTCCCTCACACAAACGCCGCCGCCGCTGCTGCCCCTTCACCACAAACACCAAGCTCTCTCTGTGTGTGTCTGTGTGAGCACAAATGAAAGGACACCGACATTTAATCATTTTAATGATCATTTGCTCCACAAATTATCATGAAGGACACACTGCTGAATTGAGAGCTTTTTGCACCATGCATCAACGTGTTAAGAGTGTATGTATTATTGTCATAATAATAATAATATATTTTATTGTCATTACACATAAGTGCAACGAGATTTGGTTTGCAACTTCCATCCGATGTCATAACTTAAACGATTAATAACATGTAGGTTTAGATACCCCGAGAACAAGGTTTGTAACATGGGTCCCAGATAGAACAATTACATTCTTACTTGCAGTGTTTTTGTTTGTTTTTTCCCAAACACCCAGTTCTCTCATTTTGTGGAGGAGACAGCAGAAACAAACAGCCGATTGTTTAATTTGTGGAGCAAATAGTGGGGAAATGACACTGGAGAACGTGCAGAATGCATCAATTTGTCAAAAGTGTTTTATTGCCATATGTCAAAGATAGAACAATCACATTCTTACTTGCAGGTTTTTTTTTTCAAACACCAAGCTCTCTAATTTTGTCTGTGTGTGAACACAAATGAAAGGACACCGACACCGACAATATTTTAATGATCATTTGCTCCACAAATTGTCAAGGACAGACACACTGCTGAATTGAGAGCTTTTGCACCATACATCAATGTGTTAAGAGTGTATGTATTATTGTCATATGTCCCAGATAGAACAATTACATTCTCTCATTTTGTGGAGCAGAATTGAAAGGACAGCAGAAAATGCATCCGTTTGTCAAGAGTGGTTCATTGCCATATGTCCAAGATAAAACAATGACATTCCCGCTTGCAGTTTTTTTTCCAAACATCATGGTCTCAAATTTTGTTGAGCAGAAACGAAAGGACACTGGAAACAGCAGGTTCATTAATTTGTGGAGCAAATTATGAAGAAATGGTACTGGAGAATGTGCAAAAGGCATCAATTTGTCAAGAGTGTTTTATTGCCAAATGTCCCAGATAGAACAGTGACATTTTTACTTGTCTTTGTTTCCACAAGTATTATTTGGTTGCCTAACATTATTTTTTCCAGAGATTTGTCATATGTGGATTATATTTACTAAATTATTTTATGGAGTAGAAATAAAAGGACACTGGTAAATTCAGAGCTTGCAATGCATCACTTTGTTTTTACATCCACAAGTGGCATTTTGGTTACTTTACATTATTTTTTCTCGGAGCTGGCATATGTGAATTATATTTATTAAATTACCTTGTGGAGCAGAAACGATAGGACACTGGCAAATTCAGAGCTTGCAATTTTGTTTTTGCTTCCACAAGTGGTATTTTGTTGCCCTTCATTATCTTTTCCTAAGAGTTGTCATATGTGGATTATATTTACTAAATTACTTTGTGGAGCAGAAATGAAAAGACACTTGTAAATTCAGATTTTGCAATGCTGTCAAGCTTTAATACATTAATTTTTCTTTGCTGTCACAAGTGTTATTTTGGTTACCCTACATGTTTTTTCCTAAGAGTTATCATATGTGAATTATATTTATTAAATTACCTTGAGGAGCAGAAATGAAAGGACACTGGTGAAGTCGGAGCTTGCAATGTATAATGTTTTTGCTTTCACAATTGCTATTTTGGTTGTCATTCATTAACTTTTCCTTGTTATAAGTTGTTATAAGTGGATTAAATTTACTAAATTTAGTTGTGGAGCAGAAATACAAAGACACTGGTGAATTGAGAGCTTTCAATGCATTAATTTGTCTTTACTTCCACTTGTCCAGTTTTGGTTGCCTGTCAATATTTTTCTACAAAGAGAGTTGTCATATGTGGATTACATTTACTAAATTACTTTGTGGAGCAGAAATGAAAAGACAATGGTAAATTGAGATTTTGCAATGCATTAAAATTTGTCTTCCATTAGAGCAATTTTGATTGCCCTTCATCATTTTTTTTTTCCTAAGCGTTATTTATTACATGTGGATTATATTTACAAAATTTATTTGTGGAACAGAAATGAAAGGACATTGGTGAATTGAGAGCTTGCAATACATCAGGTTTTTCTTTACTTCCACTATACCTGTTTTGGTTGTCTGTTGTTATTTTTGTTTTCCCAAAAAGAGTTGCCATATTTGCTAAAATACTTTGCATAATTTAAGAAGGAACTGCAGATGCTGGGAAATCGAAGGTAAACAAAAATGCTGGAGAAATTCAACGGGTGAGGCAACATCTATGGAGCAAAGGAAATAAGCGACGTTTCAGGTTGTGACCCTACTTCAGAAGGACATAGGTGACGTTTCAGGCCGAGACCCTTCAGAAGGAAATAGGCGACGTTTCGGGTTGAGACCTTCAGAAGGAAATAGGCGACCTTTCGGGTCGAGACCCTTCTTCAGAAGGAAATGGGCGACGTTTCAGGTCGAGACCCTTCTTCAGAAGGAAATAGGCGACATTTCGGGTCGAGACCCAGAAGGGTCTCGACCCGAAACGTCACCTATTTCCTTCACTCCTTAGATGCTGCCTTACCCGCTGAGTTTCTTCAGCATTTTTGTCCACCTTGCATAAACCAGTGATTTTTTTCCCCCTAACTTGTCATTTGATTGCAAATGTCTATAACTGCTGAGGGGTAATGCAACTAATCTTAGATTTTATTTTTGTTCCATTGGTTGTCAGGAAAAAAAATGCCATCTGGTGCTGTTTATTGAACAATAATCAAATTCATCACACAATTAAAGCTGGTAATATTAAGTTTATATGTGAAGGCAACATCTATAGGTAAATCAGATAGTTCACTTCCTGTCATGATTGTGTCGAGTAGTTCCCACGTTTAAAAAACATTCAGCATCGGTGGTTCTTTGACAGAACCTGCAAGATTTTTTATGCTTTGTTTTTCACATGTTTATGCTGTAGCTACTTCTTGGGGGTTTTGCGTCCACATGCGACTTGCAAAATACCTATGTGTTTCATTGGCTTCCAATTGCATACCGGTGGGTCATTTTGCCTGAAACGCATTTCATTCTGCATTGGGTTGTTCAAAAGTAAAATGGGTTCCTAATTTGTTAGTGTAGCAGTGTACCTGCATTAGTGACCTCAGCTTCTGTTTTTAGCTGGAGTCACTCAGCAGATCAGGCAGCATCTCTGGAGAACATGGATAGGTGTTGGTTCAGGTTGAGCCCCAACTTCAGAGCTGAAACGACACCTTCCCATGTTCTCCAGGGACGCTGCCCGACCCACTGAGATATTTTGGCACTTTGTGCCTTCCTTTTGTAAACCAGCATCTGCAGTCCCTCGTATTTTCATACTATGTTTTACAGTGATCTAGGATTAGGCTTCTAATTATACCATGTGCAAAGGTGCAATCAAAGGTTTTGTTCTGCATGCCATCCAAACAAATATACTATAACTAAATACAATCAAGTCAAACTCGCGTATGATGGGAAGAAGATTCCGGATGCAGAATATAGTTGTCAGCATTATAGCGCAATAGTTCCATAGACAAAGTCCAATGTCCACATTTGGGTAAAGGTGAATCGAACCATACCCTAGCTAATGGAAGAATTGTTCAGATGCCTGATAACAGAGGTTCAGTCTAGTTTATTGTCACGTGTACCGAGGTACAGTGAAAAGTTTTTGCTGCGTGCCATCCAGTCAGCAGAAAGACAATACATGATTACAATCGAACCATTTACAATGTATAGATACATGATAAGGGAAAAACGTTTAGTGCAAGGTTAAGCCAGCAAAGTCCGGTTAAGGATAGCCCGAGGGTCTCCAATGAGGTTGATAGTAGTTCAGCACTGCTCTCTGGTTGTGGTGGGATGATTCAGTCGCCTGATAACAGATAAGAGGTGAGGAAGCTGTTCCTGAGTCATGCCGACAAGCTTGATGTTGTTCCCAATTGCCGACAAGCTTGATGTTGTTCCCAATTACAAATGCCACATGCATGACCAACATCTATTGGCACTTTGTTCTTGCCTGACTAAATTTAGAAGTGCAGAATCTATAACTGTATCTTGGATTGAATTGTGCAGCTCAATTTACATAGCATTGTACTTTATTGAAAATTATTTGATTATCGTTATTGAGCAGAATTAGGTAGAATTCAAATAGAATTACAAAATTGGTTGACTTCTAAATTCTTGATGAATTTAAATTCTAGATCTAGGTTTAGATTATTTAGATCTAGATTCAGCCACAGAGCTGTCACTACATTTTACATTCTTTGTAAAAAAATCTGACAATTTTTATAAACCTGTTTTTGATTTGCTGGATATCATAACACATAAGTTTCCGACTTTTTGTCTACTTGGAAAGAAGAACGAATGCCTGACATAACACTAAGTTAACAAACTCGCTTCATTGTGTATATCGGAGACCAAATCTACGTCCAGAAATATAAGTAGCAATTAGCAAAGCTGGTGCTGGTGCTGGTTAAATTTTAATGGTGGAAAGTTTATGGGGCATTGGTGTTGTCTGCTATCATCAAAAAGGTTATCGATGAGTCAAATAGTTTATTTTGCAATAGTTGCATTGCCCGTGTGTACTCACAATGCAACAGTCTCCTCGTCCTCCACTCTTGTGGAAATATGCAATGTCACTTAGAGTCATACAGTGTGGAAACAGGCCCTTCGGCCCAATTTGCCCACACCAGCCAAAATGTCCCAGCTACACAAGTCCCACCTGCCCACATTTCGTCCATATCCCTCCAAACCTGTCCTATCCAATGTATCTGTCTGTTTCTTGATCACTGGGACCTCTTTTGGGGAAGGCATGATCTGTACACAAAGGACGGGTTGCACTTGAGCCCGAGGGGGACCAATATCCTGGCAGGGAGATTTGCAAAGGCTACTGGGGAGACTTTAAACTGGAAAGGCTGGGGGGAGGTACTCGGGTAGAGGGGGCTAGGGGACAGGGTGTGGGGCAAGAGGCAGAGAAGGGAAGCACTCGGATCCAAAATGTAGGCGAGAAAGATGAAAAAGATAATAGACCGAGAATAAGGGATGGTGGGTTTCTAAAATGTGTATATTTTAATGCTAGGAGCATTGTAAGTAAGGTGGACGAACTTAGAGCCTGGATTGACACCTGGAAATATGATGTTGTGGCAATCAGTGAAACATGATTGCAGGAGGGCTGTGATTGGAAACTAAATATTCCAGGATTTCGTTGCTTCAGGTGTGATAGAATTGGAGGGACCAGAGGGGGAGGTGTTGCATTGCTTGTCAGATAAGATATTACAGCAGTGCTTTGGCAGGATAGATTAGAGGGCTCGTCTAGGGAGGCTATTTGGGTGGAACTGAGAAGTGGGAACGGTGTAGCAACACTTTTAGGGGTGTATTATAGACCGCCAAATGGGGAGCGTGAATTGGAAGAGCAAATATGTAAGGAGATAGCAGATATTAGTAGTAAGCACAAGGTAGTGATTGTGGGAGATTTCAATTTTCCAAAAATAGACTGGGAAACACATTCTGTAAATGGGCTGGATGGTTTGGAGTTTGTAAAATGTGTGCAGGATAGTTTTTTGCAGCAGTACATAGAGGTATCGACCAGAGAAGGGGCAGTGCTGGACCTCCTGTTAGGAAATGAGGCAGGTCAGGTGACGGAGGTATGCGTTGGTGAGCACTTCGGGACCAGTGATCACAATACCATTAGTTTCAATATAATTATGGAGAGAGTCAGAACTGGACCTAGGGTAGAGATTTTTGATTGGAGAAAGGCTAACTTTGAGGGAATGCGTAAGGATTTTAAAGGAGTGAATTGGGACACTTTGTTTCATGGGAAGGATGTAGAAGAGAAATGGAGGACATTTAAAGGGGAAATTGTAAGAGTACAGAATCTTTATGTCCCTGTTAGGTTGAAAGGAAATAGTAAAAATTGGAAAGAGCCATGGTTTTCAAGGGAAATTGGACACTTGTTTCGAAAAAAGAGAGATATCTACAATAATTATAGGAGGCATGGAGGAAATGAGGTGCTAGAGGAGTATAAAGAATGTAAAAAGAATCTTAAGAAAGAAATTAGGAAGGCTAAAAGAAGATATGAGGTTGCTTTGGCAAGAAAGGTGAAAGTAAACCCAAAGGGTTTCTACAGCTATATTAATAGCAAAAGGATAACGAGGGATAAAATTGGACCATTAGAGAACCAGAATGGACAGCTATCTGCAGAGCCAAAAGAGATGGGGGAGATATTGAACAATTTATTTTCTTCGGTATTCACCAAGGAGAAGGATATTGAACTCGGTGAGTTAAGGGGAAAGAGTAGAGTAGCTATGGAAACTATGAGATTCAAAGAGGAGGAAGTACTGACACTTTTAGAAAACATAGAAACATAGAAATTAGGTGCAGGAGTAGGCCATTCAGCCCTTCGAGCCTGCACCGCCATTCAATATGATCATGGCTGATCATCCAACTCAGTATCCCGTACCTGCCTTCTCTCCATACCCTCTGATCCCCTTAGCCACAAGGGCCACATCCAACTCACTCTTAAATATAGCCAATGAACTGGCCTCTAACAGTGGCTGAATGGGAGATGTCAGAGAGTAATGGTGGATGGCTGTTTGTCAGGTTGGAAGCCGGTGACCAGTGTTGTGCCTCAGGGATCTGTGTTGGGTCCACTGTTGTTTGTCATGTACATCAATGATCTGGATGATGGGGTGGAAAATTGGATAAGTAAGTATGCAGATGATACTAAGATAGGTGGTGTTGTGGATAATGAAGTAGATTTTCAAAGTCTACAGAGAGATTTGGGCCATTTGGAAAAGTGGGCTGAAAGATGGCAGATGGAGTTTAATGCTGATAAGTGTGAAGTGCTACATCTTGGCAGGACAAATCAAAATAGGACGTACATGGTAAATGGTAGGGAATTGAGGAATGCTGTGGAACAGAGGGATCTAGGAATAACTGTGCATAGTTCCCTGAAGGTGGAATCGCATGTAGATAGGGTGGTAAAGAAAGCCTTTGGTGTGCTGTCCTTTATAAATCAGAGCATTGAATATAGGAGTAGGGAAGTAATGTTAAAATTGTACAAGGCATTGGTAAGACCAATTCTGGAGTATGGTGTACAATTTTGGTCGCCTGGTTATAGGAAGGATGTCAACAAAATAGAGAGAGTACAGAGGAGATTTACTAGAATGTTGCCAAGGTTCCAGCAACTATGTTACAGAGAAAGGTTGAACAAGTTAGGTCTTTATTCTTTGGAGCGCAGAAGGTTAAGGGGGGACTTGATTGAGGTCTTTAAAATGATGAAAGGGATTGACAGAGTTGACGTGGATACGTTTTTCCCATTGAGGGTAGGGAAGATTCAAACAAGAGGGCATGACATGAGAATTAAGGGACAGAGGTTTCGGGGTAACGTGAGGGGGAACTTCTTTACTCAGAGGGTGGTGGCTGTGTGGAATCAGCTTCCTGTACCGCCTCCCCGATGGTAGGAGGGCAAACAGTCCATAGTTAGGGTGGGAGGGGTCCTTGATGATCTTCCCAGCCCGTCTCAGACACCGTTTTTGGTGGAGGGCATCCATGGCAGCGAGCGGGGCACCGATGATGTGCTGGGCGGTTTTCACCACCCGTTGTAGTGCCTTCCTGTGTGAACAGCTGTCCACCCAGTATACAAGGTCACAGATCCATAAAGGTGATTAGATGTTGGTCTTTATTATCTGGTGTATGGGATATAAGAGCATGGAGATCATGGTGCAATGAAGTAAAACTTAGATTAGGTCACACCTGGAGTATTGTGTGCAATACTGGTCTCCAGAAATGGAAAGCGTATACAGTGTGTTCAATAAAGTGTGGTTTGGGTAAAATTGAATGCTTTGTGACTTTATTGGCATCCTTTATGTGGTGATTCTTTACATACCTTGGTTACGCAGAACAAAGAATATCACCTCACAGGTTCACAAGTTATTGGAGTAGAATTCAGCCCATCGAGTCTACTCCGCCATTCAATCATAGCTGATCTGTACCTCCTAATCCCATTTTCTTTTCCTTCCTTAAAAATATCCATTGACTTGGCTTCCATAGCCCTCTGTGGCAATGAGTTCCACAGATTAACTACCCGCTGACTATAGAAGTTCCTCCTCGCCTCATTACTAAAAGAGCCCTTAATTCTGAGGCTATGACCTCTGGTCCTAGACTCTCCCACCAGTGGAAACATATTTTCCACATCCGCTCTATCTATGCCTTTCATTATTCTGTAAGCTTCAATGAGGTCCGTCCCCCCCCCCCCCCCACAACCTTCTAAACTCTAGCGAGTAGAGGCTCAGTGCTGTCAAATGCTCATCATATGCTAACCCATTAATTCCTGGAATCATTCTTGTCACGTGACAATAATGCTTCATTCATTCATGTCCACCACTGATTTTCCACCCTTGGTTCCAGAACCTTATTATCTGTTTTGTTGGACCGACGGAGATCACTGCCTCGGGGTGGAGGAGATTGCAAATTCGGCCTTGGAAGTCGTCTATGGCAAGGGTTCCCAACCTGGGGTAAACCTGGGGCAAATTTTCAAAAGTAAATTTACTCCAGGGGGTAAATTACACCTAACCAGTGGATTTGTTAAAAACAGTATTTTAAAATTTCCCCTTTGACGGTTGCTTTATTCTGGTAGAAGTGTAAACTCAAATTACTGAACTAAACAGGGTGGGGGTGAATTTACTTTCAAAAAGTTGCCAGGGGGTAAACGGGACGAAAAAGGTTGGGAGCCCCTGGTCTATGGGAAAGGATTTGCCAACTCTGGCCAAACCGCAGTTCCAGAGACCCGGCTGCTAGAAGCAGATCCATCACTCCGATCGGTGTGGAAGACCCAATGAGGTCGAGATCGGCCACGTTTTCAGGGTTGACTACCAGGGAGGATCTCAGATGCGCTCTCCTGATGTCCAGATCAAAGGAGCTGCCGGATCACCAGTTGCCGAAAAATGTGCGGTGGACCTGTAATTACACTGAAGGAGATCCACCAGAATGTTGACTGAGGTAGATTGCCTCAGTTACAGGGAGTGGTTGGATAGACTGGGTTTGTATTTGGACAAGCAGAGCCTGAGCGACTGATAAAGGCATACAAATTACGAGGGACAAACTTTCCCCCATAATGGAGACATCTAAAACCAGAGGGTATAAATTTAAGCTCGTGATTTAGAGTTTACCAGAGGAATTTATTTTTGTTCAGCAGAGTGTTTGCAGTCTGGAAGGCACAGCCTGCTAAGATGGTGGTGGTGGGTACTCTGACGATATTTAAAAGGATGTTTAAGAAGGAACTGCAGATGCTGGAAAATCGACAGTAGACAAAAATGCTGGAGAAACTCGGCAGGTGAGGTAGCATCTATGGAGCGAAGGAAATAGGCAAAGTTTCAGGTCGAGACCCTTCTTCAGACTTCAGACATTTAAAAGGAAATCGGATGAACACTTGATTCACCTAGTCGTAAAAGACTACAGATTAAGTGGCTCATAAATGGGATTCCTGTGGATGAGTATTTGATGGTGGCATGGATGTGATGGGCCAAAGACCCTATTTCTGTGTAGGAAGGAACTGCAGATACTGGTCTAAATTGAAGATGGACACAAAATGCTGGAGTAACTCAGCGGGACAGGCAGCTTCTCTGGAGTGAAGGAATGGGTGACGTTTCGGGTCGAGACCCTTCTTCATCCCTACTTCTGTGCTCTGACTAACCTGTAAGCAAAGAATCTCCAAAACTGATTCACAAGTACTGTGTACCTTCCACAAAATATACTGTGGTTACTTGCCTAAGGTACTCGAAGAGCATTCCCCAAGCCACCAACCTCTACTACCAATAAGGACATGAGTGAGTGACAAGTTCAATGATTGTTTTAGTATGTGTACCAAGACACAGTGACATTCTAGTTTTGCATACAGATCAGTTAGATTATTGCCGTACATAAACACAATTCCTGATTAGGTACAGGGTGCATAGAAACTGCTCACTGAGATTAAGGTTCTCAACCCAAAACGTTGCTTATTCTTTTTCTCCTGAGATGCTGCATGACCCACTGAGTTACTCCAGCACTTTGTGTTTATGCACAGAGTCCAAATGCAAGAGTCGCCTGGTGTAGGCGCCATTTTCAAAGTCCCAGCAAGGAATAGTAGTAGAATTAGGCCATTTGGCCCCTCAAGGCTTACTCCGCCATTCAATCATGGCTGATCTATCTCTCCCTCCTAACCCAATTCTCCTGCCTTCTCCCCATAATCCGTTGCCTCCATCTGGTGTGTCCAGCGAACCGTCGTCCCTCTCATCGACCGGCCGCCTTCAGCCTTGGTGTCCCTGGGGCGCCCTCCCGCAGCCGACCCCGAGGGTGTGAGAGGTAGGACTGCCGCTTCCTTCTTACCGGCCCTTTGCCCAGCGTCCACCACCCTCGCCCTCCACCCTCGTCTGTGGTTCCCAATCCTAAGGGGCAAGTAGGAGACGAGAAGAGCCTTGGAAAAGCCCCCCACTGCAGGTGGGTTCCCTAGCCTTGCAGCGGGAGAGCCAGGCCTGCCATGGGTACGAGCCCAGATGCACAGCATCAAGGGAGCACCTACAACAGAGGTCCAGGTGCAGCGTGTGTCTGGAGAATGGTAGAGAATTGGCAACTCCAATGCAGTCTAATAAAAGTTTTATTGTAGAACTATGCTCCAAACTGTGGAGTCATAAAGACTTGCTTATAAAAGAGGAATTTGAGATTGAAGCCACTGGCACCTGGGATGGACATATGCAATAATCAATTTATTATTGTCATGTGTACTGAGACACATAGAAACACTGTTTCGATCATGTTCATAAGTGATAGGAGCTGAATTAGGCCATTTGGCCATTAAGTCTACTCCGCCATTCATTCATTACTGATCTATCTCTCCCTCCGAACCCCGTTCTCCTGCCTTCACCCCCCATAACCTCTGATACCTGTACTAATCAATAATCTCTCTATCTGTGCCTTAAATAAATTCACTGACTTGGTCTCCACATTCTTCTGTGGCAAAGAATTACACAGATTCACCACCGTCTGACTAAAGAGGGTTTTGCGGGCTATCCAGGCAAATCAAACCATACATGAGCACAACAGGTAGTTTCATTTAGAAAATACAGTGCGCAAACAGGCCCTTCGGCCCACTGAGTTCATACTGTAGTTTAGTATATTGTTATCATGTATACCAAGATACAGTGAAAACCTTTAGTTTGCATGCTATCCAGTCAGAGAAAATCATGCCCTGCACATAGGATGAAGGTACAACATTTAGTGCAAGATATAAGGTGGACCCGATCCACTCTCCGAACAACCGCGCCGCCGACAACCGGAACACACCCCGGTAAGCTCGACTCGCACCGCAGGACATCCAGAGGACTGCAGAGAAGTCGGGCGGCGAGGCCTGCCTGGGCTGAAGGGGCCGCGGTGGTGGTGGGAGCCTCGGCGGCAACAGGAGCCTCGGCGGCACCGAGAGCCTAGCGATCGGCCAGCGGTCGATGAACATGAGGAGAGGGGGGGAAGGGGAGGACAATGGGGACCCGGCGTGGGGGGACCATCGTGAGGGACAGTGGGGGAACAAAGGGGAACCTGGGGGGGTGCTCTAGTTTTTGAATCCTCTGCCCAGGGGATAAGCCTGCATTCGTTTGTTCATTCGTTCATTCCGGATAAGACGCTGTGCGCACAGCAGCCAGCCAACAATCGCTTGTCTTTTTTTTCTCATCTTTTAATCTAATTTTAATTTCAAGTTTTCGTGTGCCTTGTGTGTTGTGACTGCTGGCAGACCAATTTCCCTCCGGGGATGAGTTTTATCGTATCATATAACATTGGAGTCCCGTAAAGTCTGATTAAATAAAGATCAAAGGACTCCAATGTGGTAGGAGGTCAGGACCACACTCGAGCTGATGAGAGTTGCCGGATAACAGTTGGGAAGAAACTGTTGCTGAATCTGGATGCTAGGAAATGGTTAGTTTTGCCATAAATCTATGGCTTTGGAATCCACATCGAATTAACCTGGTCAGTAGTTTGAGAAGAGTTTTGTAAGGAATAATGTGTAGAAAGGAGCTGTAGATGCCGGTGTATACCAAAGGAAGACACAAAGCGCTGGAGTACCTCAGTAGGTCGGACCACATCTTTATTTTTGTGGAGAGATACAGCACAGAAAAGAGCCCTTTCGCCCTTCAGCCCACCGAGTCCACCAGCAATCACTGCACACTTACACTATCCTACACACTCGGGACAGTTTACAATCTTTTACAAAACCTCCACAGTCACTGGGAGAACGTGTAAGCTCCGTACAGACAGCACCGGTGGTCAGGATCGAACCCGGGACTCTGGCGCCGTAAGACAGCAACTCTAACGCTGAGCCACCGCGACGCCTCTGGAGAAAAAGAACGTGTGACGTTTCTGGTCGGGATACCGGGGTCCAGATGGCTTAGTAGAAGATGCGTGACCCGCTGAGTTACTCCAGCACTTTGTGTCTCTCTTCGCAAGGAGGAATCTCTGGCAGCTGTGGTTACTGAAATCCTGCTTTGGCAATGAGAGTGGATACCAGTGGTGACGATCTGTTGTTGCAATGCATGCAAAATGAAACGAATAAAACCTATTGTGCAAGAAGCATGAAGCTCAAGATCA
Organism: Okamejei kenojei; assembly: GCA_035221665.1. Taxonomy (NCBI): domain Eukaryota; kingdom Metazoa; phylum Chordata; class Chondrichthyes; order Rajiformes; family Rajidae; genus Okamejei; species Okamejei kenojei. Next base: position 64,383,265 of record CM069142.1, on the reverse strand, counting down.
AAGCCCGTTGACCTAAACATTTTTTGCAGCGAATATACTAAATAAGCCTAATGACAGCACCATTTCAGAATGTCCTGCTACAGTTGTCTTTCCACTGAAGGTCGTGGAAAGTCAGTTCAGGTCTGTTCAGACCTGAAGTGGATTAGCAGCCCTTGTTGAAAAGAAAAATAAGTTAAATTCAATGGTAACTCAAGGAGCTGAAGTAACTCGGCGGGTCAGCCAGCATGCCTGGAGAACATGGATAGGTGACTTTTCGGGTAAGGATCCTTCACGCAGCCTACACCCCAGCAGGATGAACATTGACTTCTCTAACTCCAATTAGCTCTTGCTTTCCCTCTCACCTCACCCCCTCCCCCTTCCCAGTTATCCCACCAGTCTTACTGTCTCCGACTACATTCTATCTCCGTCCCGCTCACTCCCCTGACAGCAGTCTGAAGAAGGGTCTCGACCCGAAACGTCACCCATTCCTGCTCTCCAGAGATGCTGCCTGTCCTGCTCAGTTACTCCAGCATTTAGTGTCCATCACCGGTATGAGTATTGATTTCTCTAACTTCAAGTAACCCCGGCATTCCCTCTCTCTCCATTCCTCCCCCACCTAAGTCGCACCAGCTTCTAGTTTTCACCCAACAAACAGCTAACTATGGCCTGTTTCCTTTATCATCGTTACTTTTTTTGCATATCTTTCATTCAATGTTCTACGTCTTTCTACATCATCATCTATATTTCTTGTATTCCCTTTCCCCTGACTGGAGTGAAGAAGGGTCCTGACCCGAAACTTCACCCATTCCTTCTCTCCAGAGATGCTGGCTGTCCCGCTGAGCTACTCTAGCTTTTGTGTCTATCTTCACCAATCCATGTTCTCCAAGGATGCTGCCTAGTTGGTCTTCCCAGGTTAGAGATCTCCTCGTGTAATATACACAATGTCTTAAATGTGGTGTAAATCTGCATTAAAACATCATTGGTGCCTGTTCAGAAATAAAAAGGCAATTTAACCGCTGTATTCCTTGGAACGAGAGAGAAAATGTAATTGAACTCGAGGTTTTCAACGAGAATTTTAGGTTTATTATTTTCAAGGTGGCGCAACTGTAGAGTTGCTGCCTTACAGCACTTACAGCACCGGATACCTGGGTTCCATCCCGACTATGGGTGTTGTTTGTACGGAGTTTATGCGTTTTCCCCGTGACTGCGTGGGCTTTCTCCAAGATCTTCGATGTCCTCCCACACTCCAAAGACGTACAGGTATGTAGGTTAATTGGCTTGGTGTATGTACAAATTGTCCCTAGTGTGTGTGTATAGGATAGTCAGTCAGTGCGGGGGTCAGTGCGGACTTGGTGGGCCTGTTTCCACGCTGTATAAACTAAACTAAAAAAACAAACGGTACACAAAAGGCTGGAGAAACTCAGCGGGTGCAGCAGCATCAAAGGAGCGAAGGAGATAGGCGACGTTTCGGGTCGAGACCCTTCTTCAGACTGGTCAGGGATCAGGGAAACGAGAGATATAGACGGTGATGTGGAGAGATAAAGAACAATGAATGAAAGATATGCAAAAAAGTATTGATGATAAAGGGAACAAGCCATTGTAAGCTGTTTGTAGTGTGAAAATGAGAAGCTAGTGCGACTAGGGTGGGGGAGAGATAGAGATAGAGGGAATGCCAGGGCCCGAGGGCTGAGGGAGAGGTGGGAAGGGGAGGAGATTGCAAGGGTTAACAGAATTGAGAAAATTCAGTGTTCAAGCCCAGAGGATGCAGACTCCCCAAGAGGAATATGAGGTGCTGTTCCTCCAACTTGCGGTGTTGCTCACTCTGGCCGTGGAGGAGGCCCAGGATCGAGAGGTCGGATACGGAATGGGAGGGGGAGTTGAAGCTGACCACCAGGAGGCGGGTTGGTTATTGCGGACCGAGCGGAGGTGTTCGGCGAAACGATCGCCAAGCCTCCGCTTAAAAAAACAAATGTACTGAGGTGCATTGAAAAGCTTTGTTTTGCCTGCTATCCAAACCAGATCAGATATAGCATGCATAAATCAGCTCAAACTCAAGCAAAGGGGAAGATACAGAGTGTAGAATATAGTTCTCAGCATTGTAGTGGATCAGTTACTTGGACAAAGTCCAATGTCCATAATGGGGTAGAGGTGAATTGCACAGTTTGTGGAAAGACCGTTCAGAAGCAAACAGTGCTGCCTGGCACACTGAGTTCCTGTAGCAGTTTGAGTTTGGCGTTTAAAATAAAATTCTGAACTTGGCAATATTATTTAGAACTATATTTGGGCAATTGGTTTGATTTTTTTTAAATGTGCAAAATGCATTTTTCATTTTGGGAAACTAATATAATCTCTCTTCTGGCACCCACAGTCTCTGAGATTTATGTAAAGGACACACAGTACTGAATAACTCAGCCGATCAGGCAGCATGTCTGGAGAACGTGGGTAGGTGAGACTACTTCTCGATGTTCTCTGGAGATGCTGCCTGATCTGTTGAGTTTGTCCTACTGTCACATTTGCTTGTGTTGCATCACTGAGCCACTAGATGTCCTCTTCCATTCAGGAACTGTGATTGCTGCTGGTGGTTTAGGAGCAGCTGTGCTTGCAATGAGTTGGCACCTCCACAAGTGTACAAAGAGAAAATTAGTTTCGTTTCAGGATAAAACGCAGTAACAGGCCCTTCGGCCCACTGAGTCCACACTGACCAGCGATCCCCATACACTAATACTGTACTACATACTTGGGACAATTTACAGATTTTACCCAATGCCTATTAATCTACAAACCTGTACGTCTTTGGAGTGTGGGAGGAAACCAGAGCGCCTGGAGAAAATCCACGCAGTCACAGGGATGTACAAACTCCAAAGAGACAAGCATCCATAGTCAGGATCGAACCTCGGTCACTGCCGCTGTAAGATAGCAACTCTACCACTGCGCAACCGTAAATTGTCAGGAGAAAGAAGAAATATGGCATATATGAATATCGTATGTCAGTTAATAATCGTTAATAATGATAACTTTGTAGTGAGCTGATAGAATCCTTTACAAAAACATTCTGGGGAGAGAAATTATATAAATATGCAGTCTGAAAAAGGGTCTCAATCCAAAACGTCACCTATCGATGTTTTTTTCAGAGATGCTGCCTGACCTGCTGCGTCACTCCCGCACCTTGTATCCTTTGATAGACTGAAAATACCAAAGTAACTCAGCGGGTCAGGCAGCATCTTTGGAGAGAAGGAATAGGCGACGTTTCGGGTCGAGATCCTTCTTCAGGCTGAAACACCACCTATTCCTTTTCCCCAGAGATGCTGCCTGGCCCGCCGAGTTACTCCAGCATTTGCCGCCCATCTTCGATGTAAACCCGCATCTGCAGTTCCTTCCTACGCACTTTGTGTCTTTTTGTGGATTAACTAGCATCTGCAGTTCTTTGTTTCTGCGTTGTGTCAAATTAGTTAAATTCCGCTGAATCACAGCGGAATTTCCAGTAGAAGCGCTGTATTTTGCCACAATTATGACTGTGTGCAGACTTTGTGTTCTGTGTTCAAAGACATACCTTTCTCTCCTCCCCAAGTGAAATTAAATCAGTGCGGCTTCATTTTTACCAGAGGATTAAATACGTGAAAAAAAAAAACAAATGTGCAGCAATCTTGAGATAAGGCTGCGTCGCAATAAAATAATAATTGTATTATAAAAAGGTCCAATGTGGCAGAGCAGCCCATCTTCAGCATGATTACAGTCCGATCCCTGCAATGTAATGGAAACTTCAGCTGGAAATGTCCTGATGCATTATGGAAACGGTCATTTCACAAGCTGTTGGTATATAATGGAAGCTATTGTTCAATGTTTCCACCACTTTAACCATGACTTGTGCATACAGCTGAATTTAGTGCCGTACTTTGGAGCCGCAGAGAGGTACGTACAGAAATGGGCCCATTCGAATGACCGTCCACATCAACCGTTAAGCACCCACTTACACTAATCCTACATTAACCCCGTTTTCTATTCCCTTTAGAGTTTAGAGATATAGCATAGAAACAGGCCCTTCGGCTCACCGACTCCGCGCCAACCAACAATCCCCGTACACTAGCACCATCCTACACACTAGGGACAACTTACAGAGCCAATTACCCTTTAGATTTTAGACTTTAGAGATAGGGCGTGTAAGCAGGCCCTTCAGCCCATAGTGACGGCCAGCTAAAACTATTGTATAGAAGCCAATAAACCTACAAACCTGTACGCTTTTGGAGTGTGGGAGGAAACCGGACGGAGCACCCGCAGAAAGCCCATGCGGTCACAGGGAGAACGTACAAACTCCTTACAGACAGCACGCATGGTCAGGATCGAACCCTGGTCTCTGGCGCTGTAAGGCAGTAGCTCTACCGCTGCGCCACCGTGCCGCCAATTACTACCAGGATTCAACCACTTACTGACAGTAGTTGCAACTTACACTGACATAGTAATCTACACACATCTCTGAGAGGAAACTGATGTGACACAGGGACGCACAGTTAGTGCACAAGGTCGGGATTGAACCCTGGTCTCCGGAGCTGTGAAGCTGGGGCTCCATTAGCCCTTCAGACTTCTTCTTACCCTTTTCAATCAATGAGTCTGAAGAAGGGTACCGCCCCAAAACGCCACCTATTTTTCTCCAGGGATGCTGCCTGACCCGCTGAGCTGCTCCAGCATTTGATGTCTATCCTCGGTATAAACCAGCATCTGCAGCTCCTTCAAACACACAATGATATTGTTATTACTTTTAGCTCCCATTAATTCTCAAAATTCAGCAGAGCGTGGCTCTATTGCTACATAAGTAGTTGTTGAGTGGCAATTGAGATTGTTGACATATTGGCAAATACATGAGGGACTTGTGTGAAACTTTGTTATAAAAGCTTTAGTTGCCTGGTTTGGAGTGCTGTAAAGTGGGGTCACAAGATTTTTTTTTTTAAATGATGTACAGGGAAAGAACCGGAATTTAATTATCAGCAATATTAACTTGTGACGGTATGTATTGCAATCTTGGGCTTGTTTTACTGGTAAAGAAGGAGTTGGGGGGAAAAAGAGAGTTGGAGTATTCTTACAGATAATTTGGTCATGTGCCCAACCACAGAAACAAACTTCCTTTCATTTGTGTCATAGCCTTGGCCTCTAAGATTTCATTATCCGCCTTGGCTGATCAGGTTTTTGGAAGTTCTGAAATATAATATCCATGCAATAAAATGTCATGTTTGTGTTATTCATTTTATTGGAATCTCTATCAACTCTGGAAATGCCAGTATTTAATTCCATCCTAATTTGTCCTTGGTAGACAAAAATGCTGGAGAAACTCAGCGGGTGAGGCAGCATCTATGGAGCAAAGGAAATGGGCAACGTTTCGGGCCGAAACCCTTTGTCAGACTGAAGAAGGGTTATGCCCGAAACGTTGCCTATTTCCTTCGATCCATAGATGCTGCCTCACCCGCTGAGTTTCTCCAGCATTTTTGTCTACCTTCGATTTTCCAGCATCTGCAGTTCCTTCTTAAACTAATTTGTCCTTGCTAAGGTGGTGGTAAGGTGCTATGAATTGTCCCGCCCATCCCTCTGGTGATGGTCTCCCCACACTGTCCTTGGTTCAGGAGTTTAGAGATCCAGCGTGGAAGCAGGCCCTTCGGCCCACCGAGTCCACGACGACCAATGATCCCCGTAGACTACTACTATCCTACAAGCTGGAGACCATTTACAATTTTTACCAAAGCCAATTTACAATGTTAACCTGCACACCTGTACATCTTTGGAGCATGGGCGGAAACCAGAGTACCCAACGAGAACCCACGCAGGTCATGGGGAGAATGTACAAACCCCGTATAGATAGCGCCCGTAGTTGGAATCGAACCCGGGTCTCTGGCGCTGTGAGGCAGCAACTCTACCGCTGCGCCACCGTGCTGCCTCATTCCCAGTGATGATGAAGGAACTGAGTTATTTTTTTAGATCAGGATGTTGTGTAAACTGGAAGGGAGCAGACATATGGATTGCACCCTGTTAAAGTTTGGTGAGGGTGGGATGTCTATCATATGGGCTGCCTTGGGCTAAGAGCTTCTTCAGTGTTTAGTTATTTATTTAGTTAAGTTTAGAGATACAGTGCGATAATGGGCCCTTCGGCCCACCTAACAATCCCTGCACACTAACACTATCCTACACGAGGGACAATTTTTACATTTGTACCAAGCCAATCAACCAACAACCCTGTACGTCTGTGGAGTGTGGGAAGAAACCAAGGTTCTCGGAGAAAACCCACACAGGTCATGGGGAGAACGTACAGACAAGCACCCGTAGCCTGGATCGAACCCAGGTCTCTGGCGCTGTAAGTACTGTAGGGCAGCAACTCTACCACTACACCACCCTGCCGTGTTGTTGAAAGCTACACTCACCCTGGCCATTAAGGAGTATTCCATCGCTCTCCTGTCATGTATGCTGGCGATGGCAGTGGGACATTGGGGTATGGAGAAAAGAATCACTCATTGCCAGATATCCAGCCTCTGACTTGCTCTTCGAGCATTACAAGGATGCTGCCAGGACCTGAGGGCCTGAGCAATGACAGGCGAGGACTAATTTGTCCTTGCTAAGGTGGTGGTAAGGTGCTATGAATTGTCCCGCCCATCCCTCTGGTGATGGTCTCCCCACACTGTCCTTGGTTCAGGAGTTTAGAGATCCAGCGTGGAAGCAGGCCCTTCCTTGGAGTGCAGGAGAATGAGAGGTGATGTTAGTTTATGTTATAGAGGTGTGTATAAGATCATGAGGGGAATAGATGGGATAGATGCAGAGTCTTTTACCCAGAGTAGTGGAATTAAAAACCTGAGGACATGGGTTTAAGGTGAGATGGGGAAAGATTTAGTAGGAACCTGAGGGATAGCTTTTCACACGAAGGGTGGGGAGTATATGGAACGAGCTGCCGGAGGAGGTAGTTGAGGCAGGTATTATCATAATGTTTAAGAGACAGTTGGATATGTACATTGATAGGATAGGTTCAGAGGTATATGGGCCAAACGCTGGCAGGTGGGACTAGTGTAGATGGGGCAGGTTGGGCCGAAGGGCATGTTTCCACACTGTATGACTCTGTGGTTGTATGTCTTTAATATTACAGCCAGTGTGTTTTCTTGTTCCTACTGCCTTGGCTGGATCCACAATTATCCAGATTTTATGGGCTCGGGGTAAAGTAGACATCCCTTGTGTGAGTTCACTGGACTCACTACCTGCTGCAGACACTGGTAACTGCGGCCTATAGAGCTCTGAATCAATGAATGAATGTTGCTTTATTTTGGCATGTGACAAATCACAGTAATATTCTTTGTATGCAAAGGTATGCAAAGTATGCCAAGGTAAGCAAAGAGTTTCCGCATAAAGGTCACCGACAGAGTTACATATTCAATTTTACTTAAACCATTTACCCGGCCAGCTAGGTCAATGGTGATCAAGTTGTATTGAAGTCTCCTACTTAAAGTACATTTTGAGACCTTTTAATGCTGCGGTCAAGAGCCTCTCAGTGTGAAGGAGCACTGACTCCTCACTTGAAGGAGAACAGTAGGCAGTAATTGGAAGGAGGTTTCCTTGTCCTCGCTTGACCTAATGACATGAAACTTCTTGGGGGTTTGAGGTTAATGTTGAGGATCCCCAGACATACACTGTCTCCCAACTATCCCGCTTTTGGCGGGATATTCCCGCTTTTTAGGTTCCCTTCCCGCCATCCCGATTTGTACCCTAATTATCCCGCTAAATTCTTCCTCCCGTGGTGAACACCGGCGCCATGTGTCCCCGGTTTGCCGGCCCGCGCGATCAGCGGCACTTTGCCGGGCCCTAGTGGCCGCGCGTGCGCAGTGGGGGAGGGTTGCCGGGCCCCAGTGGCCGCGCGTGCGCAGTGGGTGAGGGTTGCCGGGCCCCAGTGGACGCGCGTGCGCAGTGGGGGAGGGTTGCCGGGCCCCAGTGGCCGCGCGTGCACAGTGGGGGAGGGTTGCCGGGCCTGGCGCCATTTCGAGCCACGCCACGCCCGGCCCAGAGCCCGGGCGGCGCCGGCCCGCGCGATCAGCGGCACTTTCTTGCCGCCAGCCGGCCGCTCGCGGCAGCCCCATCACCGGGCCTCCCCCCCACCCCCACCCAGTGCGCAGGCGCAGACCCGCCGGCAACCTGGCCAAGTGCGCATGTGCCGCACCCGCCCGCCGGCAGCCCGCTGATCTGCACCAGTGCGCAGGCGCATAGCCGCCGGCAACAACCCCAAGTGAGAGAAATGAAGGTGAGTCTAGTGCCAAGTTTATCAAAGTTTAACAAAGAATTATAAATGTTTCAGCATACATGTACCTTTTTCACATTTTGGCATTTAAAATACTTCTTCACAATTTAGAATTTGTGACATGGGACCCCGAATAGGGCGCCGCGACATATTATGAATTTTCATTTAAAAATATGAATTTTGAGGGGAAATATTATGAATTTTGACAATCAAATGTTGGGAGGTCTCCAGGCATACTCTGTCTTGCCTATATATCATTCTTCCACCTCTCAAGTGGATCTTTCCTGCTAATGGAAGAGGACATACATACCCACGGATAAATCTGGCACGTTGCTACTCTGAGATGATTCTATGAGAATTACCATATTAGGCTGGGGCTGGTTTGGGATGGGTCTCCCAATTTAGACACCAGTCCCAGATGTTTCTGAGGAGGACATCGCAAAAGCAACTTAGTTTAGAGGCCCACCAAGTCCAATTGCGCTATTCTACACACACTAGGGACAATTTTACAATTATGCCAAGCCAAATAACTTACAAACCTGTAAGTCTTTGGAGAGTGGGAGGAAACCGGAGAAAACCCATGCAGGTCACGGGGAGAACGCACAAATCCGTACAGACAGCACCCGTAATCGGGATGGAACCTGGGTCTGTGGTCCCGTAAGGCAGCAACTCTACCCCTCTGCCCTGTGCCTTGATTTATTGGCCATATCAATGCCAGATCATCTGTCTGCTTTTATTCCGTCTGTATCAATTTAGTGGATCTATCGTAGTAACGTAATTATTCTTCAAAGAGCGTTTCAGATTCAACCATTCTAATGGTTCTGGAGGCACGTAGACCAGATCAGGCCTAGATGGCAGATTTCTTACTTTGAAGGATATTATTGAATCAGATGTTTTGATTTTTTTGATAATTGCGAGGTTTTGTGGTAATCATTACTAATGACGAAAGTAACGTTGTTTCATTTCCATCAGCTGCCATGGTGGAGTTTAAACTCTGGATTGTTGGCCCTTGCAGAATCCAGCACAACCACTGCACTGCCACCTTGGCACCTTTTTTTTGGTAATGCAATGAAATTGATTGTAGGAATATATGGATCCTGGTGTGCTATTCAAAAATATCCAATATCTGGTTATATTGCACTGCTATTCTGCTATTACTGTGCATAAGCCTGTGTAGTAATCCCCTTTACACCAGTATCTACACTGCAAAGATACATTAGGTAAAAAGCTACACTTGATGTCCCAATACCGGTGTGTTTTTACACAAATAAGATTAGTGCTGATACATTATTACACATAAGATAGGCACAAAATGCTGGAGTAACTCAGTGTGTCAGACAGCATCTCTGGAGAAAAGATGATGTCTGACCCACTGAGTTACTCCAGCTTTTTGTATCTATCTTCGGTTTAAACCAACATCTGCAGTTCTTTCCTACACGTGATTGCACTAATGTTTGTTTTTGCACTACTATTGTTTGTTTTGCACTGCTATTAAAGTATTTCTTATCGATTTATTCAGGCTCCCCTCTGCAATTGTGTGTTACAATTTAGTTGTACTTTTAAATAATTTCATGTTTATGCCGCAGAGTGGCTTCAGGAAGTAATGTTAGTTATTGGTGACATTTGTTTGGTATGTGATCAAAGCTCCCTCTACAGTAATGAAAGGCACTCCCTTTTTCCATTATGATACTTATCTGGACTCTTGTACAAATATATATCAATTCCTAAACTGTGTTTACTTGATGGTTCTTTCATGATTTGAACCCTCATTGTGTAGTCCAACCAAGATAGTTTCCATCAATTTATCTTCATGGCACAATTATTTCAAATAGTTTCCTTTCTTGGGTTAGAAGATGACAAACTAGTGGGTGAGAATCTTCTAGCTGTGATGATTCTTCTCATAGAAACATAGAAAATAGGTGCAGGAGTAGGCCATTCGGCCCTTTGAGCCTGCACCGCCATTCAATATGATCATGGCTGATCATCCAACTCGGTATCCTATACCTACCTGATCCCTTTAGCCACAAGGGCCACATCCAACTCCCTCTTAAATATAGCCAATGAACTGGCCTCAGCTACCTTCTGTGGCAGAGAATTCCACAGATTCACCACTCTTCGTGTAAAAAATGATTTTCTCATCTCGGTCCTAAAAGACTTCCCCCTTATCCTTAAACTGTGACCCCTTGTTCTGGACTTCCCATTTAATTTCTCTACCTCTGGTAGTGAAACTGCTGTAATGGAGGTCTAATTTTTTTGTGGCCATTTTCAATTATTTAATTGGTGGTTAATCGTCGGTGGGCAATGAGAACTATGTGAGGACCCGGCGGGGGCCGGAGAAAACCAATGGGGACCCGGCAATGGGCCACCCATGCCCACGATCTGCGGCAGACCTGGTTCGCCGCTGTGAGCAGGTTAGAACTCTTCGATTGAATTTTTTAGTAATTTTGCCAGCGCTGCGGTAGAGCTACTGCCTCACGGCGCCGGAGACCCGGTTTTGATCCTGACTACGGGTGCTTGTCTCTACGGTGTTTGTACATTCGCCCCGTGACCTGCGTGGGTTTTCCCCGGGTACTCCGGTATCCTCCCACACTCCAAAGACGTACAGGTTTGTAGGCTAATTGGCTTCGGTAAAATTGAAAATTGTCCCTAGTTTGTGGACGATGGTGTTAGCGTGCGGAGATCGCTGGTTGGTGTTGACTCGGTGGGTGGAAGGTGCCTGATTCGGTGCTGTATCTCTAAACTAAACTAAAGCAATCTGATAACAAAGGAATGCTTATATGTCTTTGTGAAATCTGTTACAGGTTCTTCAGTTTAGTTTATTGTCACGTACCGAGGTACAGTGTGCTATCCAGTCAGCAGAACGACAATACATGATTACAATCGATCCATTTACAGTGTATAGGTACATGATAAGGGAATAACATTTAGTGCAATGGAAAACCAGCAAAGTCTGATCAATGATAGTCTGAGTGTCATCAAAGAGGTAGATAGTAGTTCAGCACTGCTCTCTGGTTGTGGTGGGATGATTCAGTTGCCTGATAACAGCAGAAAAGAAACTGTCCCTGGATCTGGAGGTGTGCGTTTTCACACTTCTATACATTTAGCCTGATGGGAGAGGGGAGAAGAGGGAGTGGCCAGGGTGCGACTCGTCCTTGATTATGCTACTGCCCTTGCCGAGGCAGCGTGAGGTAGAAATGGAGTCAATAGCAGTGACGTTGGATTGTGTGATGGTCTGGGCTGCGTCCACAATTCGCTGCAAGTTCTTGGATGGAGCTGTTCACAAACCAAGCTGTGATGCATCCTGATAAACACAAAATGCTGGAGTAACTCAGTGGGTGAGGCAGCATGTATAGAGGGAAGGAATGGGCCACGCTTTAGGTCGAGACCCTTTTTCAGTCTGAAGGATTCTGACCCAAAGCGCCACCTATATTTCTCCAGAGATGCTGTCTCACCCGCTGAGTTACTCCAGCATTTTGTGTCTGCCTATTACCAGCATCTGCAGTCCTTTCTTACACGTGTATCCTGATAAAATGCTTTCTATGGTGCATCTGTAGATGTTGGTGTTACTTGTAGGGGACATGCCAAACTTCCTAAGTCTTCTAAGGAATTAGAGTTGCTTTCTTGGTCATTGCTTCAATATGGGTGGTCCAGGAGAAGTTGTTGGTGTTATTGACTCCAAGGAATTTGACGTTTTCGACCACCTCTACTTTGGCACCAATACACATACCTTTTGTGTTCCAGCTTTATAGGACATTTGTGTGACTGCACCAGGAAAATTGTGTGCAGTTTGGGTCTCCATTCAAAGCACGACTCTGTTGCTAGATAGGGTGCATTAAAGATGTTGCCTGGACTGGCAGGCTTGAGTACTGAGGAGAGACCGGATGGGTTGGGACTGCTTTACCTGGAATGAAGAAGGCTGAGGGGTGACCTGATGGAGGTACATAAAATCACGAGGAACACAGATAGGATGCATGGTCGGTCTATTTCTCAGGCTCGTGGAGTCTAACAATAGGGGTCATCGGCCAAGCATGTGGACCGGATTCGGCTGACAGCGGTGAAGAGCACATGGCTACGCTTGGTCAGGCCAACCCTGCAACGCCGCCAGGACAACAGACCTTCATGGTCGTATCAAGATCCCTGAACTTACAACAACTGGGACTTGAAAATGGCGCCATGTGACAACGTATCAAATGTCAAGGTGTGAGAGGAAAGATTTAAAGGGGAGCTGAGCGGTGAGTTTTTGGGATAGTGTGGCGAATATGGAATGAGCTGCCTCAGACATTTGGACAGGTCTGTGGGTAGGAGAAGTTTAGAGGTGTATGGATCAAACACTGGCAAATAAGACTAATTCACTGAGGCACTTTGGTTGGCATGGATGAGTTGAGTCAAAGTCACCTCCCCCTTCCCAGTTCTCCGACCAGTCTTACTATCTCCGACTACATTTTATCTCTGTTTGCTTTGTTGTTACCTTTTCCCAAATTAACAATGATCTACTCTACATTATCCATGATCTCCATTCCCTTTGTCCTGTTTTCACATCTTACACGTCCTTATCTATACACTTCCTTATCTATGTACCTTCCACTCCCCTGACATTAGTCTGAAGAAAGGTCTCGACCCGAAACGTCAGCCATTCCTTCTCTCCAGAGATGCTGCCTGTCCCGCTGAGTTCCTCCAGCATTTTCTGTCTATCTTCGATTTCCTACGCATTGAGTCAAAGGGCCAGTTTCTGTCCTGTACATCCCTAATTCTTAAAGAAAATGCGTCTAGTTCCACCATAATGAGGCGCTGATTGGTGACTCTTGGACATGGGCTCTGGGCTGTTTCTGTGCATTATGTACCTAATCGGGGATTGTATTACTGTACGGCAATAATCTTACTGATCCGTATTGTCAAAAAAAACACCGTACCTTGGTACATGTGATAATAAAAGAACCATTAAATAAATTTGAACATTCTGTTATCTTGTGTAATTGAATGATGCTCTTATTAATAAGCAAGTGTTGTTCTTATTAAATAGAGCTCTTGGCTTGGAGGGAAAGGTTTTTTTTCCTCCTTCAAAATAAACTAGGAAAAAATAGCCATATGTTATCAGTTTACTGAACGCATCAAGAACGGCTTGTTGAACACAGCTAAAGTTATTCTACATCAATGAATTACTGATGAAGCTGAATTACATAATTGGGAGAGAACATCATGTAATGTGTAATGTCACCGATTCAGTTAGCACTCTTGTTCTTCAGAAGATATCCCGACTGCTGAGTCCACCTCATCAAAGTACTTGGCCATGGATCAAATGGGGCAGAACCGGCAAAGCCGTCTCGCTTTTTCTTGAGAGGTAGAGATAGAAAGATTGTTGGTTCAATGGTTTCTTTAGTGTCGCGCGTACACCGGGTAGAGTGAAATACATTATTTTGCATACAGATCCGCAATACTATCCTATGCATAAACACAATCACCCCAGTATGGTTTAGTTTATAGATACAGCATGGAAACAGGCCCTTCGGCCCACACATTAACACTATCCTACACCCACTAGGGACAAATTTTACATTTACCAAGCCAAGTAACCTACAAACCTGTACGTCTTTTGGAATGTGGGAGGAAACCGAAGATCTCGGAGAAAACCCACGTAGGTCACGGGGAGAACGTACAAACATTGTACAGACAGCACCCGTAATCGGGATCGAACCTGGGTCTCTGGCGCTGCATTTGCTGTAAGGCAGCAACTCCACCATTGTGCCACTGTGACTGTTGGTGCAACACCCACCAAGTCCATATACAAAAGGCAACATTTTTGCACATTTTACAGTCCCAGCTGCAGCTGGCCACGAACGTCCGTGGCAGCCGTCTCCTCCATTTTGGTCGTCCCGCAAACCGTCGCCCTTCTCCATGCCTAGCCCTCTTCGTCACTGGTCTCTTTAGAAGCATAGAAAAATAGGTGGAGGAGTAGGCCCTCGAGCCAGCACCGCCATTCAATATGATCATGGCTAATCATCTAAAATCAGTACCATGTTCCTGCTTTTTCCCCATCTCCCTTGATTCCTTTAGCCCTAACAGCTAAATCTAACTCTCTTGAAAACATCCAGTGAATTGGCCTCCACTGCCTTCTGTGGCAGAGAATTCCACAGATTCACAACTCTCTGGGTGAAGAGGTTTTTCCTCATCTCAGTCCTAAATGGCCTATCCCTTATTCTTAAACTGTGAACCCTGGTTCTGGACTCTCCCAACACCAGGAACATTTTTCCTGCATCTAGCCTGTCCAATCCTTTAAGAATTTTTATGTTCCTATAAGATCCCCTCTCATCTTTCTAAATTCCAGTGAATACAAGCCCAGTGACTCATTCTTTCTTCATATGCCAGTCCTGCCATCCCGGGAATTAAACTGGTGAACCTACGCTGCACTCCTTCAATAGCAATAATGTCCTTACTCAAATTAGGAGACCAAAATTGCACACAATAATCCAGGTGTGGTCTCACCAGGGCCATGTACAACTGCAGTAGGACCTCCTTGCTCCTAAACTCAAATCCTCTTGCAATGAAGGCCAACATGCCATTAGCTTTCTTCACTGCCTGCTGTGCCTGCATGCTTACTTTCAGTGACTGATATACAGGCACACACAGGTCTCGTTGCACCTCCCCTTTTCCTAATCTGACACCATTCAATAAATCTGCCTTCCTGTTCTTCCCACCAAGGTGAATAACCTCACATTTATCCACATTATTCTGCATCTGCCCACTCACCCAACCTATTCAAGTCACCCTGCAGCCTCGTAGCATACTCATTGCAGCTCACACTGCCACCCAGCTCTGTGTCATCCGCAAACTTGGAGATGTCACATTTAATTCTCTCGTCTAAATCGTTAATATATATTGTAAATAACTTGCGGCACCCCACTAGTCACTGCCTTGCATTCTGAAAAGGACCCGTTAATTCCTACTCTTTGCTTCCTGTCTGCCAACCAGTTATCTATCCATGTCAATACCCTACCCCCAATATCAGGTGCTATAATTTTGCACACTAATCTCTTGTGTAGGACCTTGTCAAAGGCCTATTGAAAGTCCAGATACGCCACATCCACTGGCTTTCCCTTGTCCATTCTACTTGTTACATCCACAAAACATTCTAGAAGATTAGTCAAGCATGATTTCCCTTTCATAAATCCATGCTGACTTTGACCGATCCTGTCACTGCTTTCCAAATGCACTGCAATTACATCTTTAACAATTGACTCGAGAAACTTCCCCACTACCAATGTAAGGCTAACTGGTCTATAATTCCCCTTTTACTCTCTCCCTCCTTTTTAAAAAAGTTTTAATTTCATTAGTTGCACAGAGTCTCTTGCCCAGAGTAGGGGAATCGAGAACCAGAGGACCTAGGTTTAAGGTGAAGGGGGAAAGATTATGTAGGAATCCGAGGGGGTTACTTTTTCACATAAAGGGTGGTGGGTGCATGGAAAGAGCTGCGGGAGTAGTTGTGGCAATGTTTAAGAAGCAATTAGACAGATGCCTGCATGGATAGGACGGGTTTAGAGGGATATGGGCCAAACGCAGGCAAGTGGGTCATGGGTAGATGGGACATGTTTGTCAGTGTGGGCAAGTTGGGCTTGTTTCCATGCTGTATCTCAATGACTGTTTGCTGCTAAAAAATTCCTCGAGCATCACAACCATAAATCAGATGGTGATGATGGCATGAAGGCATGAGATCATTGGAATATTTTGATTGTGTTACTGTTTCTTGGCACGGTATTAATCAATTCACTGTACGGGCTTTTGTAATGGGGATTATGAAACAGCGTGGCTGCCAGTCTGTGAGGCATCAACTTTTGGGATTCGAGGCAGGACACTGCACTTAAAAGGAAACGGGAGAGATTTTCCTTGTGTCCAGTTATGCGGCAGAGCCATAAAGCTGAGCTAATCTGACCATGCATTGTGCTCCATGCAAAGTTGCTCGTTCCACAGCTCAGGAAATCGAGGCACAACTCGGGAACGGGAAAGGTTGTAGCATTCCAGGCACTGCCCATCTGACATCCACTCAATCTACTGGCCAGACTTTGACATTGCCTTCAGAATGGCGCGTCTGAAAGTTGCGATCAAATGTACACTTTTGGTGAAAACTCAGAAGGAGTATAAAAAAAAAATAACTCGGTGGGTCAGGCAGCATCTCTGGAGAACGTGGATGGGTGACATTTCAGGTCGGGACCCTTCTTCAGACCTTTGGTCCTTCAGGTCCCGACACGAAACGTCACCTATCCATGTTCTCCAGAGGTGCTGTCTGAGCTGCAGCGTTACTCCAGCACATTGCATACTCGGCATCTGCAGTTCCTTGTTTCTAGGTGAAAACCCGTGTTACCTTTTGCCACTTTCCTGGAGAACACGCATTTACAATTTTATTCTCCCAATAGAAGTGTATAAAGTTATGAGAGGCGGGTAGAGGGTTAGCACGAAACAAAAGATTTTAATTTGCGTGCTGACCCTCGGTACAGGTGAAAATAAACTAAACCGTCAGAACCTTTTTCTCGGGGTGGAATTGTCAAAGTTGAGAGGGCACAGCTTTAAGGTAAGAGGGGCAAAGTTTAGAGATGTGCAGGGCAGGTTGAGGGAGGTGGGTGCCTGGACCATGCTGCCAGAGGCAATGGTGGAGGTAGATACATCAATGCCATTTAAGAGGCTTTTAGATAGACGGAATGGAGGTATGTGGATCATGTGTGGGCAGACAAGATCAGTTTAACTTGGCATCATGTGTGGGGAATGAACTGCAGATATCGGTTTACATTGAAGTTGGACACAAAATGCTCAAGTAACCCAGCGGGACAGGCATCATCCCTGGATAGAAGGAATGGGTGACATTTCGGGTCCGAACCTGAAACGTCACCCATTCCTTCTATCCAGAGATGCTGCCTGTCCCGCTGAGTTACCTCAGCATTTTGTTTGTAACTTGGCATCATGTTCGATGCAGACATTGTGTGCCGAAGGGCCTGTTCCTGTGCTGTGCTGTTCTATGTTCTGGAAAATATTCTGCAGTGTAATCGGACTGTGTACGGTTGGGGAAGCTTGCCCTGTGGCTGCACTCTGTTTCTGGGAGGGAGGGAGATTTCAGACATGAGCAACGGATTGCTCAAAGTTTCCACGGCTTGCCTGACAGCTGTTTGAACATGTCATTCAGAATCCCCCAGCAAATGCAGTCTTGATTAGACAATCTTGAGTAGACGAGGGTACACAAAAGGCTGGAGAAACTCAGCGGGTGCAGCAGCATCTAAGGAGCGAAGGAGATAGGCGACGTTTCGGGTCGAGACCCTTCTTCAGACTGGTCAGGGATCAGGGAAACGAGAGATATAGACGGTGATGTGGAGATATAAAGAACAATGAATGAAAGATATGCAAAAAAGTATCGATGATAAAGGGAACAATCCATTATAAGCTGTTTGTGGTGTGAAAATGAGAAGCTAGTGCGACTAGGGTGGGGGAGAGAGAGGGAATGCCAGGGCCCGAGGGCTGAGGGAGAGGTGGGAAGGGGAGGAGACAGCAGGGGTTAACAGAATTGAGAAAATTCAATGTTCAAGATTCTGTTAACCCTTGCTGTCTCCTTCCCACCTCTCCCTCAGCCCTCGGGCCCTGGCATTCCCTCTCTCTATCTATCTCCCTCCCGCATGATCGGCATATCTTTCATTCATTGTTCTTTATCTCTGCACATGTCTATATCTCTCGTTTCCCTGATCCCTTCAAGCTGAGTTTCTCCATACCCTCGATTCTCCAGCATCTGCAGTTCCTTCTTAACAAAAATCTTGAGTAGACAATCCACAGGCTGATCCCAAGGTTTACTCAATGATGTGGTTTCTGCCACCACAGTACTCTGAATAGGTGACGTTTCAACAAAAAGTTGTTTTTATTGTCAGGTGTATCGAGCTACAGCTTTTGTTGCGTGCTATCCAGTCAAAAGTGATTGCAGTCGAGCCATTTACCCTGTATAGATACGTGAATAAGGGAATAAAGTTCCAAGGTGTTCAAGGACGTAGTTCAGCTCCACGTGCGTTCGGCTCAAGACCCCCCACCCCCCCCCCCCCCCCCCCCCCCCCCCCACCACCACCACAGTCTGAAGAAGGGCCCCAATCCAAAACGTAACCCATCCATGTTCTCTAGAGACGATACAGTCTGAGCTGCAGAGTTGCTCCAGTACTTTGTGTATTTTATTTATGCACTTGCAGTTCCGTGGGTCTCCATGAAAATCGGAGTTCTGGGTTATGAAATGCCTGACAATTTATCTTTATGAAAATTTTTCCATAAATGTTTTGTCTCTTTCAAGATATTAATAAAATGTATTTTATCTTTATTAACAACTGGATACAGTATGTTTCATTAACTTAAGTATGAGTGAGGGTGTTAGAATGAACAGAACAGGGGAGTAGCTAGTTGCCATCGACACAAAATGCTGGAGTAATTCAGCGAGACAGTTCAACATCTCTGGACAAAAGGAATAGGTGACGTTTCGGGTTGAGACCCCTCCTCAGACTGGGAGTTGGGGGGGAAGGGAGACGAGAGATACAGACGGTGATATAGAACAAATGAATGAAAGATATACAAACAAGTAAACGATAAAGCAAACAGGCTATTGTTAGCTGTGGGCTGGGTGAAAACGAATTACAGGCAATGAGACAACATTAGACAATAGACATTAGGTGCAGGAGTAGGCCATTTGGCCCTTCGAGCCAGCACCGCCATTCAATGTGATCATGGCTGATCATCCCCAATCAGTACCCCGTTCCTGCCTTCTCCCCATATCACCTGACTCCGCTATTTTTAAGAGCCCTATCTAGCTCTCTCTTGAAAGCATCCAGAGAACCTGCCTCCACCGCCCTCTGAGGCAGAGAATTCCACAGACACCACTCTTTGTGAGAAGAAGTGTTTCCTCGTCTCCGTTCTAAATGGCTTACTCCTTATTCTTAAACTGTGACCCCTGGTTCTGGACTCCCCCCACATCGGGAACACGTTTCCTGCCTCTAGTGTGTCCAACCCTATATTTAAGAGGAAGTTAGATGTGGCCCTTGTGGCTAAAGGGATCAGGGGGTATGGAGAGAAGGCAGGTACAGGATACTGAGTTGGATGATCAGCCATGATCATATTAAATGGCGGTGTAGGCTCGAAGGGCCGAATGGCCTACTCCTGCACCTATTTTCGATGTTTCTAACCCCTTAACAATCTTATATGTTTCAATGAGATATCCTCTCATCCTTTTTGCTCCTATATTCGATTCCTCTTGTTATAAAGGCCAACATGCTATTCGCTTTCTTCACTGCCTGCTGTACCTGCATGCTTACTTTAAGTACATTCTAATGTACTTGTCAGCAACTTTGAGAACTTAGGCTGGTCATCATTTCAATAAGTTAATGATTGTAGAGGGGAGGAAAGTTCTGCAATATTTTACCACATTGAATTTCCTCTATTCACCCTTCCAAAGAAAAGTTTCCCAAATTTTTCAAAAAATGTTTTTATTCCCCCAATGCCTCATTTCCCATGACTTTTCTTTGAAAGACGTGGCTGATGCTGCAATGAGCATTGTAATGTAACACAATTCCTGTTAAAGGGTCCCCTGTGATCGCTGGTCATGCCAATTTCCTACTGTAGGAATTTTGCACCCTTCATGTTCTCTCCCAGCACCTGATCATGTGCATAATTGGGTGACTAATTTTTGACTAACATTTCCTGGCCTTCTGAGTCACAATTGCCAAAAGGACACAAAGTGCTGGGGTATCTCAGCAGGTCAGGTAGCATCTCTGGAGAAGGTGGATCGGTGTAATTTTGGGTTGAGACCCTTCTTCCATCTGCAGTTCCTTCCTGCAGACATTCTCGAGGGAGGCTGCCTGACTCGCTGAGTTGCTCCAGCACTCTGTGTCCTTTTATTTGTAAACCAGGACCTGCAGCTCCTTGTTTCTGCAGCAATTTGGAAGCCTGTTTTAATGCAACTTGTATGATGTTGCAAAAATGGATTTGGCGGAGCTGAAAATTCACTGCAGGTCTCAGTGATTACAACAACTGATAATTTCCTATGAAAGACATAAAGCAATTCCAAAGATACACCAGCCACCAAAGTGGATAACCTCACACATAAGTCACCCTGTTTCATGCGGTTTATATAAATTGGTCATCCAGCTTTAAACAAGTGTAAATGCAGGCATGCTGACAATTTCACAAATGGGTCTAATCGGGCAGGGTCTGTTTATTAAAAAGAGGGGGGGTTGAAGACATGATGGAGCATTTATTGGTGATATGTCATAAAACATATCACCACCGGGTGGCGCCCATAATGGCCGCCTCTCCAAAGGTCTGTCTCATCCCTTCTCTGTTTTTATTATTTTAAGTATGTCTTAAATGCATGTTTTAATGTTTCTTGGTATGTTTTATGTTGGGGGGGGGGGGAATCGGGGAAAACTTTTTTCAGCCCATTGCCTCGATATTGTTTCCGTCGCATCTCCGTGAAGTGGGGCCGGACGCGGCACTCTGACCCAACAGTCCCCTCAACCCTAGTAGTAGCAGTCAAATACGGGACAAGGGCAGTCCCGTACGGGACAAACCAATTTAGCCCAATATACGGGATGTCCCGGCTAATACGGCACAGTTGGCAACCCTAGTCACAGGCGAAACATGGGCAAATGGGACTAGCTTAGATGGGGTATCTTGGTCGGCATGGACAAGTTGGGCCAAAGGGCCTGTTTCCATGCTGTATGACTCTGACTGCCAAGGTTCGTTGTACTATTCTTTACCCTGTACCCAGTCTGTAACCTTTACTGTGATGAAATAATTGCCAGTGAAGAAGGATTTGAGCTGGGTTTGCAGAATTGAAAAAATGAGATGATTTTATAAAATGCAAGGTTGTGGGTGAATTTCAGGGTGGGTACTGAGAAGAGGTTTTCCCCTAATGAGTCATCTACAACTAGGGGACATGGTTTCAGAATAAGCGGACTCTCATTGAAGGCAGAAGTGGGGAGGAATTCCCACTAGCGGGAGAGTCGAGGACCAGAGGTCATAGCCTCAGAATTAAAGGATGTTCCTTTAGGAAGGCAATGAGGAGGAATTTATTTAATCAAAGGGTGGAATTCAGAAGGCTGTGGAGGCCACATCAATGGATATATTCAAGGCAGAGATGGATAGATTCTTGATTAGTATGAGTGTCGGGGGTTATGGGGAGAAGGCAGAGAAGTTTTATATCCGTGCCAAAAAAGGGGGTACAAAATTGGACTGGGACAATTTTACTAGTGTGCGAAAGCAAGTCGATCGTGCAATTAGGAGTGCTCATAGACAACATGTCTCCTCTATTCTTGGGGGAGAACAACCCAAGGCTTTTTGGAGATATGTGAAATCCAGACGGACAGACAACACTGGTGTCCAGATGCTAAAAGTGAACAACTGCCTGATCACTGTGGACCAGGCGAAAGCAGAAGCTCTTGCGAACCAATTCCAACACGTTTTCACCCGGGAAGATGTGGAGCCTTCATCATTTCCAGTCCTTCCGCCCAGCCCATATGCTGATATGCCTGCTATTAAAATTGAGGTTGAAGGTGTCAAGAAGTTATTGCTCAACATTAATACCACAAAAGCAATTGGACCAGATCAGATACAAAATCAAGCCCTCAAGATCTCAGCCGAAGATCTGGCTCCAGTTTTACAGTTCATTTTTCAACGATGGCTTGACTCGGGCGATGTACCGCTGGATTGGAGGACGGCCAACATCACTCCTCTCTTTAAGAAGGGTCCAAACACCAACCCAACGAATTATTGTCCTGTTTCACTAACAAGTACTTGCTGTAAATTGCTGGAGCATATCATTGATGGTAATCTGATGCATCACGTGAGCAAACATAATATTCTTGCCGACAACCAACATGCGTTTAGGAGGCATAGATCATGCAAGTCTCAGCTTATCCTGACAACAAATGACCTGGCCAAGCACCGTGACAGTAACGTCATCACGGATTTAGTTGTACTGGACTTTTCTAAAGCATTTAATGTCATCCCACACCAGAGGCTGCTTCGGAAGCTTGACTTCTACGGTATTCGTTCCAACACGAAACTATGGATTTCCGGTTTCCTGACAAAACGTCTTCAGCGCGTGTGTGTGAACGGAAAGAGCTCCAATTGGCACCCAGTGTTGAGTGGGACACCCCAGGGCACAGTACGCGGCCCACACCTGTTTTTGCTTTACATCAGTGACATCCATGAAAAAGTCGCAAGTACGACCAGACTATTCGCTGATGATTGTTTGCTGTACCGTCCAATTAAGTCAGCTGATGATGAAGATGCTCTCCAAAAAGATCTCGATACTATGATCGAGTGGTCACAACAATGGGACATGCAGTGCAAACCTTCCAAATGTGAAACCATGCATGTCACCAGAAAGAGGAATCCAGGCGTCACATCTTACAACATACTTCGTGTCACCCTTGAAGAATCCAAACAAACCAAGTATCTTGGCATCAAATTGCAGAACGATCTCCGTTGGAACGGTCAGACTCATCATGCAACAGTGAAAGCAACAGGTGTCCTAAACTTCCTGAGGCGCAACTACAATCATTGTTCAGCTTCTGTCAAGGAGAAGCTGTATTTCACCCTCGTTAGACCTCATCTGGACTAAGCAGTTGCAGCTTGGGACCCATACACAGATAAAAACATTTCATCCATCGAACGTGTCCAAAGACAGGCCGCTCGATTTGTTACTAACACCTACGAGAGAGAAGCGAGTGTCACCAAACTTCTGAATTCTCTGGGGTGGAACCCTCTCCAAGACAGACGTGAAGCTCACCATTTGACCTGATTTTACAAAATGTTAAATGGTCAGCTAGACATTGATCACAAGACCTACACCAACCCCAAACCAATTAGGAGCAGACGAGGGCATTCGATCCAATTTGTGGTCCCAGTCACAAAGACAGATGTGTACAGCAATTCGTTCTTCCAACGCACTATTAAAGCATGGAATAATCTCCACCAAACCACGGTTGCCCAGCCAGATGCAACTAAATTTAAAGTGGCACTTTCTTCCCAATAACCCTCTCTGGCTAAACCCCTCCCTTCACCACCTCCAGTTTAAATTCCAGTTGGAATATTTTGGAGGACCAAGTAACCAAGAACCAAGAACCAAGGCAGGAGAATGGGTTTAAGAGGGACAGAGATCAGCCATGATTGAATGGCGGAGTAGACATGATGGGCAGAATAGCCTCCTTCTATTCCAATCACTTATGAATTTCATCTAAATGACTTCTTTAGATATCGTTACACCAGAGTGGTCTGGAGCCAGAGTCATTGAATATATTCAAGGCAGATATTGACAAACATTTGAACTACAAGGATGTCGAGAAGTATGAAGGGGAAGTGGGCAGGCCATGATTAGATAGACAATAATACTGAATGGTGGAGCAAGAGTTGAAGGGCAGATCATGCTGCTCTCGTTTATGTTTTTGTACTCTTCGTGTACCAGTTAAGGACTGTTCTGACATGTACTATCTGAACGGAAGTGCTGAAGATAAATGATATTTCTGTTTTAAAGGAAGTACTGCGTTGTGGCTTTACTTTTAAACCATAGACTTTGGAGATACAGGGCGGGAACAGGCCCTTCGGCCCACCGGGTCCACGCCGACCAGCGATTACCCCGTACGCTAACATTATCCTACACGCAATAGGGACAATTTTTACTGAAGCCAATTAACCTACAAACCTGCATGACTTTGGAGTGTGGGAGGAAACCAGAGTACCCGGAGAAAACGCACGCAGCCATAGGGAGAACGTACAAACTCCATACAGACGGCACTCATAGTTAGGTTTCGAACCTGGGTCTCTGGCGCTGTAAGGCAGCATCTCTTCTGCTACGCCACCGTGCCACCCCTGCTGGTTGAAGAAGTTCGACACATCGGTTTTATTTTCATTCTTTGGTAAATTGGACGCAATTTTTAACACGGATTCAAGTTTTCTGTTGGAAAGATTAAAGTCAGTGGTGATATTTCCAATGAATGCACTGACAATACACGCGGATATTTTTTGCAATTTGCTGCATTCCCAGTTATCTCATAAAGAGAAGTCTGAAGAAGTGTCTCAACCCGAAATGTTACCTATTCCTTTTCTCCAGAGATGCTGCCTGACCCGCTGAGTTACTCCCAACATTTTGTGTCCATCTTCTGTTGGGTTTGGACAGATAGCTGAGTTTGGTTTAGTTTAGAGATACAGTGTTTAAACAGGCCCTTCGGACCACCGGGTCCGCGCTGACCAGCGATTCCCGTACATTAACACTACCCTGCTCACACTAGGGACCATTTACATTTATACCAAGCCAATTAACCTACAAAGCTGTATGTCTTTGGAGTGTGGGAGGAAACTGAAGGTCTCAGAGAAAACCCACCCACGTCACGGGGAGAATATACAAACTCTGTATAAACAAGCACCCGTAGTCGGGATTGAACCGGGGCTTTGGCGCTGTAAGGCAGTAGCTCTACTGCTAGCTACACCGCCGTGCTCCCAAAGGTTCCAATCTTTTTTTTTGCACTTGCCTGTCATAATTTGCCATGATTGTAATTTTAAACCAAATGGTATCTCGTGTCATGAATCTATTGCAGACTCGTAGTAAGATTGGCAGACTCCATAGATTCAAGTGGATAATCTATTATCTGTTCTTGGGATACGATTCAGCTGGCAAGGGCACTATTTATTGCTCACCAATAGTTGCCCTGAAGCTGATTTTGACTTGTTCATTCATATTTAGCAGTTAAGGTTCAATTGCTGATTGTTCTACAATTGTATAAGAAAGAACTGGAAAAAACGAAAGTCAACAAAAATGCTGGAGTAACTCATCGGGTGAGGCAGCATCTATGGACATCGGCAAGACCAAGCGCAGGCTCAGCAATCGCTTCGCCCAACACCTCTGCTCAGTTTGCACTAACCAACCTGATGTCCCAGTTGCTCAGCACTTCAACTCCCCCTCCCATTCCGAATCTGACCTGGGCCTCCATTGCCAGAATGAAGCCCAGCACAAATTGGAGGAACAGCACCTCATATTTCGCTTAACTTCTCTAATTTCAGATAGTCCTTGCTTTCTCCCTCCTTCCCCTCCCCCTTCCCAGCTCTCCCACTCGCCTACTGTCTCTGCCTTTAAGTTTCTTTTCCCGCCCCCCCGCCCGACATTGTTCTACTAGTGTAGGTGCCTTTTTGATTACTGATCAGGTGTATTAACATCGCAATGTGTTTAGGAATTGAGGGAAAGAGAGGTAATCAGGGACCTGGCTTTGTAGAAGGCCAGTACAATGACACATCTAGTAGAGCCACTCTCTCACTGTCGCAGAGACCCGGGTTTGATCGTGACCTCTGGGTACTATCTTTGTGGAGTTGGCCTCTCCTTGTGGCTCTCCTCCGGATGCTCCAGTTTCCCTCCCACATCTCAAAGACAGGTAGGTTAATTGCCCCCAGAGTGTAGGAGAGTGATAGAATCTGGAGATAATTTAGTTTAGTTTAGAGATACAGCACAGATACAGGCCCTTCGGCCCACGGATTCGGCGCCGACCAGCGTTTTCCCCCCCCCCCCCCCCCCCCACACACTGATGATATCCTACACACATTAGAGACAATTGGCAACTATACCAAGCCAATTAACCTACAAATCTGTGCGTCTTTGGAGTGTGGGAGGAAACCGGAGATCCCAGAGAAACCCCACGCGGGTCACGGGGAGAGCGTACAAACTCTGTACAGAGAGCACCCGTAGTTGGGGTCGAACCCAGGTCTCTGGTGCTGTAAGGTAGCAATTCTACCGCCGCGCCACCCTAAATGTGAGAATATGAAGAAAAAGGAGGGGATTTGATTTTAATTTGATTTGATTGAATTTATTGTCATTGTCTTCAATTAAGAGACAACTAAATTCTCTTTCCCTTACAGTCAAACAAAAAATAAAATTCATGTAGGAGAAGTGTAAATGGGTTGAGAGTTGAAAGTTGCCATTGACTCCATGGGTCAATCTGGTCTGCTGTATCTCCCTATGACTCAAGCAGGTATAATTATGCATTTATGGATATTATTTCTCCCAACAGCATGCAAGTAATTTGTGACATATTAGGTCACTCGTTTTTAACGATCCTGGAGCTAATTTGCTCAAAGTATTTCTGGCCATAGTTACAAATTAGTTTCCCTACAGATGTGGACATTTAGAAGCAGGGGAAACAAATCGTTGTGGAGCCGTAATCACAATCCTAGAGCTATTAGTTTATTTTTATGAATGGAAAACACTTAACATCATAAAACCACTTTGTACCCAGCATTTACTGTTTACAATACACAGAACATGTCCTTTTCCATATTAGATCATTTATAATGCTGATGGCTCAAAACATCCACAGGTCAAAATTTGTTTAATGAGATTTTAAGGTGCCATTTATCGCACACAACAGCACTGCACGGAAGTAAATATTTCAAGGACCATTAACTCGATCAGACGTTTTAACCTTGAAATACATCAATTGCAAAAACATGCAGCACCACTCAAGGTCTAGTTTAGTTTAGAGATACAGCACGGAAACAGGCCCTTCAGCTCACCGAGTCAGCGCCGGCCAGCGATCCCCACACACTTACACTATCCTACACACACACACTTGAGACAATTTATAGTTTTACCAAAGCCTATTAACCTACAAACCTACAAGTCTTTGGAGTGTTGGAGGAAACTCAACGGACCACCCAGAGAAAACCCAACACGGTCAGGTGGAGAAACTCCATACAAACTCCGTTCAGACCGAACCCGTGGTCAGCATCTTGATTCTGCAGAGGTTGCCAATCTCACTACGAGCCTGCAGTGGATCCATGACACGAGATCCCATTTGGTTTAAAATTGTGATCATGACAAAATATGGCAGGAAAGTGCAAAAAAAAAACATTTGAACCATCAGGTCATTATACACCAATAAGTAATGATATACATGATTAATATTAGGACAATCTAAGCTTATTTGATTTTTACTTGTGATGTTCACTGTTGAGTTGAATCCATTTGAGAAGCTTCATGCTGTGCTTTCCTTTTGGTGTTGGTTTATTATTGTAATGTGTACCGAGGTACAGTGAAACGCTGTTCTCTACATGCGATCTAATTTTAATCGGATCATGCTATACACAAGTACAATGAAGCCATATGCAATTACAACAGGTGGTGCAAAGAGAAAGGCCCTGATGGGTTTACATTTGGAATAGACATTTAGAAGAGTAAAACTATTGTATTCAACTTGACTAGACTTCATCATACACGAAACATTATTCAATTTATCCTGTTTCTGTACACAGTAGAAGGCTTGATAAAATTATGTATAGTCTTTTCGCCGAAGATAGGCCCAAAAAGCTGGAGTAACGCAGCGGGACAGGCAGCATCTCTGGAGAGAAGGAATGGCTGGACGTTTCGGGTCGAGACCCTTCTTCCGACTCTGACTCGGTCTGAAGAAGGGTCTTGACCCGAAACGTTACCCATTCCTTCTCTCCAGAGATTCTGCCTATCCCACTGACTTCAGCTTTTTGGGCCTATCTTCAGTTTGAAACGTCTTCTGCAGTTCCTTCCGAAACACTTAAGGGCCTGTCCCACCAGCATGCAACTCCATGCAATGAGCGCGGCCTAACGTGGTCGCTTGAGCCGTCCGGCGTCGCGGGGCCGGTCCCACTTCGATCGCCGGAGCCGTGAGGAATTGTGCGGAGTTCGTCCCGACATCGCGCGGGGCTCCGAAAAACTGACAATGTTCAAAAATTCCGCGCGGCAACGGCTTGCCGGCTCGCAGTCGCCTCGACGCATTACACACCGCCTCGACGTCGTGCCTCCGTGACCCTCTCTGTAGGTGCCTCCGTGACCCTCTCTGTGTGTGGCTCCATGGCCCTCTCTGTGTGTGCCCTCTGTGCCCCTCTCTGTGTGTCCCTCTCTGTCCTGGCGAACTTACCTTTCAGACTTCGCTCCAAGTTTGCCTCACTTCCCGCCGCGTTGTGCCGCTCACCCCACCTCCGCACGGCCCCCGCTGCCGGTTTGGTCGCGCTCTTCGCATGCAGGCGCATGCTGTTGGGAACGGCCCTGTACAGGGATCCCCCGACCTCCGCGCAGCCCCTGCTGCTGGTTTGGTCACGCTCACCGCATGGAGTCGGATGTTGGTAGGACAGGCCCTTTAGTCTTTTCGCTGACTGAATAGGACACAACCAAAGCATTTCACTGTACCTCGGTACACATGACAATAATGAACTAAACTACGAACTATATTATGTGTAGGAAGGAACTGCAGATGCTGATTTAAGTTGAAGATAGACACACAAAGCTGGAGTAGCTCAGTGGGACTGGCAGCGTCTCTGGAGAAAAGGAATAGGTGATGTTTTGGGTCGAGACTGAAGGACTTACCTATTCCTTTTCTCCAGATATGTTGCCTGGCCAGTGGAGTTACTTGAGCTTTGTGCCCTACAGTGCATTCAGGAAGTATTCAGGCCCCTTCACTTTTTCCAAATTTACAGCCTTATTCTAAAATTGATTAAATTCATTTTTTTATCATCAATCTACACACAATACCCCATAATGAATAAGCGAAAACGGGTGTTTAGAAATTTTTGCAAAGTAATTACAAAATAAATAACTGAAATATTGCATTTACATAATTATTCAGACCCTTTACTCAGTACTTTGTCGAGGCACCTTTGGCAGCGATTACAGCCTCAAGTCTTCTTGGGTATGACGCTACGAGCTTGGCACACCTGTATCTGGGTAATTTATCCCATTCATCTCTGCAGATCCTCTCAAGTACTGTTAGGTTGGATGGGGAGCGTCGATGCACAGCTATTTTCAGGTCCTACCAGAGATGTTCGATCTGGTTCAAGTCCGGGCTCTGGCTGGGCCACTCAAGGACATTCACAGACTTGTCACAAAGCCACTCCTGCGTTGTCTTGGCTGTGTGCTTAGGGTTGTTGTCCTATTGGAAGTTGAACCTCCACCCCAGTCTGAGGTCCAGAACGTTCGGGAGCAGGTTTTCATCAAGGATCTCTCTGTACTTTGCTCCATTCATCTTTCCCTCGATCCTGACTAGTCTCCCAGTTCCTGCCGCTGAAAAACATCCCCACAGCATGATGCTGCCACCACCATGCCTCACCGTAGGTATGGTATTGGCCAGGTGATGAACGGTGCCTGGTATCCTCCAGACGTGATGCTTGGCATTCAGGCCAAAGAATTCAATTTTGGTTTCATCAGACCAGATAATCTTGTTTCTCATGCATTTTGGCAAACTCCAAGTGGGCTGTCATGTGCCTTTCACTGAGGAGTAGCTTCCGTCTGGCCACTCTACCATAAAGGCCTGATTGCTGGAGTGCTCCAGATATCATTGTCCTTCTGGAAGGTTCTGCCTTCTCCACAGAGGAACTCTGGAGCTCTGTCAGAGTGACCATTGGCTTCTTGGTCTCCCTGACCAATTCCCTTCTCCCCCGATTGCTCAGTTTGGCCGGGCTCTATGAGGAGTCCTGGTATTTCCAAAGTTCTTCCATTTAAGAATGACGGAGGCCACTGTGCTCTTCGGGACCTGCAACACTGCAGAAATTGTTTTATACCCTTCCCCAGATCTGTGTCTCGACACAATCCTGTCTCGGAGGTCTACGGACAATTCCTTCATCTTCATGACTTGGTTTTTGCTCTGACATGCACTGTCAACTGTGGAACCTTACATAGACAGGTGTGTGCCTTTCCAAATCATGTACAATCAATTTAATTTACCACTGGTGGACTCCAATCAAGTTGTAGAAACATCTCAAAGATAATCAATGGAAACAGGATGAACCGAAGCTCAATTGTGAGTGTCACAGCAAAGGGTCTGAATACTTACATAAAAGTGATATTTCAGTTATTTCTTTTTAATTACTTTGCAAAACATCTAAACACCTGTTTTCGCTTCTTCTTTCTGGGGTATTGTGTGTAGATTAATCAATTTTGAAATATGGCTGTAACGTTACAATGTGGAAAAAGTGAAGGGGTCTGAATACTTTTGAATGCACTGTATGAATTGCATTCCCTGTACCTTTTGTACACGTGACAATAATAAAACTGGACTGATGGTAGATCCTCTTCTGGGACCAGCATGCAAACAGTCGCCAAGCTCCAGCCCCATCTTGGTCGAGCAAGACTTTGGGTGAGCTAAAGCGTGCCTGTATTGGGAAGAGGAAATAAAGGATGCTGGTCAGATCTATAAAACTACCTGTAAAACAATGCTGTGTGAAACAGTGATAATCTTCAATAATGTGTGTTGAGTATAACCAAGGCTTGACACTCGATGAGGTATACACTTTCTTCACAATTGCCTTGAAATAATAACCAGTCATCAAGATTTCTGTCTCCGTCTGTAGACTTTCGAGATACAGTGTGGAAGTAGGCCATTTGGCCCACCTAGTCCACCTTGACCAAGGGTCACCTGTATACGAGCACTATCCTACACACAAAGGACAACTTAAGGGGTTGTTCCACTGTACGAGCTAATTCAAGAGCTCTCCCGAGTTTAAAAAATCAAACTCATGGTAAGCATGTACATAGCGGGTACGTCGGAGCTCGGGATGTCTCTTAGCGGCTTGTAACGCTAACGGCAGTTACTCGGGAAACGCGGTAAGCTCGTGAAGACTCGTGAAAATTTTTCAACATGTTGGAAAATGTCCACGAAAGCCCCAAGTACCTACGAGCAGCTATTACCGTAATTCTCTGAGTTCGAATCAGGGGAAACTCGGGAGAACTCTTGAATTAGCTCGGACAGTGGGACAGCCCCTTTACAATTTACAGGTCAATTAACATTCAGACTTGAACATATAACTTTGTTTCTTCGTCGTGACTAGCTTTCGGTCTTGGATCAGAGTTATGGAAATATAGTCGCCACAGGAATTTCAGGCGCTCAGGAAAATGTCTTGCTGCTGTCATCTTGAGGGCAATTAGCAGTTCCCATAAATGACGGCTGAATCCTTTTGGTGTGAAGTATTGAGGTGCTATGATTTGCTTGATGAAAGTATTTAAGATTAGGGAATGACAGTTCCTAAAATAATAATTTGCATTTTTCATTCATCATCTTACATAAATGTACTACTTGTATTTATTTTTCTACTATCAGCAGGATTGAAATAGAGGTTTATTATGCACTGATTGATGAATTTTCTTTGTAAAACATTTCAACTAATTGTTGCATAAGTTCATAATTCCAAGGAGCAGAATAAGGCCATTCGGCTCATCAAGTCTACTCTGCCATTCAATCATGGCTGATCTATTTTCTCCTCTCAACCCCATTCTCCTGCCTTCACCTCGTAAACCCTGACACCTGAACTAATCATGTTTCTTAGCTAGATTCTTCCTGCTGACTTTATCCACTACAATGTTGGTGACACGTATCAGTTGTCTATGGAACTGATGCTCTACAATGCTGAGAACTATATCTGCAATCTGTATCTTCCCTTATGTTCTATCATTTTACTTGAGCATAACTTGATTGCATTTATGTGTAGTATATCAGATCTGTTTGAATAGCAAGCTTTTCACCATGTCTCAATGCACGTGACAATAGAAAACCTAAACTTATCTTGCAAGAGAGGCGATAGAAGAAGGTTCCTGTCTCAGACACAAAATACTGGAATAACCCAGCAGGTCAGGCAGCATCTCCAGAGAAAAGGAATAGGTGACATTTCGGGTCGAGACCCTTCTTCAGACTGAGGGTCAGGAAGAGGGCAACTAGATTTTCCTCTAGTTATTTCTAGTTCCCCTCTTCCCTGGCTCTGTCTGAAGAAGGGTCTCGTCCCGAAGCGTTACCTATTCCTTTTCTCTAGAGATGCTGCCTGTACCGCTGAGCTACTCCACCATTTTGTATCTACCTTCGGTGCAAACCATCATCTGCAGTTCCTTCCTACACAAGGTTTCTGTTGTGCATAAAGCATGCCTTTTATATATATTTGTTCATGCTGTCAGTTCAATAAAAACCTATATATGGCCAGTATACACTGAGGGATGGTACACAAAATGCTGGAGAAACTCAGCGGGTGCAGCAGCATCAATGGAGCGAAGGAGATAGGCAACGTTTCGGGCCGAAACCCTTCTTCAGAGGGATGTTCTTCTCTGGAACTACCTCCAATATACCAGTGTATTTCATGTATGATGCCCAGTATTGCACGTGCGATTCTAAATATAATCTTACTAATGATGAGTTATTTTAAACTCCAGTGTAAACTGTGTTGACTTGCTGTCAGATGCCCTTGAAACAAATTGATGGGCTTGGTAATTGGGATACATGGCTTCATCGTCACACTTTGCCTTTGATCTACTTGGTTTACTGCCACATATCCTATTGAATTCACTTTTTAGTTTAGTTTCAAGATACAGTGCAAAAACAGGCCCCTCGGCCCACCGAGCCTGCACCGACCAGCGATCCCAGCACATTAACACCATCCTACACACACTTGGGACAATTTACAATTATACCAAGCCAATGAACCTACGAACCTGTATGTCTTTTCAGTATTTACTGTGGTTTGTTAGTGTCTATCCAGCAAAACTTCAGCGGTGCGAAACAAAACTTCTGTCGTATGTCTTTTAGACCTGCAGCTCCGTTGAGGCAAGCCAGGCGAACATGTCATCGTCCAGGTCAATCAGACCTCGTTCACCATTCAGTGGCCGGTGTTTGGGGCAACTGGTGACTATGTGCTCCACTGTCTGTGTTGGGTCCCCACACTCGCAGGAGGCGCTGTCCACAAGGCCCCACCTCTTCATCGCTACTCCATAGTGTCCGATGCCTGTCCTCAAGCAGTTGAGGGTTGTTCACTGCTTTTGGGGCAGGTCCTGGCCAGGGACGTCCATGGGGTCATTGATGTACTGGTGCAGCCTAGATGGTTCCGCTGACTTCCACCGGTCTCTCCATCTTGTCTTGACCCAGGCGGCCTTAGAAGCGTCAGCCGGTGTTGTGCGGAGCAGCTCTTGGGCTTGCGTGGCAAAGGGGTGCCGTGACTTGAGGCGCACTCGTCGTGGTGTCTCTGTGACGATCTGATGGAGGAGGTGGGATTCACTGGTCTGTGCCTTTCGAGAGAGGGCCAGCATGGCTGCTTCTCGTCTGATGTTGGCTGGGGCGATGCCAGCGAGGACGGGCAGTTGGTTTACTGGGGTGGCTCGTAGGCATCCGGAGACAGTCCGCAGGGCGCTGTTGAGGGCAGCATCCAGCTTCTTGGCGTGAGGGCTACGGCACCAGACCGGGCGCAGTACTCGGCGGCTGAGAACGCCAGGGCCACAGTGGACATGCGCAGTGAGGGCTACGGCACCAGACCGGGGCACAGTACTCGGCGGCTGAGAACGCCAGGGCCACTGTGGACATGCGCAGTGAGGGCTACGGCACCAGACCGGGGCGCAGTACTCGGCGGCTGAGAACGCCAGGGCCACAGTGGACATGCGCAGTGAGGGCTACGGCACCAGACCGGGGCACAGTACTCGGCGGCTGAGAACGCCAGGGCCACAGTGGACATGTGCAGTGAGGGCTACGGCACCAGACCGGGGCGCAGTACTCGGCGGCTGAGAACGCCAGGGCCACAGTGGACATGCGCAGTGTCTTCGTCGTGGCTCCCCATGTGCTGCCGGCTAGGCGGCGTATCAGTGCGGCACGGGCGCTTGTCTTTGCCTTGGCACCTTCCAGGTGTTGTTTGAATGACAAAGTTTTGTCGAGCTTCACACCGAGGTACGTGGGGACGGGCTGGGACCGTAACCGGGCGTTATCCACCATGACGTTCATCTCGCGGGTCGCTTCCCTGTTGTTGAGGTGGAACATTGAAGATGTTGTCTTACCCATTGTTACGACTCCCGAATGCAGGTACTTCAGAGTCGCGTAACATAGTCAAAAACCAGGCTCAAGTTCAAGAAAATAGCCTTTTATTTAATTAAAACTCAAACCTGATTCAAACAACCCAGTCAAGGACAAGAATAAACTAATAAACAAAGATAACAGTGCTCCAGCCAGCCTCGCAATGGGCCGTCAAACTAGAGTCTCTAACCTGCCTAAATGGAAATAACCCTGAAACAAAATACACGAAAACCCTCAGGTCAACCCTTATCCGTCCCAATTCAATATTAATTGACAAATGTAGGTAATAATACACAAAGTTCTATGCCATGTGGCCAGGCCTCCTGCAGCTCAAACCACCGTCTGTTCATGAGTCAGGGTCGATGAAGAGAGAGGGAATTCTGGGAGATTCTGGTATTTAAACTTCCGATGAGTCACCCGTCACCTGACGCATCTTGGCCAATCGGGCACAGGAGCCCTTAACCCCTTGATTCCTGACTCCCAGCCACGGGGCCTGCACTCAGGAGAGAAACACAAGAGTTAAGTACATAGCATTCACCAGAGGGGGGGAAGTACCTAACACCCATGCTGAGCTTGAGGTGCCAGTTCCTCAGGTATGAAGACAGGATGTTCATGTCTTCAGAGAGGCCCTCTTCTGCTCAGCATCTCCATGATGAAGCTCACCCTGTGCTTGAATCATCAATGCAATGCATGTGTGAATGGCCCTGTAATCCGCTCTATGATCTTTGCTGAAAAGGATGTGAGAAGTACTCTTTATTTACTAGCCTTGGGGCTAAGCTCAATTCTTAAATGATGTCTGGTCCTTATTGCACATTGATTCAATCCTTGAAGACACAGGGAACTGCAGACGCTAGAATCTTGAGCAAAACATAAAGCGCTGAGGGAACTCGGCAGGTTAGACAGCAACTGAGGAGGGAATAGATAGGCAACATTTCAGTCTGAAGAAACAACCCAGCCTGAAACATTGCCTGTCCATTCCCTCCACGGAAGCTGCCTAACTTGCTGAGTTCCCCCAACATTTGGTTCGTTTCATTCCTTGACTTAAATTGTCAAAAAATCGCTTCCTTCATAGTTAGTGGATTTGCACAGATTTGATTAGTATGGGTGTCGGGGGTTACGGGGAGAAGGCAGGAGAATTTTATTAGGAGGGAAAGATAGAACAGCCATGATTGAATGGCGTCGTAGACTTGATGGGCCGAATGACCTAATTCTGCTCCTATCACTTATTAAATAGTTATTTGTAAATAATCAAAGATGGACAAGAATACTGGAAAAACTCAGTGGGTGAGGCAGCATCTATGGAGAGGAGGAATAGACGACGTTTCAGGTCGAGACCCGTCTTCAGAAATAATCAAGGTCATTACTGTTTGTGAGGGTCGCCTGTGCCTGTTCATCGAAACGGGCCATTAATATCTTGCCAAACTAATATACAGTGAGTTGCAGTAATTGAGTCACTTGCAAACTTCTGCCCTGATCTCACTCACACATCATGGAGATGCTGACAGACATTTGATGACTGGATTCTACAAATATCAACATTTGGCTTTAATTAAAGAGCATCATTTTTTTATAATGGCCACATACTGGGAAAATACCGTGGCTATTCACCGTATCTACGCCTCTAATGATTTTATGTAACTCCGTAAGGTCACCTCTCAGCCTCCTACGCACTCGAGGATAAAAAGGCGCAGTTTATGAAGCCTCTCCTTGTAACTCAAGCCTTGCCCGCCTAGCAGCATCCTCGTAAATCTATTTTTGCATCCTTTCGTGTTTAATGACATCTTATTCTATAACAGGGCAACCAGAACTGTACACAATGCTCCAAATGTGGTCAGTTTCAATTCAGTTTATTGTCACGTGTACCGAGGTACAGTGTAAAACCTTTATTGCATGCTATCCAGTCAGCAGAAAGACAATACAAGATTACAATCGGGCCAGTTACAATGTATAGAGTATGTATAGGAATGAACTGCAGATGCTGGTTTAAGTAAGTAAGTATTGGCCAAGTATTCACATACAGGGAATTTGCCTCAGTGCTCCGCCCACAAGTAACAACATGACATACAGTGACAGTTACGAATGACTCAGAAAACACTAAACATTAATAATAATAAGACATTAATGATAAAAACACCATTGATCGAGCATGTGAACCAACAAAATACCAGATCAAAGGGAGGCTACAGATTTTTGGCTGTTGAGTAGAGTAGATCAAATTTTGCCTGTTGAATAAAGTAGTTAATCAGAAGATCGACACAAAATGCTGGAGTAACTCTGCGGGACAGGCAGCATCTCAGGAGAGAAGGGTTGGGTGATGTTTCGGGTCGAGGCCCTTCTTCGGACTGACGGTCACGGGAAAGATACGAGAGATATAGACGATGATGTAGAGTGATATAGTACAAATGAATGAAAGATATGCAAAAAAAAACAGTGATAAAGGAAACGGGGCATTGTATAGCTGTTTGCTGGGTGAGAACGAAAAGCTAGTATGACTTTGGTGGGGGAGCGATGGAGAGAGAGGGAATGTCGAGTGAGTTCATCTCATCTCATATTTCACTTGGGCAGCTCAGGGGTATGAATTGATTTCTCACTTCAGGTAGCCCCAGCATTCCCCCTCTCTCTCCATCGCTCCCCCACCAAATTTGTGTTTAGCCTCACTCTGACAATGCAGGAGACCGAGGACAGAAAGGTCAGTGTAGGAATGGAAACCGGGAGATCAGGTAGGATCAATGTAGCAACTGGGAGATCAGGTAGGTCCAGGTGGACTAAGTGAAAGTGTTCAGCGAAACGATCGCCCAGTCTACGTTTGGTCTTGCCGATGTATAAGAGTCCACATATTGAACGACGGATGCAGTATGTGAGATTGGAGGAGGTGCAAGTGAACCTCTGCCTAACCTGAAAGGACTGTCGGGGTCCCTGGACAGCGTCGAAGGAGGTGGTATAGGGACAGGTGTTGCATTTCCTGTGGTTGCAGAAGAAGGTGCCTGGGGAGGGGGTGGTTTGGGTGGGAAGGGATGAGTTAACCAGGGAGTTGCGGAGGTAACAGTCTCTGCGGGAGGCGGAAAGGGGTGGAGCTGGGAAGATGATGATAAAGGAAGAACGTTTAGTACAAGGTAAACCCTGCATAGTCTGATCAAGAATTGTCCAAGGGTCACCAAAGAGGTAGTCTCACCAATTAGGTATGTTACAAAACTTACCTTTAGCGGCGCTGCAGTTCTGCCACTGCCCGTGTGTAATTGAATTTTGTAATTAGCTACAATTAGGTAACTAACTAATTATATGTTTTAATTGCAGGTCATCCAAGTAAGATTGTTTCATATTTGTTTCAGAATGCTTCAATCTATAATAACTGAAAATTTCATTCAGTTCTCTTAATTTTTAAGAAAGTTATGGGCTTTTGACTGTCCTTGATCACAGCTTTTGTGTTAAGTCATTGGAAAAGCAATAGGAAACAAGATGCTGATTTCTGAGTATGAAAATGGCCATAACCTTTTCAATACTGAAGATATGAAAGTGAATTAGGTGTCAAATTAAACTCCTTTTTATGCTTTATCTGATGGGATAAATTGCAGACTTGATTTTTTAAATCTCAAAATTTTGTGACATTGCTACACCAATGTCGTATACAGATTTAACATGATTTCCCAACTTCTGTACTCAATACCCTAACCATTGAAGGCAAGCCTTCTTCACCCCCTGTCCACCTCAACGGTCAAATGGTTCTTTATTATCATGTGTACCAAGGTATAGTGAAATTATTTTTTTTGCATACAGATCAGCAAGATTGTTGCTGTACACAAGTACAGTCCCTGATTACGTGTAGAATAGATCGAAACAGACCACTGAGTCCATTTGCAAGAGTCGCCAGGTATTAGCACCATTTCCCAAAGTCCCAGCTGCAGCTGCTCATGATGGCCCATTGCAGCCGTCTCCATGATCCCGATCATCCTGCAAACCGCATCCATCTCCTCGTCCACCCACTGAAGAAGCATCTCGACCTGAGACGTCACCTATTCCTTTTCTCCAGAGATGTCCCTCCCGAGATACTCCAGCATTTTGTGTCTATCTTCGGTGTAAACCAGCGACTGCAGTTCCTTCCTACGCCTTCACCCTTCCTGCTCTGTGTCATGTAACTATGTATTGCACACATAATTGCCCTCGTTCTACAGCATTCCCTCAGGCCCTGCCACTGATCACACAAGTTTTATCCCTGGTTTGTCTTGCCAAAAGTACAAAACCTCACATTTATCATAATTACATTCCATCTGTCATTCTTCAGCCCGTTGGCGCAGTTGATCAACATCCTACTGAAAACATTTCCTTCTTCCTTCCCACTGCACCACCATCTGCTTGCTTGCTAAGCATGCCATCTATGTTCGCATCTAAATCATGAATATAAATAACAAACAATTCTGGACCCTGTCCCAATCCCTATGTGTACCACTTGGTGTACACTTATGTACCACTTGTTACAGGCCTTCTTGCTGCACTTGTTTTTTTGCACAATTTTCCAAGTGCTGTCTAACTGGTGGGAGGTAACGTTGTCACCTTAACAAAGTTGTTGTGAAGGAATAGTAGTCGTGGCAGTTAGTGGGCATGTAATGAAAATTAGCGTTGATACTATTTCTTGATTTGGGTTTGGAGAGATTGAGAGGGGCAAGGGACCTCGTGCAAGTGAGAGCAGGTATTTTGTCGATGTACTATGTACGTGCATACACAAATGTGTGGTCAGGATCGAACCCGGGTCTCTGGCGGTGTAAGGTGGCAACTCTACCGCTGCACCACCGTGTTGTCCATTGTGAGCAGCGCACGAAGAACTTGCAAATGGATATAGTTAGGTGAAGTGAGTGGGGGGAAAAGTAGACATACAGAAGACCATGTAAAAAAAGAAAGTGCGAGGTTATACACTTTGGAAACTCCCCATTGGATTGCAACCTTGTCGTGGTCGGGCAGCTTGTGTGTCTCAGTGACCCCTAGAGCTATGCCAGCGGGAGATTCGTCTCCTGTTAGGGTCTCCCATGCTGGACAGGTCGAAGTGTAGAGGCGAGACGAAGAGCGATCCACTGGTCCTCCAGGTTGGAGGTTGAGCACAGGGCTAACAACCCTGTCTCGTAAAACAAATATGTTATGGAAACAGCAATTGAAGGAATCAACACTAATGGGCGTGAGGGACTTCCAGGGCTATCGACAGATGCTAGGATGAATGTCAATGGTGAAAGCCGTAAGGAAGAGAACCAGACAGCATCCCAAGAATAGCCGTGCACTGGACACCAGAAGGGAAAAGGAAAAGTGGGAGACCCAAAACCACCTGGTGTCGAATTGTAGAGGAGGAAATTAAAACAATGGACCTGACCTGGGGTATTGTCCAGAAGCTAGCCCAGAACAAACAGAAGTGGAGGACCTTTGTTGCTGCCCTACAGGCCAGGAGGCATAATAGGCAGTATGTACACTTTGGAAGGAAGAATATGACTTTTTTTTTAAAAAAAATTCTGTAGTGAGACCTCAAAATGCCATGTTTCTGAAGGATTCAGGGGTACGTGAAATACCAAAAGAGAGCACGCAGGCATAACAATTGATTAAGAAAACTAATGAGTAAGAAGGAATACTGGTAATACTGGTTTAAACTGAAGATCAATGGACAATAGACAATAGGTGCAGGAGTAGGCCATTTGGCCCTTCAAGCCAGCATCGCCATTCAATGAGATCATGGCTGATCATCCCCAATCAGTACCCCGTTCCTGCCTTCTCCCCATATTCCCTGACTCTGCTCTCTCATGAAAGCTTCCAGAGAACCTGCCTCCACCGCCCTCTGAGGCAGAGAATTCCACAGACTCACCACTCTCTGTGATAAAAAGTGTTTCCTCGTCTCCGTTCTAAAACGCTTACTCCTTTTTCTTAAACTGTGGCCCCTGGTTCTGGACTCCCCCAACATTGGGAACATGTTTCCTGCCTCTAGTGTGTCCAAGCCCTTAACAATCTTATATGTTTCAATGAGATCCCCTCTCATCCTTCTAAACTCCAGAGTGTACAAGCCCAGTTGCTCCATTCTCTCAGCATATGACAGTCCCGCCATCCCGGGAATTAACCTTGTAAACCTACGCTGCACTGCCTCAATAGCAAGAATGTCCTTCCTCAAATTAGGGGACCAAAACTGCACACAATACTCCAGGTGTGGTCTCACTAGGGGTCTGTACAACTGCAGAAGGATGACTTTGCTCCTATATTCAATTCCTCTTGTTATCAAGGCCAACATGCCATTCACTTTCTTCACTGCCTGCTGTACCTGCATGCTTACTTTTATAGACTGATGAACAAGGATCCCCAGATCCTGTTGTACAATCTGAAGAAGGGTTTCGGCCCGAAACGTCGCCTATCTCCTTCGCTCCTTAGATGCTGCTGCACCCGCTGAGTTTCTCCAGCCTTTTGTGTACTCCCGTTGTACTTCCCCTTTTCCCAACTTGACGCCATTTAGATAGTAATCTGCCTTCCTGTTTTTGCTACCAA
This sequence comes from Okamejei kenojei, assembly GCA_035221665.1. Lineage (NCBI taxonomy): Eukaryota > Metazoa > Chordata > Chondrichthyes > Rajiformes > Rajidae > Okamejei > Okamejei kenojei. The sequence continues at coordinate 64,342,702 of CM069142.1, read as the reverse complement.
AGTGGATAACCTCACATTTATCCGCATTAAACTTCATCTGCCATGCGTCTGCCCACTCCCCCAACCTGTCCAAGTCATGCTGCATTCTCATAGCATCCTGCATTCTCATAGATGACTTCCATATGAAGAAAGACTGGATAGATTCGGCTTGTACTCGCTGGAATTTAGGAGATTGAGGGGGGATCTTCTAGAGGCTTACAAAATTCTAAGGGGTTGGACAGGCTAGATGCAGGAAGATTGTTCCCGATGTTGGGGAAGTCCAGGACAAGGGGTCACAGTTTAAGGATAAGGGGGAAGTCTTTTAGGACCGAGATGAGAAGATCTTTTTTCACACAGAGAGTGGTGAGTCTGTGGAATTCTCTTCCACAGAAGGTAGTTGAGGCCAGTTAATTGGCTATATTTAAGAGGGAGTTAGATGTGGCCCTTGTGGCTAAAGGGATCAGGGGGTATGGAGAGAAGGCGGGTACAGGATACTAAGTTGGATGATCAGCCATGATCATATTGAATGGTGGTGCAGGCTCGAAGGGCCGAATGGCCTACTCCTGCACCTATTTTCTATGTTTCTATGACACAAAATGCTGCAGTAACTCAGGGGGTCAAGCAACATCTCTGAGAAAAAAAAGGTGATATTTCGGGGTGGTGATCCATCTTCAGACCTGAAACATCACCTATTCCTTTTTGCCAGTGATGCTGCCTGACCCGGTGAATTATTCCAGCTTTTTGTGTCACGCGTAAATGTCCCTGTTCTACAGCATTCCACCACTTGCCAAACTAGTTCTTCTCGGGTTTGTCTTGCTGTTGCTCTATCTTGTTTCCTTGAACTTAACATTCTAAATTTGAATCATCATAAGTTTATTCGGACATTGCTTTGGTAGTTTCCAATATCATGTCCACCTGAAAATGGTATTTTCTAACTTTTGTCTTTTTGTAAAACTGGTAGATATTAAGATCATTTTATTAATTCACCAAGTTATTCATAAGTTTGTATGTCGTAGAAGTAGGCCCTTTGGCCCATCACGTCTACTACACCATTCAATCATGGCTGATCCATCTTTCCCTCTCATCCCCATTCTCCTGCCTTCTCCCCATAACCCTTGACACTTATCTCTTAAGTTTTGTGCATTCCTCCCTCAATCCTTTCAGGATTCCAATTGCCACTCACTATCTTAAAAAAATCTTCCAACTTACAATATGTTTTATATTTTTTAGTAAATATCCTTGTGAATTCGCCATTTCTGTAAGCTCTACCATCAGAAAGGAGCAAATACATGAAAGTGCCACATTTATTAGAGATACAGCGTGGCCCGCCAAGTTTGCGCTGACCAACTATACCCATACACTCATTCTATCCTACACACGAGGGACGATTTACAGAAACCAGTGAACCTACAAACCTGCACGTCTTTGGAATGTGGGAGCAAATCAGAGCACCCGGAGAAATCCCATGCAGTCACAGGGAAAACGTACAAACTCCATACAGACGGCACCCATGGTCAGGATCGAACCGGGGTCTCTGGCGCTGTAAGGCAGCAACTCTACCGCTGTGCCACTCTTCCACATGTTACGAGGCCAGACTAGATCTGTTGGGCTGAGTAAAATTTTAAACTCAGAAACGTGCTGCATAATTGCAGCAACTTGGAAATTCCCAAGTTAACCAGCCAGGTTACAAATGCCTGAGATAGAAAACTAATCGGCATTCATTGTACAAGTGTGATTAGAAGAAACGGCCACATTAGAAGGCAGCACGGTTGCTGCCTTACAGCGCTAGCGACCCGGGTTCGATCCTGACTACGGGTGCTATCTGTATGGATTTTGTACGTTCTCCCTGTGACCGCGTGGGTTTTCTTCAAGATGTTCGGTTTCCCCCCCCCCCCCCCCCCCCCCCCCCCCAAAAAACTCCAAAGATGTACAGTTTTGTAGGTTAATGGGCTTGATATAAATGTAAATTGTCCCTAGTGTGTGTAGGATAGTGTTAATATGCGGGGATCGCTGGTCGGCACAGACTCGGTGGGCCGAAGGGCTTGTTTCTGCGTTGTATCTCTAAATTAAAACTAAACTTAAGCCAATGAATAAGCAGTCTACCACTGTGCCAACGTGCCACCCTAACACAAGGCACAGCAAATTATTCTCTCAAATTTCTTAACATTTGGACTTGAAATTCTTCTCCCAACTTTGTTTCTTTGTCGTGACTGGCTTAAGGTCTTGAATCAGCGCTATGGAAATATAGTCACCACAGGAATTTCAGACGCTCAGGAAAATGTCTTGCTGCTACCGTCGAGAGGGCAATTAGCATAAATGATGGCTAAGCCCTTTTGGTGTGAAACACTAACAACCACATTCAGCCAGGAGTGCTGGGTACATGATCCAAGTTGGCCTGTTCCTGGAGTCTCAATATTACAGAAAACTATCATCAGCCTTTTTGATTTTCACATGTTTCATCCAGAAACTGCTCAAGATAGCAAAAATACTGGCTGCTATCATAATTCCCTGCTTTGAGGCTGTAGTCCTATGCACTAGAACTAATGGGCCTGTCCCACAGGCTGTTTTTAGGCGACTGACAATAGGTGCAAGAGTAGGACATTTGGCCCTTCGAGCCACATCCGCCATTCAATGTGATCATAGCTGATCATCCCCAATCAGTACCCCGTTCCTGCCTTCTCCCCATATCCCCTGACTCAGCTATTTTTAAGAGCCCTATCTAGCTCTCTCTTGAAAGCATCCAGAGAACCTGCCTCCACCGCCCTCTGAGGCAGAGAATTCCACAGACTCACCACTCTCTGTGAGAAAAAGTGTTTCCACGTCTCTGTTCTAAACGGCTTACTCCTTATTCTTAAACTGTGGGATATGGGGAGATATGCCTTCTCCCCATATCCCCTGACTCAGCTATTTTTAAGAACCCTATCTAGCTCTCTCTTGAAAGCATCCAGAGAACCTGCCTCCACCGCCCTCTGAGGCAGAGAATTCCACAGACTCGCCACTCTCTGTGAGAAAACGTGTTTCCTCGTCTCCGTTCTAAACGGCTTACTCCTTATTCTTAAACTGTGGCCCCTGGTTCTGGACCCCCCAACATCGGGAACATGTTTCCTGCCTCTAGCGTGTCCAAGCCCTTAACAATCTTAACAGCCCTTAACTGTCATAGTCGTAGCAGGTTGTCGAAAAAACAATGACTGGACCCCCCTTTCAACATAAAATCTGAAGTGGAATCATTACTTTAACATCAACAAAAAACCAAAGTCAGCAACGGCGACATCCTACGCAATCCTACGCGACAACTCAGAGTTCTGGATCTGGATGTAGTACGCTGAAAAGCTCTAGGTAGAGCATCACTCAGCACCATGATGGTGGTGGAGGTACTAGTCGAGATGGAGATGCCTTTAGAGTGCATCTTTGTGTGTGTTGATGTTTTGGAGATCTCTGATGCTGGCTGGTAGGATATTCCAATCCCTTGCTGCCGTGAAGAAAAATCAAGTTAGAAAGTGCTAATGAAGTGCCGTGCGGAATGAAATAATTTCCATGTTGGTAGCTTCTGGTTGACATGCCTATGGATGCTTGGGTTAACTGGATGTGGTCCTCCATCTTTAATTCAATAGTGGTATTCTTGATCTTGTGGAATGTTGTCAGTCTGATGAACTTGCGACGAGTTGTAGGTGGATGAAGTTGAAGGTCCTTTTTCATGCTGGAGACTGAGCTCTGCCACTTGTACTTGTTAGATATGAACCTTGCTGCTCTGTTTTGCACTGTCTGGATCTTATTGATGTTCCCTTCAGTGAAAGGACCCCACACAGAGCAACAATATTCAACATGTGGACATACAAGGCTGTTATATGCATGGATCTTAACTTCTTTGTGTGCATTTTGGAGATTGTGATGTAGAAAGCCGATGACACGGCTGGCTTTGGCTGTTGCCCCTTCAACATGCTTGTTCCATTTCATGTTTTCAGACAAAGTAACTCCTAAGTATTTATCACTAGAAACTGCCTCTAGCAGATGTCCAGAGAGTGGAAAGGAATGATGGATTGGTTTAGGTTTCCTAGTAAAACGCATGACATCACATTCTTCTGGTTTGAACATCATTTAGGAGTCTCAGTTAGTCGCTTGGATGCTTGGATCCAAGATGGAGGACCACATCCAGTTAACGCCATTTCTTTTCCCATCTCTCCAATGAGAGCAGATCTTTTTGAAGAGTCAGGCAATAATCATGAGACTTGATCGGTCGATAAATCACACAATCGTCAGAGAAGAGGCAGACTTTAGATGTGATGTTTATCTGGGAGATTGTTAATGTGGACTAAAAACAGCAACTGTCCCAGCACTGTGCCAGAGTTGACATGGGCTGGTTTTGAGGATGTTCCCTGGACTACAACCCACTGTTCCCCGTCAGTTAAAAAACTTGTTATCCAGGAGTGAAATGAGCCCTCTACACCAAAGTATTTGAGACGATGAAGAAGCCTCTGATGTGGAACGGTGTCAAAAGCTTTTGCAAAATCTAACACCACTGCGTCCACTTGTTTGGTTTCTTCCACTGAGCTGAAGATTTGGTGAATGGTAGTTATCAGCTGGGATTCACATGACCGTGTGGCCCGGAAACCATGTTAAGGATGACTGAGGATGTTGTTTCTCTCCAGTTGTCCCATGATGTGTCGATAGATGACATGCTCTAATAGTTTAAACAAACTGAGGTGAGCGACACCGGCCGGTAATTTGCAGGGTCAGTTCATAGAAACATAGAAAATAGGTGCACGAGTAGGCCATTCGACCCTTCGAGCCTGCACCGCCATTCAATATGATCATGGCTGATCATCCAACTCAGTATCTCGTACCTGCCTTCTCTCCATACCCCCTGATCCCCCTAGCCACAAGGGCCACATCTAACTCCCTCTTAAATATAGCCAATTAACTGGCCTCTACTACCTTCTGTGGCAGAGAATTCAAGAGATTCACCACTCTGTGTGAAAAATGTTTTTGTCGTCACGGTCCTAAAAGAATTCCCCTTTATCCTTAAACTGTGAACCCTTGTTCTGGACTTCCCCAACATCGGGAACAACCTTCCTGCATCTAGCCTGTCCACCCCCTTAAGAATGTTGTAAATTTCAATAAGATCCCCCCTCAATCTTCTAAATTCTAGCGAGTACGTGCCGAGTCTATCCAGTCTTTCTTCATATGAAAGTCCTGACATCCAGGAATCAATCTGGTGATCCTTCTCTGTACTCCCTCTATGGCAAGAATGTCTTTCCTCGGATTAGGAGACAAAACTGTACACAATACTCCAGGTGTGGCCTCACCAATACCTTGGACAACTGCAGTAGAATCTCCCTGCTCTTGTACTCAAATACTTTAGCTAAGAATGCTAAAATACCATTCGCTTTCTTTACCGCCTGCTGCACCTGCATGCATACTTTCAATGACTGGTGTACCATGACACCCAGGTCTCGTTGCATCTCCCCTTTTCCTAATCGGCCACATTCAAATAATAGTCTACTTTCCTGTTTTGCCACCAAAGTGGATAACCTCACATTTATCCACATTATACTGATCTGCCATGCATTTGCCCACTCACCCAACCTATCCAAGTCTCCTAGCATCCTCCTCACAGCTAACACTGCCCCCCAGCTTTGTGTCATCCGCAAACTTGGAGATGTTGCATTCAATTCCCTCATCCAAATCATTAATATGTATTGTAAATAGCTGGGGTCCCAGCACCGAGCCTTGCGGTTCCCCACTAGTCACTGCCTGCCATTCTGAGGCTCCTACTCTTTGCTTCCTGTCTGCCAGCCAGTTCTCTATCCACATCAATACTGAACCCCCAATAATGTGTGCTTTAGGTTTGCATACTAATCTCTTATGCGGGACCTTGTCAAAAGCCTTCTGAAAGTCCAGATATAACACATCCACTGCTTTCCCTTATCCACTCTACTAGTTACATCCTCGAAAAATTCTATAACATTTGTCAGACATGATTTACCTTTCATAAATCCATGCTGACTGTCCAATGATTTCACCATTTTCAAATATGCTGCTATTCCATCTTTAATAACTGACTCTAGCAGTTTCCCCACTACCGATGTTAGATTAACTGGTCTGTAATTCCCCGTTTTCTTTCTCCCTCCCTTTTTAAAAAGTGAGGTTACATTAGCTACCCTCCAACCCTCAGGAACTACTCCAGAATCTAAAGAGTTTTGAAAAATTATCACTAATGCATCCGCTATTTCTGGGGCTACTTCCTTAAGTACTCTGGGATGCAGCCTATCTGGCACTGGGGATTTATCGGCCTTTAATCTATTCAATTTACCTAACACCACTTCCCGGCTAACCTGGATTTCACTCAGTTCCATCTCATTTGACCCCCGGTCCCCATCTATTTCCGGCAGATTATTTGTCTTCCTTAGTGAAGACAGAACCAAAGTAGTTATTCAATTGGTCTGCCACGTCCTTGTTCCCCATGATCAATTCACCTGTTTCTGACTGCAATGGACCTACATTTGTTTTAACTAATCATTTTCTCTTCACATATCTATAAAAACTTTTGCAGTCAGTTTTTATGTTCCCTGCCAGTTTTCTTTCATAATCTATTTTCCCTTTCCTAATTAATCCCTTTGTCCTCCTCTGCTGGACACTGAATTTCTCCCAGTCCTCTGGTAGGCTGCTTTTTTTGCCTAATTTGTATGCTTCATCTTTTGTTTTGATACTATCCCTGATTTCCCTTGTTATCCACGGAGGTACTACCTTCCCTGATTTATTATTTTGCCAAACTGGGATGAACAATTTTTGTAGTTCATCCATGCAGTCTTTAAATGCCATCCATTGCCTATCCACCGTCAACCCTTTAAGAATCAATTGCCAGTCTATCTTGGCCAATTCACGTCTCATACCCTCAAAGGTACCTTTCTTTAAGTTCAGAACCCTTGTTTCTGAATTAATTATGTCACTCTCCATCCTAATGAAGAACTCAACCATATCATGGTCACTCTTGCCCAAGGGGCCATGCACAACAAGACTGTTAACTAACCCTTCCTCATTACTCAATACCCAGTCTAGAATAGCCTGATCTCTCGTTGGTTCCTCTACATGTTGGTTTAGAAAACCATCCCGCATATATTCCAAAAAATCATCTTCCTCAGCACCCCTGCCAATTTGATTCACCCAATCTATATGTAGATTGGAGTCGCCCATTATAACTGTTTTACCTTTGTTGCACGCATTTCTAATTTCCTGTTTGATGCCATCCCCAACTCCACTGCTACTGTTAGGTGGCCTGTACACAACTCCCACTAGCGTTTTCTGCTCCTTAGTGTTTCGCAGCTCTACCCATATCGATTCCACATCCTCCAAGCTAATGATCTTCCTTTCTATTGCGTTAATCTCCTCTCTAACCAGCAACGCTACCCCACCTCCTTTTCCTTTCTGTCTATCCCTCCTGAATATTGAATATCCCTGGATGTTCAGCTCCCAGCCTTGGTCACCCTGGTGCCATGTCTCCGTGATCCCAACTATATCATATTCATTAATAACTATCTGCACATTCAACTCATCCACCTTATTACGAATGCTCCTTGCATTGAGACATAAAGCCTTCAGGCTTGTTTTTACAACACTCTTACCCCTTCTACAATTATGTTGAAAAGTGGCCATTTTTGATTTTTGCCCATGGATTTGTCTCCCTACCACTTTTACTTTTCACCTTGCTATCTATTGCTTCTACCCTCATTTTACACCCCTCTGTCTCTCTGCTCACACATTTAAGAAACCCACCACCTCTTATTCTCTGTTTATTATATTTTTCTTCTTTCTCCCCTACATGTTGGGTCTGAGTGCGTCCCTTCTCTGCCTCCTGCCTCACACACGGTCTACTCTGAGTCCCTCCCCCCCAACCGTTCTAGTTTAAAGTCTACCCGGTAGCCTTTGCAAATTTCCCCGCCAGGATCTTGGTCCCCAAGGATATTGGTCCTATTTAAGAAAGGGAGTTCACCTCCCTTTCTTAAATAAAGCAGTGATGTTTGCTTGCCTCCAATCACGAGGCAGTTAACCTGTCTGAACACTCTGGGAGAAGATGATTTGCAAAATGGGTGCCACTTGTTCAGCACACAATTTAACTTGGAGAGATGCCATCTGGACCAGAGGCTTTGTTTGCATCAAGATTCTTAAAAAATGTCATTATACCCTCAGTTGTGATGCACAGATCAGCAATCCTTGGAGCCTGTCTAGGTCCTGATGAGAGGATGTTAGTGATGTCTTCTTTGGTGAGAGTAGACTGGTATTGTTTACTAAATGCCTTTGCTTTTTCTTTGGGGGTGCTGACTAATTTGCCTATAAATTGAAGGGCAGCAATTCCACTCAAATCATGTCTCTTTTGCTTGATGAATGACCAAAACTTCTTAACATTGGTTTGAAGGGAGTCAAAGACGGTGGTCGACAAGTGGAGTTGTTCAGCTTTGCAATGTTCTTTCTGAACCTGTTTACGTAGTTGTTCATAACACACCCGCTGACCCTCAGACTTGGCAGTATAGAAAGCTCTGTTCTTCTTCCCGATGAGCCATGTGAAGGGCTTGTTCATCTAAGGCAGATTGTAGCGAGAGCTTTTGTATTTTGATGGAGCATTAGAGACTCCTGGGCTGAGTTGATGGCCTCTTTGAAACGGCACCAGTTTTCTTCAACAGATCTGTTACCATGCGCAGCTAGGTATCATCAATGTATTTAACTATGTGTAGGAAGGAACGACATTTGCAGGTTTACACCGAAGACAGACACAAGAATTAGACCTCCATGAGGTTGGCTGGGATTTTTCTTATTCTTGTTTATGTTTGATATGGGAAACTGGAAATCAACCAGCATACATCGTATCTTGCCTTACCTGCAACAATGTCAGTGAAGTAAATCTCATTAGTTTAACATTTTGAAAGCTTTGGTAGTTCCTTCTTGTCAGCCACCTCCTTTGTTATGAAGCATGTACAAATTTTTCCAGTTTCTCAATTGTGCATGACTATCGGTAGATACAATCTTAACGGACTATATTAAGATTCCAATCTTTGCACAAATCACCCAGATACTTGCTGCTTTGTGGGGGAAAAAAAAAATTTGAGAAGTAAATTTCATAATTTGTACTTTGACCTGCATTAATCTTGTGTTTGAAAATTAAGAATCCTGACACACACACACACACACACACACACACACACACACACACACACACACACACACACACACACACACACACACACACACACACACACACACACACACACACACTCACTCTCTCTCTCTCTCACTCCATTTGTGCTTTCTCTGCCACCATTACTTCATGGGCACTGATTTTTTTTTTTGCCCTGACATACTTGGTGTGTCACTTTTTGGTAATGTTCCCTGGGTTAATCTAAGTCCAGCAGCAGCAGCAACCAAGGCAAGTAGTGGAAAACATGAAGATAGACACAAAAAACTGGAGTAACTCAGCAGGTCAGCATCTCTGGAGAAAAGGTGACATTTCGGGTCAAGACCCTTCTTCAGAGAGTCAGGGGAATGGGAAACTTACTTTAGGTTAGAGATACAGTGCGGAAACAGGACCTTTTGCCCACCAAGTTCGCGCCGACCAGCGATCCCTGCACACTAACACTATCCTACACACACTAGGGACAATTACAATTACACCAAGCCAATTAACCTACAAACCTGTACGTCTTTGGCATGTGGGAGGAAACCAGAGGTGCCAGATAAAACCTACTCGGGTCACGGGGAGAGCATACAAACTGCACACAGACGGAGTCAGGATCGAACCCAGGTCTCTGGCACTGTAAAAAAGGCTGCAACTCTACCGCTGCGCCACCGTGCCACCCCAATTTTTACTGAAGTATTTTGTGTGTTGCTTTTTGGTAGTCTTCACTGGGTTAATCTTAATCCATTTACAGCAGCAAGTAGTGGAAAACATGGTATTGTGTTAATCTGGTAGAGAGCCAAGTAATAATAGATTGCTCTTTGTACAATCAGTAACAGATTAAATGTGAGTGCTAAAGTATAAATCAGATAGGGTTTAGCCTTGTATCATCACACCAGAGTGCTTTTTCGCTCTCTCTCTCACACCACTTTAAAAAAAACACTTCTAAAAATTAGTTAACCACCTTTTTCAATGAATGGCCATTCCAACGTGACTTTGAGAGCAAGCAGCTGAATAAAAATGTTCATTCTAAAATTTGACCTTGTCGATCTCTAGTGGCAATTGTGAACAGATTTGTTTTTTTTCCATAGCAGTCACCAATATAAAATGGTTTTAAAGGTAATCACACAGAGCAGTTATGCTTGCAAGATGGTTGGACAAAGATCAGAGATGAAAAGACGAAAGGCAGTGAGATAAGGAGAGAAGAGACATGAAATGTGAAACCAGAAGAATTAACATAGTTGGCAGGAGAAAGGGAGAAATGGGTGAGCAACTGTGGCTTCATTCAGTAAAAGTATGAGACGAGGATCTGCGGATACTGGTTAACCTGTTCAGTGCCACCCCTGAGTATACTCGGGTCATGGCTAATAGTGAAACAAAACTTGGTAGTGAACAGGTTAATAAAAAAAGGCGCAACGGTAGTCCTTGAAGTAGCACTGCTTTGGCCTTCTGCATTATAGAATTTTCTATGCTGAGAATGCCATTTTAATGCACGTTAAACACAGTTGCAACTTCAGTGTCGGGTGCTTGCCATTCCAATTCACTTCTCAACATTACAGGCATATTGACGCTGTAAGAGGTGCAGTGCGGAACTAGGCCCTTCAGCCCAATGAGTCCACGCCAACCAGGGATCACCCCATACATGAGCACTAGCCGACACACTCGGGACCATTTACGGTTTACAAAAGCCAATTAACCTACAAACCTGTAATTCTTTGGAGTGTGGGAGCAAACCGGAGCACCCGGAGAAAACCCAACGCAGTCGCAGGGAGAACGTACAAAGTCTGTGCAGACAGTGTATGTATCAGGATCGAACCCGGTTTTCCAATGCTGTAAGGCAGCAATTCTGCCGCTGCACCACCGTGCCGCCCATTATGTCTCTCCAGTGCAGAACTCGCGGTAACGTTTTATGAAGTGTTCCCGTGCACAATGTCTAGCCAACTGTTACACCAATGTCATTTGACAATCTCTGTTACAGACTCTTTGTAAGATTGGCTAGAAACCTCTTGATCTGCAGCAAATGTGATTCTGAAGCATCTACTAGACGGGGTTGCAATGCCAAATACTTCAGTTTAGTTACAGCGCACAAACACGCCCTTGGAACCGGATCCGCACGGACCAGCGCTCCCCACACATTTACACTATCCTACACACTAGGGACAGTTTTACATTTATAACAAGCCAATTAACCTAAAACCCTGTACGTCTTTAGAGAGTGGAGGAAACTGAACATCTTGGAGAAAACCCACATGGTCACAGGGAGAACTTACAGACTCCGCACAGACAGCACCCGTTATCAGGATCGAACCCGGGTCTCTGGCGCTGCAAGGCGGCAACTCTACCTCTGCACCACCACGCGGCCTCCTAAATAGTTTTTCTGCTGCGTAGACAATGTTGGTGACATCTGAATTATGACTGCCGACTAATCCTGTGCTTTGTTGCAGCTTATGCCCCTGTCCCACTTAGGAAACCTGAATGGAAACCTCTGGAGACTTTGCGCCCCACCCAAGGTTTCCGTGCGGTTTCCGGAGGTTTTTGTCAGTCTCCCTAATGGTCGAAAGTGGTTTCCGTTTTAAAAATCGGCAATTTTTTAGTCGAAGCCGGTTGTGATGCTAGTTGAAGGTGGTTGCCGGAGGACAAAAACCTCCGGGAACCTCACGGAAACCTTGGGTGGGGCGCAAAGAGTCCAGAGGTTTCCGTTCAGATTTCCTAAGTGGGACGGGCATAACGTTCTTACCAAAGATCACATAGATCTTTGGTTCTTACACAGTAAATCTCACACAAAACAACTGCAGTGATTATTTTGTCAGAAGTCCAGTATTAAATGCTATCTTTGACCTTTGGATATGAAGAAATGTAGGTTACGCAATTCTTTAATTGGATGACTCCTTATCCTTTGTGACTTCGACTTACTGCAGCTTTGATTAATTAAACAATCTTTGAAAACAAGAAAAGTTAAGTGTGACTCAGCTTCATTCCCTCAGCATGTGATGAATGTAAAGAAACCAGTCACAAAACTAGCTAAAATCGTCATGACATTAGCAGTCATGAAATATGGTTCCTATTCTTTGTTCATTAGCAATTGCCCAGTTTGAATGATTCATAACCAATTGTTTTTGTGTACAGGAAGACTGTTACAAAAACTTGTATGACTCCATTTAGTTCTCGACAAGTCTTTCCACATTTTCCAATAAAAGTCTGATTTGAGAAAATGCACAGCCAGAGACAGGAATAGACTTTCCAGACCCCCAGCCTGTTCTGAGGAACTGTGATAGTTTACAGCTTTTACACTGCTCATTGTGGCTTGCAGTCTGCTAATAGAAGAGGCAACACTAGATTGAAATTCAATATTGACAATGTTGGTGTTGCAGTATATTTTTACATTCAGTTCTGATTAAGATGAGGCCATTTGGCCCACATGAGAATCTGCCAACTATCGGTGCAATCTCTTTCATGCACTTGTTCACAGTGTCTTCCAGTGTGGAATTAGGCCCTTCGGCCCATCTTGCCCACACCGGCCAACATGACCTAGCTACACTATCCCCACCGACCTGTGTTTGGCCCATTTCCCTTTAAACCTGTCCTATCTTTGTACCTATCCAAATGTTTCTTAAACATTGCGATAGTACCTGCCTCTAGCAGTTTGTTCCATACACCCAGCACCCTATGTGTGGAAAAAGTTACCCCTCGGGTTCCTATTAAATCTTTCCCCCCTCACCTTAAACCTAAGGTTTATCTGCTCGTTCCTGATTCCCCTACTCTGGGCAAGAGACTTTGTGTATCTACCCGATCTATTCCTCTCGTGATTTTGTACATCTCTATAAGGTCACCCCTCATCTGCCTGTGCTCCAAGGAATAGTCCCAGCCTGCTCAACCTCTCCCTATAGCTCAGCCATTCGAGTTCTGACAACATCCTTGTAAATCTCTGCACTCTTTCCAGCTTGACAACATCTTTCCTATAACTGTGCTGAAAACTGAACTCAAGACTCTAAATGCGGCCTCGCCAACGTCTTGCCTCAGAATTAAAGGAATTAAGGCAATAAATGCTTAACAGTCGATCTAATAAGGATGTATAATATTGTAATGCTGGAAATAGCAGCCTGTTTTGTTATAAGCGGGCGATGTGTCAGTGGTCGGAGGATGTCGAGATTTTGTGGGAAAATGTTGCTGGGCACTTGTTTCCAATAATTTTCCACACAGGATCTGGCACAAAGTTAGTGAATCCAATCGGAATTTCCATTGATGTTGCCTGAAGCTACTGTGTTGCTTTAATGGATCAAAGCTCTCAAACTTCCTGGTAGTAAAATTTGGGAAACTGAAAGGGAACATTTTTTTTTCTAAATGAGTCAGTTAACAAACTTGATGACTGGCGAGGTCATGCAGATTCTATTAGCCCGTGTGCCTCATGCATCTGTATTTCCTTCCTCATTCTGTTTGGGAATAGTGACAGAAATTTTCCAAGTGTTTTCTCCCCCCCCCCCCCCCCCCACAGCTATGTTCATAGTTACTCCAGCTTTTTGTGTCTATCTTCGGTTTAAACCAGCATCTGCAGTTCCCTCTGGCATATGTTCATAAACATGTCCCTGCATACCAATGTAATTGTTGTTTTAAATTCCTTTAATTCTTGCTAGCAATTATATTGATGACTGCTTATTCATTAAAGTGGCCGTCCCTTCTAATCATACTTGCATAACGTGTGCCCAATTAGTTTTCTATCTTCGACATTTTAAACTGGCTGGTTAACTTCGGAATTTCCAAAAATGCCGCAATTATTCAGCATGTCACTGACTCCTACTCAGCCCTACAGAGCTAGTCTGGCCATGTGGAAGAGTGGCTCAGTGGTAGAGTTGCTGCCTTCCAAGGTTATTAAGGATTTGGACACTCTAGAGGCAGGAAACATGTTCCCGATGTTGAGGGGAGTCCAGAACCAGGGGCCACAGTTTACGAATAAGGGGTAAGCCATTTAGAACGGAGACGAGGAAAAACTTTTTCACACAGAGAGTGGTGAGTCTGTGGAATTCCCTGCCTCAGAAGGCAGTGGATACCAATTCTCTGGATGCTTTCAAGAGATAGTTAGATAGAGCTGTTAAAGATAGCAGAGTCAGGGTATATGGCAAGAAGGCAGGAACGGGGTACTGATTGTGGATGATCAGCCATGATCATATTGAATGGCGGTGTTGGCTCAATGGGCTGAATGGCCTACTCCTGCACGTATTGCCTATTGTCTGACAGTTGCAGTAAATGGTTAGGAAGACAAGCATATCGGAAGCAATCTAAATGAGTTTCACTTGGATAATTCAAGGGGTGAGAGGGCTGACCTATCTCATGCGATTAAAGGAATTGGTTCCACGTTCTTCGGAGTATTCTAGAATGAATGGTGATCTCAGTTTAGTTTATTGTCACGTGTACCGAGGTACAGTGAAAAACTTTTATTGTGTGCCATCCAGTCGGCAGAAAGACAATACATGACTACAATCGCGCCATTTACAGGGTATAGATACATGATAAGGAAATAATGTTTAGTGCCAGGTAAAGCCAGCAAAGTCTGATCAAGGAAACTCCGAGGGTCACCAAAGAGGTAGATAGTAGTTCAGCACTGATCTCTGGTTGTGGTGGGATGATTCAGTTGCCGGATAACAGCTGGGAAGAAACTGTCCCTGAATCTGGAGCATGTGCATCTTCACACTTCTAAATCTTTTGCCCGATGGGAGAGGGGAGTAGAGGGAGTGGCCAGGTTGCGTCTCATCCTTGATTATGCTGCTGGCCTTGCCAAGGCAGCATGAAGTATAAATGGATTCAATAGAAGGGAGAATAAATGGAGTCAACAGTCTGAAGAAGGTTCTCGACCTGAAATGTCACCCATTCCTTCTCTCCAGAGATGCTGCCTGTCCCGCCGAGTTACTCCAGCATTTTGTGTCTACCTTGTGTGTAACTAGAAGAGAGATTAGTTTGTGTGATGGTCTGGGCTTTGTCCACAATTCGCTGCAGTTTCTTGCGGTCTTGGATGGAGCTGTACCCAAACCAAGATGCGATGCATCCCAATAAAATGATTTCTACGGTGCATCTGTGGAAGTTGGTGAGAGTTATGGGGGACATGACAAACTTCCTAAGTCTTCTAAGGAGTTAGAGGCGTTGGTATGCTTTCTTGGTCGTTGCTTCAATAAGGGTAGTCTAGGAGAAGTTGTTGGTAATATTGACTCCGAGGAATTTGAAGTTTTCAACCATCTCTGCTTATTGAAATGTAATGGGGTGTAAACTGCCCAAGTGAAATATGAGGTGCTGCTCCTCCAATTTATGGTGGTCCTCACTCTGGCCATGGAGGAGGCCCAGGACAGAAAGGTCAGATTCAGAATGGGAGGGGGAGTTGAAGTGCCGAGTCACCGGGTAGATCAAGTTGGTTATTACGAACTGAGCGAAGGTGTTGGACGAAGAGATCGCCAAGCCTCCGCAAAGTCTCACCGATGACACCTAGAGCAGTGGATGTAATAGATGAGGTAGGAGGAGGTGCAGGTGAACCTCTGCCGCACCTGGAAAGACGGCTTAGGTCCTTGGATGGAGTCGAGGGGGGATGTAAAGCGACAAGTGTCAGCATATTTCACTTGGGTAGTTTACACCCCAGCGGTATGAACATTGACTTCTCCAAGTCCTTGCATTCTTCCTCTTTCCCCTTCCCAGCTCTCCCACAGCCCATTGTCTCCGCCGCTTCCTTGCCTCTTCCTACCCCCACATCAGTCTGAAGAAGGGTCTCGACCCGAAACATCACCTATTCCTTCGCTCCATAGATGCTGCCTCACCCGCTGAGTTTCTCCAGCATTTTTATCTATCTTCAATTCTTCCAGCTGTTTGTTTGTTTCCTTTTGCTGTAGATTCCAGCATCTGCAGCCTCGTGTGTCTTATCGATAAAGCCTATTTTAGTAAGGGTGTCAGGTTTTATGGGGAGAAGGCAGGAGAATGAGGCTGAGAGGGAAAAATAGATAAGGCAACATGAACCTTCCCGTACTTCCAATGCAATTCTCTTCCTCTCGTTTTTTCTTCTTATTTTGCGATTAAAGTGTTCTGAATTGTATTGAATTACATGGAGACATAATCAAGTCTCAAGTTGAGTATAGAATTTGGGTGGTCATGTTGCAGTTATATAGGTGAGGCCACATCTAGTGTATTGTTTTCAGTTCTGGGCACCATGTTATGGGAAAGATGTTGTCAAGCTGGAAAGGGTTCAGAGCGGATGTATAAGGCTGTGGTTGAACCGTACTCTATTTCTTGGAGTGCAAGAGGATGAGGGGGTGATCTAATAAAGGTGTATAAAATCATGAGAGGAATAGTTTGGGTAGATGCACTGGGTCTCTTGCCCATAGTAGGTGAATTGAGGACCAGAGGACATCGGTTTAAGGTGAA
The DNA here is from genome assembly GCA_035221665.1 of Okamejei kenojei. NCBI lineage: Eukaryota > Metazoa > Chordata > Chondrichthyes > Rajiformes > Rajidae > Okamejei > Okamejei kenojei. The sequence continues at coordinate 64,326,165 of CM069142.1, read as the reverse complement.
AGGGAAAAAAATTAATAGGAATCTGAGGTGTACCTTTTTCACACAAAGTGTGGTGGGTGTATGGAACAAGCTGCCAGATGAGGTAGTTGAGGCTGGGGCTGGTGCTATGAGGAAGAACATTTTCGAATATTCTGGAGCTGAAATGTGGCGGAACAGTTGAGTTGGTGGAACAGTTGAGATCTGCCACCCATCGCATTCAGCAAATAGCCAGTTGCTCACCACTAACAGTAATGTAATAGTGTATTTACATTGGACTTTCCACCCACCGGACACTTCCCAACAAATTCTGTGAAATTTATAAATGGAGCTCGCAATGTTGCTGACAGCTTCTTATTTTTGGTTTTTAATGGTGGCAGTTAAATTCAAGTGACAGTGTGAGTGGAAGAAAGGAAAGCAGAGAAGATTAAAGAGTAGACAAAAATGCTGCAGTAACTAACTCAGCGGGACAGGCAGCATCTCTGATAGGAGGAATGGGTGACGTTTCGAGTCGAGATCCTTCAAACGTCACTCATTCCTTCCATCCAGAGATGCTGCCTGTCCCGCTGAGCTGCTCCAGCATTTTGTGTCTATCTTCGGTGTAAATCAGCATCTGCAGTTTATTCCTACACACGATTAAAGGGTGGCCTTGTTACATTCCCTATTGTTCCCTCCTAATATCTTCACGCATACTCACACGCACACACAGTGTAATGATTCATTCCTGTTAGTATTTAACAGTTCATTTACAGTGTAAAATTTTCCATCTCCCGACCAGCCATTCAAGTCGAGCACATATTGTGGGTGTTGAATGGAATTACTGCTGATGGAAACTATGTGCAGAACCAATGATAACACAGCTGCCAAGCCACATCAGCTGTTTTTTCCATCTTCCCATGCAGCGCCAAGCTGATTAGCATAGATATCTTGGCCGAGTGCTGATGTCACTACTTTCCATTCGAAGTTCATTTTGTCCTAGTTGGAACTTGCTGGGTTTTTTTATGTAAGAATCTGCTGTCTCACACTGTAAATCTCCTGAGGGCAAACGCTCGGTTCTGTATAAATAAAGAGTCGTCCACGGCAGCCTTGTAATTCATAACAAGTGCATCAGCAGCCTCGGACTATTTTACAGTTGTTCAAAACAGCCACCTCTCGGAGAGACCATGCATTTGCAAAGCCTTAATTGCAACGTTATTCTGATCGCTTGTTTGCCTGACAGTGAAGTCTTCACAGATAGCAATTTAAGGGTAAGAATTTTTACCTCTTTTTTTCTCCAAGAAAACACCTCCAGACTGATAATCCAGTTCTAATTTATTGCCGTGGTCTGGGCCTCGTTTGACTGACCCCAAGGATACAAGTGGTGTTAAGAATGTTTGGCATTTAGCTTGTGTGGCACGTGTTAATTTAGTGTGTACTTCTGTTGGGAACTGATATTAGCAATGTGTTAATCAATTGATCACGTAATACTCTACACTGATGTGGGATGAAGATTTAGCTGCACATTTTGCTTCTGTGTTGGCAAATTATTTTCCTGTGGACCTGTGAACTTTGTATTATCTTGCACTTTAAGGAAAAGATGGATTTGTACAAAAATGGTGAATGCTGCCTTGTGCAGGGGGGGGGGGGGGGGGGGGGGGGGGGGGGGGGGGGGGGGGGGGGGGGGGGCTGTAGTATAAAAACAAGGTAGTATGTTTTTTCCCAAAATTAAGGCACACTGTTGCAGTGGACTAATGAACAAAATTATCCTGGAATATCTTCCTAACAATGTGAATATTTGAATTTCCTAAAAGACAGTGCAGCTGCATCTCCAGCTACTTTCCAGGAAGAAGCATGTCTTCATTAACAGGTCACGTATTACCTACTTCCATTCAGAGAAAATCCCATACTATACTCGAGTTGATACGTGTCTGAGGACGTGTACTACTTGAGATTTATGAATGGATTTCCTTAATAAATCTAAAAATAACTTGTAGATTTACTGTACTCTGGTATTTAAATGTAAATTTAAGGTGAGAGGGGAAAGATTTTAATAGGAGCCTGAGGGGCAGCTTTTCCACTCAGAGAATGGTGGGCATATGGAACGAGCTGCCAGAGGAGGTAGTTGTGGAAGATACCTTAACAACATTTAACAGACTTTTGATAGAGGCAAAGTGCTGGAGTAACTCGGTGAGACAGGGAGCATCTCTGGATGGAGGGAATGCTTTGGGTCGAGACACTTCTTCAATCTCCATCGGAAACAACACCCATTCATTCTCTCCAGAGATGCTGCCTGTCACGCTGAGTCACTCTAGCATTTAGTGTCTATCTTCAGTCTAAACCAGCATCTGCAGTTCCTTCTGACACATTTAATAGACTTTTGGGCAGGTACATGGATAGGAAAGGTTTAGAGGGATATGGGTCAACGGTGGGCAGTTAGATGCAGTATCTAAGTCAACATGGGCAAGTTGGGCCAAAATACCTGTTTTCATACTCTATGACTTTACCTCTCTATTAAGTAAAAAATAAAAATAGCACCTGGTTGGCCTAAAAGTTTGAATCCAGCCACAACCTGAAGCATTTTTATTTCACTTGATGCATTGTGTGTTGATATTGATTTCAAGTTCATTCCGGCGTCAGAAATGTGAACAATTATTTATCTTATTATTGTGGTGTTTGTGTTCTAATGACTAAAATTTGTCATTTTGGTCTTAACATTAGGCTACACGAGTGTGCAATAAAGTGTGCAATAGAACATAATCAACATTTTTTTTTCAGTGACACACTGGGTAAACCACTCATTGAATGGAGGTGGGGAACATAGAACAAGATTAAGACATTCAGTTCCTTGTACCTGCACCACCACTCAATAGGATCACGGCTGATCTTTTTCATTCTATTGCTGCTTTGTTGCATTAACCCCATATCCTTAAATTTCCTTAATATCCAAAAATCCATCAGTCACTCTCTTGAATGATCCCGGTAACTAAACCTTCGCAGCCGCTTGGGTAGAGTATTCCAAGAGCTCACTACTCTTTGGGTAAAGACCAATTTTCCCATCTCTGACCCTTTGTTCTGTGGCTACATGATTCCTAATTCAAGACCATCAGAGATGGGCTGAAGGGCCTGTTTCTGTACTGTACGACTCCGCAATACGGTGATTTTGTGAGCGTGTGCTTTGGGAGACCAGCAGGCTGCTGTCAGGCCTGCAGGCATCTTCTGGGTGGGATGTGGAGAGGATGTTTCCACCAGTGGGAGAGTCTAGAACCAGAGGCCGTGGCCTCAGAATTAAAGGACGTTCCTTTCGGAAGGAGATGAGGAGGAATTTCTTTAGTCAGAGGGTGGTGAATCTTTGGAATTCATTGTCGCAGAAGGCTGTGGAGGCCGTCAATGGATATTTTTAAGGCATGGATAGATGATTATTATGGGTATGGGGAGAAGGCAGGGGAATGGAGTTAGGAGGGAGATGCATACATCATCCATAATTGAATGGTGTAGTAGACTTGTTGGGCCACATGACCTAATTCTGCTCCTATCATTTATGAACATGAAAGCAGCGTTTCTGCTTCACTTCATTCCGTACATACCCACCCTACACTACCCTGAGCCACTACAATCAAGGGCTGGATCAAGCTGAGCATCGCTGGGAACACTGAACAGACTCCCTTGCTCACTCACTCAGAAAGAGAAGCTGCCCGGCAGCCACTCTCACATGCCTACTCACTCTCCCATCAATAGACAGAAGGTGCTGGAGTAACTCATCAGGTCAGGCAGCATCTCGAGAGAAAAATGGATGGATAATGTTTCGGGTCGGGACACTTCTTCAAATTGACGTCAGCCATCGTTTTTCTCCAGCGATGCTGCCTGACCTGCTGAGTTGCTCCAGCACTTTGTGGCTATCTCTGGTATATACCAGCATCTGCAGTTCCTTCCTACACACTCCCGTCACGCCTGTTTCAGTGATCATCTCCCACGTGGTTTTTGTTCAATGCCAACTTACGGACAGTTTGGGTTACGGAGTTCTCTGGAGCGGAACCCTGTTGTAACCTGGGGACTTTGAGAAAGTTTCATCCCAGCTGATATCAGGCAACTGAATCATCCCGCCACAACCAGAGAGCAGTGCTGAACTACTATCTACCTCATTAGTGACCCTCGGACTATCCTTGATCGGACTTTGCCGACTTTACCTTGTACCAAACGTTATTCCCTTATCATGTATCTGGACACTGTCAATGGCTCGATTGTAATCATGTAGATTGTCTTTCCGCCGGCTGGATAGCGTGCAGCAAAACCATTTCACTGTACCTCGGTACACGTGGCAATAAACTAAACTGCACTCATCGGATTGAATGCTGCAGACTTGGACAGTCGGGAATGAAGTGTAGCGTGACTGAGTGAATGGCCTTGGATTGGAAAGATGGCTCTGGAAGAGTCTTAGCTGCTGCCTTTGTCCAACAGGCGCAAGGATGTTGCAACCTCCACGGACAGGCAGGGATTGTAGGGAGGATTGGCGAAGTGACTACCGCACCGTGGTACAGTGACCATCCCAGTCAGGAGAGTGAAAGAGAATTTGGTGATGACAGGGAAGTGCAAGGATACTCCAGTCCTAAAGGCTGTGGTGTCTCAACCTGTGCCAGAGCATCTGCGCCGGGCTGAAGAACTCTTTGGGAAGTGACGTGGGCCGTGGGAAAGCTGGTGTAGGAAGGAACTGCAAATGCTGGCTTACACCGTAGGTGAACGCAAAATGCTGGAGCAGCAGGCAGCATCTCTGGAAAGAAGGAATGGGTGACGTTTCGGGTGGAGACTCTTCTGGCAGGTTTGACGTGGGCTATGGGGGAACGAGTGAAGAGGTGTGACTCGGGTCCTGCTGAGGGAATGTGAGCCGAATGGACAAGCGACCCCAACCGTGGCCTGCCCATTCCCTCCACAGATGCTGCCTGACCTGCTGAGTTCCTCCAGCACCCGGTCTTTTGGCCACAGAATTTGAGCAAGTAGTCCAAATTGCACAGAGAAACCACAAAAGTAATAATCACTGATTACTCCTTGAGCCGCTTGAAATTATTACAAGGTCAGAGAGTTGAATGTTTAGCTCAAAGATTGAAGGAGAAATAGGTTTCATTTCTTGGATAGACACAAAGGAAAGACATTCTTGCCATAGAGGGAGTACAGAGAAGGTTCACCAGATTCTCTGATTCCTGGGATGGCACGACTTCCAAATGAAGAAAGACTGGATAGACTCGGCTTGTACTCACTGGAATTTAGGAGATTGAGGGGTGATCTCATAGAGACTTACAAAATTCTTAAGGGGTTGGACAGGCTAGATGCAGGAAGATTGTTCCCGATGTTGGGGAAGTCCAGGACAAGGGGTCACAGTTTAAGGATAAGGGGGAAGTCTTTTAGGACAGAGATGAGAAAATCGTTTTTCACACAGAGAGTGGTGAGTCTGTGGAATTCTCTGCCACAGAAGGTAGTTGAGGCCAGTTTGTTGGCCATATTTAAGAGGGAGTTGGATGTGGCCCTTGTGGCTGAAGGGATCAGGGGGTATGGAGAGAAGGCAGGTACAGGATACTGAGTTGGATGATCAGCCCTGATTATATTGAATGGCGGTACAGGCTCAAAGGGCCGAATGGCCTACTCCTGCACCTAATTTCTATGTTTCTATGACAGGCAGCATCTCTGGAGATGGGTGGCATTTCAGGCCAAGACCCTTCTTCATTTCTTGGTATGTTCAAGGCTGCGTTTTCAGCCCCCTTCTTTACTCCTTGTACACCCACGACCGCAGCCATGTACAAATCCTTGATCGGACTTTGCTGGCTTTACCTTGCACTAAATGTAATTCCCTTATCATGTATCTATACACTGTAAATGGCTCGATTGTAATAATGTATTGTCTTTCTGCTGACTGGATAGCACGCGACAAAAGCTTTTCACTGTACCTCGGTACACGTGACAATTAACTAAACTGAACTGGTGCGGTGCTTGGAGAAAGAGGTGGAATCTTATGTTAGGGCAGGTTGCGCTTGGATCTAGCTGGGTGCGGTGATGGGAAGGGGAGGTGGCGAGGGCGGGGATGGGTTTTGGGTGAGGATCAAGACGGGGCAGTGGAAGGGTGCTTGAGTGAAACTTTGTAAAGGTGAAGAGAAATTAAAGTGTATGGCGGTGAATAAAGCAGGTGGTGATGAGCAGAGTCTGTCAGGTACAGAAAACACATAATATACTTCCTATTGCAGTTGGAGCAGGGAAAAAGATCAGCCACGATTGAATGGCGGAGTAGACTTGATGGGCCGAATGGCCTGATTCTGCTTCTAGGGCTCACAGAAAGAAATGACAAAACGACAAGTTGATATCTGTAAAACATATTTCCAACAAAATAGTTGAGTAAAATGCCCTGGTAGAAATAAGTCTAACAAGTGACTGGATAAGATTAAGCAAAGCCCAGTGGTACAGCTTGTATAGATGCTGCTACTGGACTCAAGTTGTCTCTGGTACGAGCTATTGAGAAGCTACTTTTAAAAGATGTACTTTAAAACAAGCTGTGAATAAAATCTGAAGAATGTAAATACAATTTAAAATAAATATGTATCCCATTGTATTCTTTGTCATTCATCCCTTGAGCGAATATTAACCAGACTAGACCTGTTCATTCTAGTTTTGAAGAATTCAAGGTGAACCCTTTGAAACGTATAACGTCCCTGCAGACTCGCAAGGAACTGCAGATGCAGGAACGATGAGCAAAACACAAAGTGATGGAGGAATCATCCGTGATGCAGGAACGATGAGCAAATCACAAAGTGATGGAGGAAGCCAGCATCTGGGGAAGGTATTCATCAGACTTGGTGTAGATCCAGGTTGGGCCTTTACTGGGAAGTATTGAGGCCTCTGAAAAAGGGTCCTGACCCGAAACGTCACCCGTCCATTCCCTCCACAGATGCTGCCTGACCCTCTGAGTTCCTCCACCCCTTGAAATGAAGTTCACCACGCTAGTTTAGTTTAGTTTAGAGATACAGCGCCGAAACGGGCCCTTCGGCCCACTGCGTCCGCGCCGACCAGCGATGCAGAGATACAGACAAATGCTTGTTCTGCATGCTATCCAGTCAAATCATGCTAATATATGAGTACCTTAGATCCTCTTCTGGAACAGCACTCAGAGAGTCGCCACGTTCCAGTACCAGTGTACAGCAGATTTACCACAATGGTACCAGGATGTGAGGGCCTGAGCTGTAGGGAGAGGTTGGGCTGGCTAGGACTTTATTCCTTGGAGATCAGAAGGGATGATCTTGTAGAGCTGTATAAAAAATCTTGAGAGAGATAGATATGGCAAGTCCACAGTCTGTTACCCAGAGTAGGGGTGTGGCGGCACCTGCTGGTGCCGGTAGGTAGTTGAACCCAGCGGTCGGTTAACTTGGACATGTGACTGTGGGAGGGGTTTTTGTTTTCGCGCGTTTTCTGGGCTAGCCCCATTCATTACTTCGACCACCGTTGTGGTAACATCGTTGTGTATTAGCTGTCGTTTGATCCTTGTTGTTTTCACTGCTTTGTTAATAAAGCTCATTTGTGAAAAACGACTGTCGTCTCGACTCGGTAAATTGGTGACCCCGACGCGCCCAATCGAAAGGTTCCATCGGCAAGTTGAAAGCTCGACTTACAGGCCCGGACTGGGTGAACCAGCTGCCCTGGGTCCTCCTTGGGATTCGTATCGCACCTAAGGAGGATTTGGCTGCTTCCTCGGCCGAGCTCGTGTATGACTCGGCCCTGCGGGTGCCCGGGGACTTTCTGCCCGCTGCTCGCGGTCAGGTCGCATCGGCCCCGGCGCTGCTGGCGGGCCTTCGAGAGCGGGTGAGCACGTTGGCCCCCGTTCCCACGTCCAGGCACGGTTCATCCGCGGTGCGTGTTACAACGGTGTGCATATGTTTTCATCCGCAGGGACGCTCATCGCTCGCCCTTACAACGGGTGTAAGAAGGCCCATTCCGGGTACTGCGAGCTGGAGTCGCCACGTTCACGCTGTCATTTGACCCTTGTTGTTTTCACTGCTTTGTTTTTTGTATGACTAAGGGAAAAATAATGTTGTTGTCTCTTCATTGAAGACAATGACAATAAAGTAAATCAAATCAAATCAATCAAATAAAGCTGGTTTGTGAAAACAACTGTCGTCTCGACTCGCTAAAGGGGAATCAATAACAAGAGAACATAGGTTTACAGTGAGGTGTGTGGGAGGGATGATTTAATAGGAAATTGAGGGGCTACTTGTTGACACAGGGGGTGGTGGGTATATGGAATGAGCTGCCAGAGGAGGTAGTTGAGGCAGGTACTACAACACCATTTAAAAGTATTTTGAACAGGTACATGGATAGGAAACGCGGGCTTGTGGAACTAGCCGAGATGGGGCATCTTGGTGGGCATGGACAAGTTGGGTCGCAGGGCCCTTTTCCTTGCTGTATGATGACCTTCTTTATGAAAGTAATAGGTCGATGTCGGCTATAAGGACAACATAGTCTTTGTGGTGGAAAAGGTCAGCGATCACTAAATTCTGTTTGTGGCTTAATCATTTTGAGAATGGTTATTTATTTATTTTTGTTACCATTGCCAACTTTCACACCAAGGTGGACACTTTTTGTGTGTGTATTTATATATAAAATATATTAAAACCATATATATAACAAAATCCTATCTGCGCACTCCCATGTGTATAGCCGAGCATTAAGAAATGTGTATGCATTTCTGTTGGCTCAATGTTCAAATCCTTACTAGCCTGGGTTGTGTGATGTGTGAAGTCACCCGTGTGTTTAGGACTTAATGCTGTCCTGATACCCAACGTGCAGTGTCAGCAGTAGAAGGGAGGAAATGATTGCAACATATTCTGTCCAGTTTATCCCTAAGCTGCTGGTTATGTGTTAGAGGTCATCGCAAGTCCAATCTTCTGAGTCAGCTGTTTAGTTTGCACGCAAGCCATTTATTTTCATGTGGACATTATTTACGGACATTTGACTTGCACCTTGTTCTGTTTGAATCTGTCTTACTGCAATGTGCAGGAGAGTGGCACTCCTAGGTAGGAGGGGGGGCGGAGGATTGAGGGAGGGAGGGGGAGAGAGATTGGGAGAGGCTACTTCCCTAGTGTACTGCATGATATTTACCCCTCACATAATACCCGATTAACTCAGTATTATCATGTTTGTGCAGCTTGATTCTGCTTAAAAACGGCAGCTGTATTTCGAGGAATTGAACAACAGTTCAACTTCAGAAAAATAATTATTTGTTTTAGTTTCGAGATTCAGCACAGAAATAAAGCCCTTCCGTGCTGATCAGCGATCCTTGTACACCAGCACTATCCTACGCGCTTGCGACAATTTTTACCAAAGCCAATTAACTTGCAAACCTGTACGTCTTTGGAACGTGGGAGGAAACCGGAGCACCCAGGGAAACCCCACATGGTCACGGGGAGAACATACAAACTCCGTACAGACAGCAGCCGTAGTCAGGATTGAACCTGGGTCTCTGGCGCTGTAAGACAGCAACTCTACTGCTCCGCCACCGTGCCATCCAGCAAAGGCAATACCGTTTGACGTCCGTCTTCAAGTGTCCTTGAATTATGACCTCGTTAAATAAGTTTTGCCCTGACCTCAGATACTTTAAGTGCATGTACAATTCCTGTACACATGAGGAGATTTTGTTATTTGCCTCTGAATCTATCCCACAATGGAAATAGGACAAATGGGAATTGGGGACACTGGTAACATGAGATATTTGAACAGCTTATACTAGATGGTATTGTCCTGTATTAATTCACTTGCAACACACATGCAAAAATTTACTGGTGCCAGATCAGATTCCGAACATTGAGGAGATTAAATTAATTTGGCAGAGTGCTGCTTCTTTCAACCAAGTTATGAGCAAAAATAACATTTAAGGAAGTCATCTAAATTTAGATTCTAAGCTAGAGTGGAAAATTCCATTTGCCATTCAGCCTGGGAGTGGATTTGCGATTTGGATGCACAGTTGATTTCTTATTATTTTAGTCATTCCTTCAGGCCATTGACACCACCACATCCTACTCCAACCATTGTTTTTAACAACTGGGGACTTTCCTTGATCTTTCTCTTAAATCACTCCTGCTGATCCCGTTCATTCGTCTAACAAGGAGGGGCTCAAGGAAAGAGCGTTCACGTCGCGGCCCTGCATCCAACAATCTTTCCACCACCACGCACAAGAAGCGACAAGACAGACATCATTGTGTGCAGATGCCGAGAAGTGTGTTCGGCTCTGACTGAACAACTTCCGATCTTGTGTGTGGACTCGATAAGAAGAAGCCCAACAAGGAAGTGAGAGAGGAAGATTGGTGACGGTAACACGAATGTCTTGTGGAAAATGATTCACATATTCCAGACCAACCGGAGACCCTTGTCACCCCCAAGAACGTATCTGTCCGGTAGTTGTACATATGAAATGGAGGATACCAGCTTAGAAGTCTATAAAATGTTGGTGATGCCACGTTTAGAGTTTTGTGTTCAGTTCTGGGCACCATGTTGTAGGAAAGACTGTTGTCAAGCTGGAAAGGGTGCTGCAGAGAAGATTTATGAGGATGTTGCCAGGAGTAGAGGGTCTGTGCTGTAGGGAGAGTTGGCTGGGATTCTATTCCTTGGAGCGCAGGAGGATGAAGGGTGATCTTATAGAGGTCATGAATAGATTGGGTAGATGCACAGAGTCTCTTGCCCAGAGTAGGTGAATTGAGGACAGGACGACAGGTTTAAAGTGAAGGGGAAAAGATTTAATAGAAATCTGAGAGGTGACTTTTTCACACAAAAGGTGGTCGGGGTATGGAACGAGCTGCCAGAGGAGGTAGTTGAGGCTGGGACTGTCCCAACGTTTAAACAACAAGTAGACAGGTACATGATAGGACAGGTTTGGAGAGATATGGGCAAAGCGCAGGAAGGTGAGACGATGTTTAGCTGGGACATATTGGCCGGTGTGGGAACGTTGGGCTGAAGGATTACTTTCCACGCTTTAGCACTATATGACTCAATTATGACTTAATTGTTGGCAGTAGTGGGCCAAGATTGTTCTCATGATCTCGTCGGTCAACATAAAAAGTCGAACGCGAGAAGAAAGGACCTGTAAGAGGGTGAACTGGGGTGATGCCTCCAGCGCCTTCCAAGGACGGCTGCAGGAGGTGCCCCTGGGACAAAAAGATGACTCCTAGCGAGAGGATTTGAGTATAGGAGCAAGGAGATCCTAGTGCAGTTGGACAGGGCCCTGGTGAGACCACACATGGAGTATTAAGTGCAGTTTTAGTCTGCTAATTTTCGGAAGGACATTCCTGCTATTGAGGGAGTGCAGCACGGGTTCACCGGGTTAATTCCCGGGATGGTGGGACTGATATACGAGGAAAGAATGGGTCGACTGGGCTTGTGTTTTCTTGAATTTAGAAGGATGAGAGGGGATCTTATAGAAACATATAAAATTCTTAAGGGATTGGGCAGGCTAGATGCAAGAAAAAAGTTCCCCATGTTGAGGGCGTCCAGAACCAGGGTCACAGTTTAAGAATAAGAGGTAGGCCACTAGGACTGAGATGAGGAAAAACGTTTTCACCCTGAGTGTTGTGAATCTGCGGAATTCTCTGCCACAGAAGGCAGTGGGGGCCAATACACCGGATGTTTTCAAGAGATAGTTAGATTTAGCTCTTGGGGCTAACGAAATCAAAGGAAATGGGGGGGGGGGGGGGAGGGACAGGAACGCGGTATTGAATTTGGATGATCAGCCACGATCATATTGAAGGGTGGTGCTAGCTCGAAGGGCTGAATGGCCAACTCCTGCACCTGTTTTCTATGTTTCTAAGATGGCCAGGCCAGGAGAGGAGAAGAATGTCGGTTTGTGGGAACTGCTCCAGTACATCGAGCATGCGGGCCGACCAGACATTGAATAATGGCGCCAAAAATGACAAGAGCCCGCATGTGTAATATACGCAAAAATATTTTCACTGTGCAGTTCGTTGCATACATGACAAATAAAGCACTATAGAACTGTTGATCTAATGATGAGGAAATGTTTCACTCCATGAGTGTTAGACGTTGAGATTTGAGACGTCAATAATAGATTGCAGAATCTAGTGCATAAAATGGAGAGATTAGTTTGATGTCCCCTTTAGCATGACTCTTTGTCTTGTATTGCTATTAGATGTTCCTATTTTGTGTTCCTCTTTCAAGAGGCAAATTATAAATCGCATCAAAGAAAGGATTAATTTGGGGTGAATTGGCCCTAATACAATTCTTAAGCACAGGTAAAATCCTGACGATAAAGATTATTTAAAATTAAGAATGTACCAGTAATCAGCTGTCACCTTGAATTGTGTACATATCTAAGAAGGTTTTTATATTTACTAAAAGATGATTTGGGAATGAGCTTTTGAACAGTCACCTGTTTCTTCAGAATGATGCACGTGCTTTTGTTGCCTCGAGCTGACCCAGTGCCTGACGAAGACAGCTGCTGCTTTACAACAAAAAACTAAGTGCTGGAGTAACTCAATGGTCAGGCAGTATCTCTGGAGATACACAAAAATGCTGGAGAAACTCAGCGGCTGCAGCAGCATCTATGGAGCAAAGGAAAAATGCCAACGTTTCGGGCCGAAACCCTTCTTCAGATCTCTGGAGAACCTGGATAGACAATGTTCTGGGTGGAACCCATTCTAGGGGCTAGCGGAATGAAGGGATATGGGGAGAAGGCAGGCACGGGTTACTGATTGTGGTTGATCAGCCATAATCACAATGAATGGCGGTGCTGGCTTGAAGGGCCGAATGGCCTCCACCTGCACCCATTTTCTATGTTTCTGACATGAGTCTGAAGAAATGTCGTGACCCAAAACATTGCCTATCCATTCCCTCCAGAGATGCTGCCTGGCCTGTTAAGTTACTTCAGCACTTTTTTCCCCCCAAATCAAACACCTTCTGGGCTGGTATTCCAGCCTCCATAAATAAGCACATTCAAACCTCTTGCCCAGAGTTTAACTTGTGTCCACCCAGGAATCGCTAATAGGCATCATCTACTTGTGTAGGAAGGAACTGCAAATGTTGGTTTACACAAAGGATAGACCGCAAATGCTGGAGTAATTCAGCGGGTCAGGCAGCATCTCTGCATAGAAGGAATGGTTGAATGTTTCGACCTCTCGATCAGAAACCTTCACCGGTTCCTTCAATCCAGAGATGCTGCTTGTTCCGCTGAGTTACTCCAGCATTTTCTGTCTGAAGCATTGTTTGACAATGCTTTTTAAAAATACATTTAACCTTATGTTTAAGGTAGACAAAAATGCTGGAGAAACTCAGCCTTCTCCCCATATAAGCGCTGATACCCAAGGTAATTTATTATCGCCTTCAGCAATTGCCATTCTCATCATTTTGGGCGCCCTGTTTAATCGAAAGCAAAGGCCATCAATTGAGCCTGGATGTATAGGAAGGAACAGGCAGATAGGCACAAAATGCAGGAGTAACTCAGCGGGTCAAGCAGCAACTATGGAGAAAAGGAATAGGTGACGTTTCAGGTCGGAATCCTTCATGGGCTGGACCTTGTACCATCAGAGTTCCAAAACGTGGCCCAATTTCGCCAATCCACCAAAATCTGCACAATCAATGGCAAATGTTTAATCCTATCCAAACCAGCTGAACCTGAAGCATCATATCGGATTCCTGTCCACTTTGCCTCTGTATACATTTGGAGTATACTGCCTATAGTGCCGCAATGGGTGTCAGGGGTTATGGGGTGAAGGTAGGAGGGAGAAATAGATCAGCCATGATTAAATGGCGGAGTAGACTTGATGGGCCAAATAGCCTAATTCTGCTCCTATCACTTATGACCTTTTAATGACATAAGATATATTTGCCAGTGGTAACTTATGCTCCCATTTTCCCAAGGGTCTTTATCGAATCTATAGGATTTGGGTGGTCTTTTTGGAAACAGCTGAACTGAACATACTCCGTAGAGGTCTGGGCCATTGAGAATGGTTCAGTCTGTATGTGATCTGTGCAAAATAATACAGTTAGTGTAGTATAGAGATACAGCGTAGAAATAGACCCTTCCGCCCACTGAGGCCGCGCCGACCAGCGATTCCAGTACACAGACACTATCCTACGCATACACACTAATGAATGAATGAATAATGAACAAATAAGTTTATTGGCCAAGTATTCACATACAATGAATTTGCCTTGGTGCTCCGCCCGCTAGTGACAGGACATACAGTGAGAGTTAGGAATGACACATAAAACATTAAACATTGTTAATAAATCATTATTGATTAAACATGTGAATTAAATAAAATACCAGAGCAAAAGGGGGCTACAGGTTTTTGGTTATTGAGTTGAGCTACCACTCGTGAAAAAAAGCTGTTTATGTGCCTGGCTGTGGCGGCTTTAACAGTCCGGAGTCAATTTACAATTTTACTGGAGCCAATTAAGCTACATATCTGTACATCCTTGGAGTGTGGGAGGAAACCGGAGCACCTGGAGAAAACCCATGCAGGTCACTGGGAGAATGTACAGACAGCCCCCATAGTCAGGATCGAACCCAGGTCTCTGGCGCTGTGGCAGCAACTCTAATACTGCGCCACCGTGCTGCCATAATCTTGCAAGTGAGTAGGGATCTTGCTCCATCTGTCTACGGACTTCTGCTCGGGTAACTTGGTGGCAACCGTGTAATTAGAATTTCACTTTACAAGTTACTCAACCAGTTCTGGAGCTAAGTACTTGGAATCTGACAATTCTTGCTTTTTTTATTTAATGTTTCTGCAGGATGACTTTGAGACGTTGTTCAGGGTGTACGACAAGAATGTGACCTTCCAGTTTTTCAAGAGCTTCAGGCGAGTTCGAATCAACTTCAGCAACCCCATTGCTGCAACTGAAGCCCGAATTCAACTTCATGAAACTGAGTTTAATGGGAAGAAAATGAAGCTCTACTTTGCACAGGTATTCATTTCCGCATTTGTAAATCTTTAACAATGTAATTGGTTAAACACGTTGTTGAACCTCCGCACTCTTCTTCTTTCATGTGGCAGCCTAAAGTTGTTGGACAACTTGTTCTATTTGAACTTCTGTTTGTGCACGTCAAGTTGATTGCATTAGTCGAAAAAGGACAGACCACGTGAAGGTTGCAATCTCCCACCACTGTTATGTTTTCTTAGGTAGGAAGGAACTGCGGGTGTTGGTTTAAACCAAAGGTAGACACAAAATGCTGGAGTAACTCAGTGGAATAGGCAGCATCTCTGGAGAGAAGGAATGGGTGACGTTTCGGGTCCAGACCCTTCTACAGATTGGGTCTCGATGTTGGGGGAGTCCAGAACCAGGGGCCACAGTTTAAGAATAAGGGCTAGGCCATTTAGAACGAGATGAGGAAAAACCTTTACACCCAGAGAGTTGCGAATCTGTGGAATTCTCTGCCTCAGAAGGCAGTGGAGGCCAATTCTCTGGATGCATTCAAGAGAGAGTTAGATAGAGCTCTTAAAGATAGCGGTCAGGGGATATGATGAGAAGGCAGGAATGGGGTACTGAATGTAGATGATCAGCCATGATCACTGTGAATGGAGGTGCTGGTTCGAAGGGCTGAATGGCCTTCTCCTGCACCTATTGTCCATTGTCTCGACCAGAAACGTCACCCATTCCTTCTGTCCAGAGATGCTGCCTGTCCCACTGAGTTACTCCAGCATTTTAAGACTATGCTTTCTGGGGGACACTATAGACCTTGGAGATACAGTTGCAGAAATATTGTCTTCTGCCTGCAAATTTTGCACTGACCAATGATCACCCCATGCACTAACATTATCGGACTCACTAGGGACAGTTTACAATTTTACCAAAGCCAATTTAGGTCTTTATTCTTTGGAGCGCAGAAGGTTAAGGGGGGACTTGATTGAGGTCTTTAAAATGATGAAAGGGATAGACAGAGCTGACGTGGATACGTTTTTCCCATTGAGGGTAGGGAAGATTCAAACAAGAGGGCATGACATGAGAATTAAGGGACAGAAGTTTCGGGGTAACGTGAGGGGGAACTTCTTTACTCAGAGGGTGGTGGCTGTGTGGAATGAGCTTCCAGCAGAAGTGGTGGAGGCAGGATCGATTTTAACATTTAAGAGTAAAGTGGATAGGTATATGGACGTGAAGGGAATGGAGGGGTATGGTCTGAGTGCAGGTAGATGGGACTAGGGGAAAACAAATGGTCGGCACGGACTGGAAGGGCCGAGAGGGCCTGTTTCCGTGCTGTAATTGTTATATGGTTATATGGTTATAATTAACCTACAAACCTGTACATCTTTGGAGTGTGAGGAAGCCGGAGCACCCGGGAAAAACCCATACGGTCATGGGGAGAACATGCAAACTCTGTTTAGACAGCACCCGTGGTCAGGATACAACCTGGGTCTCAGCCAGCGCTTCACCGCTACGCCAGCATACTGCTGCAAGTTTTCCAGTATTTTGCCCTCATTTTTTTGTTTAAAATGCCGCATTTTTAAACAAGTATTTGTTTTTCAGATCCAGAACAAATCTTTCAGTAAAGGTAGTCCTCACCTTGCACCACCCCATCCAGAAAAACAATTCCTCATTTCCCCACCAGCATCTCCGCCTGTTGGGTGGAAGCAAGCAGAGGATGCTACTCCAGTTGTAAACTATGACTTGTTGTATGCAATTTCCAAGCTGGGACCAGGTGAGCACAACTTAACTTTGTCTGTTTTGAAGAAATAACGATGCACAGTGCTGAAGTACCTCAGCGGGTCAGGCAGCATCCTTGGAGAGCATGACTAGGTGTTGTTGTATCGGGGACTGACAGGAGTCCAGCCAAAAATCAGTCGGAACACAAGTTGTGTGAACGAGGCGTATTTATTCTGTTACAGAACAGCTCCCTACTCCTCCCCAGTCACAGGCGTTGCCCGGCCTTAAATACTCACTCTGGTAAAAACCCCGTGACTAGCTCCTCCCACACCGAGACGCCTCCCTCCAGAGCCGAGGGTTCGTTGTGCCGGTGGCCTGCCACAACGCTTTGGATTGGACTCGAAGAACTGGGGTCTGAAGAAGGGTCCTGAATCGAAAAGGCACCGATTCATTTTACTCCAGAGTTGCTGCCTGACCCGCTGAGTTACTCCAGCATTTTGCGTCTATCAAAGGATTTTTATCTGTGTATCTTTAGAGCTTGGGACTTCCTTATCTCAGCCAGCGCATTTCCTTCTGCAGTGTAGCAAATTAAAAGTTATGTACCATTACATTTATGTTCTGAATGGTGAATTTGTTTTGCAGTCAGTTGGTCCATTTGTCTGTTTACAGCTTGCATTTTTCTGCATATGTTTCCCCTGTGAGGAAATGGGGGGGGGGGGGGGGGGGGGCTTTCCATATCACCTGTTTCCTGTGTTTTGAGCAAAGAGATCTCTCTGTCACAGTGGAACATTCTTACCAAGCGAAATGGCTGGGATCGTTAGAAAACAATGGTAATGTTGAAGAGGCAAGATGACCTCGGATGGCCAGAGAAGGTTTTCTGGACTGGGCAAAGTTAAGGAGAAATGGAGTTTGCTAATGAGAACCTTAAGAGTAGGATGTAGGCAAGTGAAAGATTGCAGATAGGATATCTATTCCTGCTCCTTGTGTTATTTGATTTGCCAGACAATAAGCTCTCTACATCAATGAATCCAGTTGGACTCCCAGCCAAGTTACATAGAAACATAGAAAATAGATGCAGGAGGTGGCCATTCGGCCCTTCGAGCCAGCACCGCCATTCATTGTGATCATGGCTGATCGTCCCCAGTCAATAACCCGTGCCTGCCTTCTCCCCATATCCCTTGATTCCACTAGCCCCTTGAGCTCTATCTAACTCTCTCTTAAATCCATCCAGTGATTTGGCCTCCACTGCCCTCTGTGGCAGGGAATTCCACAAATTCACAACTCTCTGCGTGAAAAGGTTTTTTCTCACTCCTGTCTTAAATGGCCTCCCCTTTATTCTAAAGCTGTGGCCCCTGGTTTTGGACTCGCCTAACATTGGGAACATTTTTCCTGCATCTAGCTTGTCCAGTCCTTTTATAATTTTTTATGTTTCTATAAGATCCTTCTAAACTCCAGTGAATACAAGCCCAGTCTTTTCAATCTTTCCTCATATGACAGTCCCGCCATCCCAAGGATCAATCTCATGAACCTACGCTGCACTGCCTCAATTACAAGGACGTCCTACCTCAAATGAGGAGACCAAAACTATACGCAATACTCCAGATGTGGTCTCACCAGAGCCCTATACAAGTGCAGAAGAACCGCTCTACTCCTATACTGAAATCCTCTTGTTATGAAGGCCAACATTCCATTAGCTTTCTTCACTGCCTGCTGTACCTGCACGCCAACTTTCAGTGACCGGTGTACAAGGACACCCAGGTCTCGCTGTACCTCCCCCTTACCTAACCTAACCCCATTGAGATAATAGTTCTAATCAGCTAATCATCAATCTAATCAACCCCAAAGTTCTAATCAGACCCATGTCAGATCTGAGTGTGACTACCTATTAACTGGACACATGACAAGCATGCCATTACTCACTGAATTAAAATGTAAAATGTATATTCAAAGAGAATGGCAGCTGTTGTAGTAAAGGAATACTCTTAAATTGCTGGGCAAAGATGAAGATACTATGTACCATGGCACAAGAGAGCAAAAATTGAAAACGATAGGAATAAATAAATGTGTCTATCTTCGATTTAAACCACCATCAGCAGTTCCTTCCTGCACAGGAGTAAATAAGTTAAGTTCAGAAGTAGTTGAATGACAAGCAGACATTTTGGATGTAAGAACCTATATTTTGCAATGGGGAAAAAAAGGCACAAATTGCTGGAGTAACTCAACGGGTCAGGCAGCATCTGTGGAGAACATGAATAGGTGACATTTCTAGTCGAGGCCCTTCTTCAGACTGTTTGTTGTGGGGGGTGGTTAAAGATGGAAGGGACTGGGAGAGGGGGGGCAGGACCAAGCTTGGCAAGAGATAGATAGACACAAAGTGCAGGAAAAACTCAGTGCGGCAGGCAGCATCTCTGGAGAAAAGGAATAGGCGACGTTTTGGGTCGCGACCCTTCTTCAGACTGATTGCAGAAGGGGTGGTGAAAGCTGGAAGAGATGTGGGAGCGCAGGGATGGGACCAATCCTGGCAAGTGATAGATAGACACATAGTGCTGGGGTAACTCAGCGGGTGAGGCAACAGCTCTGGAGAAAAGGTATAGGTGACGTTTCAGGTCGGAACCTTTCTTCGGACTTTGCGTCTATCTTCAGGATAAACCAGCATCTGCAGTTCCGTCGTGCACGCCTGGCAAGTAAGTGATGGGTGGATACACACAAGGGGAAGAGGGGTTTAGAGTCACAGAGTCATACAGTGTGGAAACAGGCCCTTCGACCCAACTTGCCCACCCGATCAACACGTCTCAGCTACACTAGTCCCAAGTTTCTTCAACGTTGGTATAGTCCCTACCTCAACCACCTCCTCTGGCAGCTTGTTCCATACACCCACCACCCTTTGAGTGAAAGAGTTACCCCTCAGATTCCTATTAAATCATTTCCCCTTCACCTATGTCCTCTGGTCCTCGATTCTGGGCAAGAGATTGTGCATTTACCTGATCTATTCCTCTCATGATTGGCAGATCTTTGGACAAAGGCCAGAGATGAAAAGACAAAAAGTGTGAGACGAGATGAGGATAGAAGAGGTGTAGAATGTGAAACCAGAGGAAGGAATATAGGTGGAAGGGGAAAAGGAGAAATGGGTGCACATCCAGTTGGGGTATGGAGAAGAGGAGGGGAGGGTGTTTGTATGTTAGTTCCCTAAATTTCAAGATATGCTTCCTTTTACAAAGGGAAGGAGGACAGAGAATATTGAATGTGTTGGAAGGAATTGCAAATGCTGGTTTGAAGATAGCCACAAAGTGCTGGAGTATCTCAGCGAGTCAGGCAGCATCTCTGGAGAAAATGGATAGGTGATGTTTCGGGTTGGAACCCTTCTTCAGACTCATTGAGGACATTGAATTCCATGTTTCGAATCCTTAAGAGAATTGACCTATCTAGTTTAACCGTGGTTAACGCTGGGATGTAGAGAGAAACTAAAGTAAATCTTGTGTAGGTAGGAACAGTGGATGCTGGTTTCCACTGAAGACGGACACAAAATGCTGGAGTATCTCAGCAGGACAGGCAGCATCTCTGGATAGAAGGAATGGGTAACGTTTCTAGTCGTGACCCTTCTTCAGATACTAAATCATGTTGTGTAGATCTGTCTTCTAAGATCCGCTCTTTGTGTTTTCTCCACAGGGGAGAAGTACGAATTGCACGCTGGTACTGACACCACTCCCAGTGTTGTTGTACATGTTTGTGAAAGTGACCCAGAACTGGAGCAGGAACCAGAGCAGGACGATGGCAAGAATCGAGCCAAACCTAAAATCGTTCAAACAAGACGGCCAGACTACGCTGCAAACCATTCTAAGTGAAGTGAACTTGTCGACATGTCCGCGTCTTTGCGTTTGGATTCATCATACAGAGAACAGCCACGCTACTGAGTTATAAGGGGGATACTGGACTGCAGTATGACTTGTGCGAAGAGTTTAAGTTCCCAAAATGCATAACTGTGTGTGTGTATACTGGTAGGCGGAAAGAATGTGGGAAATTTGTACTGTTTCGATGCTTTAGCGTTATTTTCTGCTGTAAGCCTGCACATTTAAACTGCAACGGTATTGAACTGGGGACAGCTGGAACAGCTGGATGAGTGGGCAACATTGATAAAGGCACTCGTGGTGAGGTAGTGTCTGTGGTTGGCACTGGAATTTTGTTTTTTAGTTCTCTTTATCGTTTCTGTGTCTACCATTTCCTTGCTATTATACTTTGCATATTGTTGCAAACATTGTAGTTATTTGTGGTGTTTCGTGTGGCCTGGTACAATGTTTAAAATAGTCCCTTCTAGCAATGCCAGCGTGTATGGAATTGTGACATATTCAAGACTTAAGCAGGAAACTGAATATAATTGCAAACAATAGCTGCTTCATGGGTTAATTCAACCACTTATCAGGATCAGGTGTTTTTTTAAACGTTGAGACTTTTATCCATCTAACTACCTACTGTAAGTATTCTCTTGTCGAACTGCATCACGATGATTGTGAAGATAATTGACGCGGTCTGGCTTGCACTTTATCTTTCCGCTAACCTTCTGCGACGTAGCTACCTATCCCGTGCACTAAAACTAACCGCATGTTGTAAAACCCACACTATTGTATGGAGATTTTTAGAATCTATTACTCTAGTGCATTTGTGTCTTCTAAGTGATGAACTGACTCATCATTTGCTTCATTGAGATTCAAGCTTGCCCGACCACATAAGTCTGCCATTTGGTGTCAGAGTTGGACTCTGATATTATTTTGCCTGTTTCTTATTCTTTCCTCTGGCTGGTTCACTTGCAAGTGAAAGACTGCAGTGCTGTGAGCTGACAAATCTGGCAAAAGCTGATTGTTACGATGGGTTTTGCACTTCACAACCCAAAAATGAAGACTAACTCCACGAGGCAATTATTGGATGGAATGGAGCAAAAACGAATCCCATGTAACGGAAGGAACTGCAGATCTTCTGCACCTCATTATGTTGGAACTAGGCACATTTTCTTTAAGAATTACGGAAGTACAGGACAGACACTGCCCCTTTGACTCGATGTGTCGGAAGGAGCTGCAGATGCTGGTTTACACTGAAGACAGACACAAAAAGCTGGAGTAACTCAGTGGGACAGGCAGCATCTCTGGAGGAAAGGAATCGGTGACGTTTCGGGTCGGGGCCCTTCTTCATGAAGAATGGTCTCGACCCAAAACGTCACCTGTTCCTTTCCTTCAGAGATGCAGCCTGTCCCGCCGAGTAACTCCAGCTTTTTGTGTCTGAAAGCTAAAACACAAACTGCTGTCTGATAATAGTCATAATTTCTGTCTGCGCCCAAATACTTTTGCCATTCAATTTTCCTTTTGAAGCGGACATTTGGTTCTGAATAAAAGACATACGGCTGTGTGTTCAAATCTTAATCATGTTTTCGAAAGTACTAGACCACTTTGTTAACTGCAGTTAGTAAAACATAATCTTGGTCACAATCTGATTCCGAGTAACTTTGTTTCTTGGCCTGAAATATTGGTTTCTCGAGCTACACAGAGATTATTTATGTTAATGTGACTACCTTGAGTGAGTATGGAAAGTACCAAATTAATGATTTATGATGTCTCGTCGGAGTGTATTCATCCTGTGAAATGTTAGAATATTTTCAGCTGTTTCTCTAGAAGTGTAAGTAATATCGGTATCATATTAAATTATTATCTGTCTGCTGTACATATTGTTCATATTTGTACAGATTGGAATAATTGGGCAGATGGGATGTTTACAAATAAATACATTTGCTTTAACTACATGCTTTTTTCTTTGAGTTATATAAAGTGAAAAAAATAAAATTTTGATAAGAAGGGTCTGGACCCAAAACGTCACTTTTCTCCAGAGATGGTGCCCGACCCGCTGAGTTACTCCAGCTCTTTGTGTCTATTTTTGATAGACACGTGGTTAAGACGGAGTCATATGCAGGCAGAGGAGATTAGATTACCTTGGCATCATATTTGGTGCGGATGCTGTGGGCCGAAGGTCGGTTCTCAACTTTCGAGGCTCTGGGGAAAACAGTGTTTGTCCAACCTCTCCTTAGAACTGATATTTTCTATTCCAAGCAGTATTCTGTTGACCTTTGAAGCTCCAGAGAAAACGGTGTTTGTCCAACATTTCCTTATTGCTAATACTCTCTAACCAAGCAGTATCCTGAGCTTAGCCAAGCAGAGTCCTGAACTTAGCCAAGCAGAGTCCTGATAAACCACTTCTGCAGCCTTTCCAAAGCCAATACATCCTTCCTGTAAAGTGGCGACCAGAACTGCACGCAATACTCTAAATGTAGCCTCACCAAAGTTTTACATGGTTGCAACATGACTTCCTGACTTTTATACTCAATACCCTGTAGAGTATACCCTGTAGAAGGAACTGCAGATGCTGGAAAATCGAAGGTAGACAAAAGTGCTGGAGAAACTCAGCGGGTGCAGCAGCATCTGTGGAGCGAAGGAAATAGGCAACGTTTCGGGCCGAAACCCTTCCCAGCAGTCTGAAGGGTCCCGACCCGAAATGTCACCCATCCTTTTTCTCCAGAGATGCTGCCTGACCCACCTTACTCCAGCACTTTGTGTCTATACGATACGTTAGAACATTATTTATCCCAGGAGGGAAATTGATCTGCCAACAGTCATAAAAACACTAGATAAATAGAACATGAAATGAAAGTGACGAGTGGAAAGGATTGGGGACGTGCAAAGATTGGGGGAGGGGGGGGGCGGGAGGAGGGATATACCCGACTGATGAAGGCAAGTGAGCCATATATCTTCCAATCTACTTGTGTTGCCACTTTCAGGGAGCCACATGCTTGCACCCCAAGTTCCATTTGTATGTCAATGCTGTCAAGGGTTTTGCCATGAACTGCATTCTTACTCCTTGACCTCCCAAAGTACAACACTGCACATTCGCCAGATTAAAATCCATCTGCCCTATCTCCGCCCACATCTATTACTGATCTAAATCCTGCTGTGTCCTTTGATAGTCTCCTTCACCGTCTGCAACTCCACCTATTATTATGTCGCCTGCCAACTCCCTAACCAGCCCATCTACATTTTTCATAGCTCATAAGTGATAGTAGAATTAGGCCATTCGGCCCATCAAGTCTACTTTTTTTCTTTTAGGACCGAGATGAGAAGATCCTTTTTCACACAGCGAGTAGTGAGTCTGTGGAATTCTCTGCCACAGAAGGTAGTTGAGGCCAGTTCATTGGCTATATTTAAGAGGGAGTTAGATGTGGCCCTTGTGGCTAAAGGGATCAGGGGGTATGGAGAGAAGGCAGGTACAGGATACTGAGTTGGATGATCAGCCATGATCATATTGAATGGCGGTGCAGGCTCGAAGGGCCGAATGGCCTACTCCTGCACCTATTTTCTATGATTCTATGATGCTATACTCTGCCATTCAGTCATGGCTGTTCTATCTCTCCCTCTCAACCCCATTCTCCAGGCCACCGTGCACGCTGTTCCTGCTGTTTGTACTGATCATGTTCAACTTTATCTCTCCTAAAGATGCTAGTTTGTGATGGGCTATAGATTTACAGGTGCTGGTATATACACAGCAATTCACAAAATCAGCACTTTTCATGTGCTGGGCTTTTGACCCCAAAACTGTCAGCATGCTGGTCAAATAGTTACGTTGCGTGTCCACCCGTGATGAAAATGATACGAACATTGGGCGGCAACCAGATGCAGAAAAGCTGATGGTTATTATTTATAAGTTCTAGGAGTGGAATTATATTCGGCTCATCTCTTCAATCATGACTGATCTATCTATCCCTCAACCCCATTCTCAAGCCTTCTCCACTCATAACCCCTGACATCCGTACTAATCAAGAATCTATCTATCTATCTATCTATCTCTGCCTTAAAAGTATCAAGTCTCCACAGCCGTATTTGGCAATGAATTTCACAGATTCACCACCCAATGACTAAATAAAATCTTCCTCATCTCGTTAACTCCTCATACACTGTTAACTGTAGGCCATCTTGTGAGATCAGATCCCTCCATACAATTGTTTGATGGTTCTTTATTGTCATGTATGCCCAGTCTAATGAAATTCTGTACAACCACAAATACACAATCGCCATATTTTGGCGCTGTTTACGAGGGGTGGGGGGGGGGTGGGGGGTAAATGTGTCCAGTCCAGGTTTAGGAAGTACTGGAGTGCCCCCGATCCAGGTAAGCCCAGGCTGTTGCAAGCCCACAACCCGATGTCCCACTCCTCTCCCTACGCTTTTGTGTCCTGACAAACTGAACCTGGAACAAGGAATTGAATCTGGAGTCTTCCCCAAAGGTAGTTCATAAGTGATGAGCAGAATTAGGCCATTCGGCCCATCAAGTCTACTCCGCCATTCAATCATGGCTAATCTATCTTTCTCTCCTAACGCCGTTCTCCTGCCTTCTCCCCGTAACCCTAACACCCGCACTGATCAAGAACCTATCTCTGCCTTCAAAGTATCCATTGATTTGGCCTCCACAGCCTTCTGTGGCAATGAACTCCACAGATTCACCACCATCCTGCTAAGGAAATTCTGCCTCATCGCCTTCCTAAAAGAACTTCCTTTAATTCTGAGGCTATGACCTCTAATCCTAGACCCTTCCGCCGCCGATCCCCGTACACACACTCGGGACAATGTACATTTATACCAAGCAAATTAACCTACAAACCTGTACCTCTTTGGAGTGGGGGAGAAAAACGAAGATTGCGGCGAAACCGACACAGGTCACGGGGAGAACGTACAAACTCCATGCAGACAGCACCCGTAGTCAGGATCGAACCCGGGTCTCTGGCGCTGTAAGATAGTAGCTCTTCAGCTGTGCCACCGTGATGCCCACAATTGTCGTTTAGCTTAGTTTGGAGGTTCAGCCGGGGGAAAGGCCCTTCGGCCCATCGAGTCCACGTCGACCATCAATTACCCATGCACACTAGTGCTATAGACAATAGAAAATAGGTGCAGGAGTAGGCCATTCGGCCCTTTGAGCCAGCACCACCATTTAATGTGATCATGGCTGATCATCCCCAATTAGTGCCCCGTTCCTGCCTTCTCCCCATGTCCCCTGACTCCGCTATCTTTAAGAGCCCTATCTAACTCTCTCGTGAAAGTATCCAGAGAACCGGCCTCCACCGCCCTCTGAAGCAAAGAATTCCACACTCACAACTCTCTGTTTGAAAAAGTGTTTCCTCATCTTCGTTCTAAATAGCTTACCCCTTATTCTTAAACTGTGTGGCCCTTGGTTCTGGACTCCCCCAACATTGGGAACATGTTTCCTGCCTCGTGCGTGTCCAAACCCTTAATAATCTTATATGTTTCAGTGAGATATCCTCTCATCCTTCTAAACTCCAGGGTGTACAAGCCCAGCTGCTCCATTCTCTCAGCATATAACAGTCCCTCCATCCCGGGAATTAACCTTGTAAACCTATGCTGCACTCCCTCAACAGCAAGAATGTCCTTCCTCAAATTAGGGGACCAAAACTGCACACAGTACTCCAGGTGTGGTCTCACTAGGGCCCTGCAGAACTGCAGAAGGACCTCTTTGCTCCTATATTCAACTCCTCTTGTTATGAAGGCCAACATGCCATTCGCTTTCTTCACTGCCTGCTGTACCTACAGGCTTACTTTCATTGACTGATGAACAAGGACCCCCCGATACCGTTGTACTTCCCTTTTTCAAACTAGACGTCATTTAGATAATAATCTGCCTTCCTGTTGCTACCAAAGTGGAAAACCTCTCATTTATCCGCATTGAACTGCATCTGCCATGCATCTGCCCACTCCCCCAACCTGTCCAAGTCACCCTGCATTCTCATAGCATCCTCCTTACAGTTCACACTGCCACCCAGCTTTGTGTCATCTGAAAATTTGCTAATGTTACTTTGAATCCCTTCATCTAAATCATTGATGTATATTGTAAATAGCTGCAGTCCCAGCGCTGAGCCTTGCGGTACCCACTAGTCACTGTGGTCCCAGCGCCGAGCCTTGCGGTACTCCAAGGCTCAGCGCTGGGACCTAACTAGCTAATAAACTAGTTAGTCTATGTTAATCTATGTTATCCAACTTCCTCATCCAATTTACAGAGACCAATCAACTTATAGGCCCACGCATCTTTGTGATGTGGAAGGAAAACAGAGCACCGAGAGGAAAACTACACAGTCACAAGGAGAACATGCAAACTCCACTTAGGCAGCACCAGAGATCAAGATTGAACCTGGGTTCTCTGTGAGGCAGCACATCCACCAGCTGTGTCACTGTGATATGGTCGATCATAAGTCAACATAGGACCGATCAAAATAAAACCTCACCTTTGGGAACCTATTTCCTGCATGCTTTGTCCTGCCTCTCCCCCTTTTTCCAGCTTTCTTCTCCCCCCACCTCTACAGTCAGTCTGAAGAAGGGTCTCAACCTGGAACGCCACCCATCCATGTTCTCCACAGATGCTGCCTGACCCGCTGAGTCACTCCAGCACTTTGTGTCCTTTTGCACGGAACAGCTTGGGCTGGGCTCTAACACCACGCAGAGATTCCAACGTGACACAATCCTTTCCTCAGTCCCATTGTTCACCGCGTCTTTGTACAAACACAGGTAAAGGGCATAATCACAAACAAAGATGCAAACAAAATATTTATTTGTATGACATATAGAACAAGTTTGTCCGCACATTCTGCAATAGTATTTTGTTGAACGGGGGAGTTTCCAGTTGCCTGGTTGGCTTTGCGTGACGCACTGGTGCTTGCAGTGTGATAACATAATGAAATCTTTACACACATGAGTTCATACTGTCGTTGATGAAGGGTCAGCGCTTTTTTTTTTAAACCGCAGAGTGAACTTAGATAAAATGAAAGCTGCTGAAAGAAATGCCCTGATCCGTTTAGATGACTTTGATTGCCAGCCATGCACTGAGCCATATTTAAATTTGTGATTAGTTTCCACACAATGTTGTTCATTCATAATGTCTTTCAAACTCACATCGCCACATGTAGAGATTCTGAAGAAACCCTCTTGTTTATTTTCCAATCTGGGAAAAAAGGGGTCAGATTTTTTTGTGTAGGAGCTGGTTTGCACCGAAGGTAGACACAAAATGCTGGAGATAACTCAATAGACAATAGATAATGGGTGCAGGAGTAGGTCATTCGGCCCTTCGAGCCAGCACCACTATTCAATGTGATCATGGCTGATCATCCCCAATCAGTATTAAAGAAGGAACTGCAGATGCTGGAGAATCGAGGGTACACAAAAGGCTGGCGAAACTCAGCGGGTGCAGCGGCATCTAAGGAGCGAAGGAGATAGGGGTGGGGGAGAGATAGAGAGAGATGAATGCCAGGGCACGAGGGCTGAGGGAGAGGTGGGAAGGGGAGGAGACAGCAAGGGTTAACAGAATTGAGAAAATTCAATGTTCAAGCCCAGAGGATGCAGACTCCCCAAGCGGAATATGAGGTGCTGTTCCTCCAACTTGCGGTGTTGCTCACTCTGGCCGTGGAGGAGGCCCAGGACCGAGAGGTCGGATACGGAATGGGAGGGGGAGTTGAAGTGCTGAGACGAAACGTCGCCTATCTCCTTCGCTCCTTAGATGCTGCTGCACCCGCTGAGTTTCTCCAGCCTTTTGTGTATCCCCAATCGGTACCCCGTTCCTGCCTACTCCCCATATCCCCTCTCCTCTATCTTTAAGAGCCCTATCTAGCCCTAACTCAGCGGGACAGGCAGCATCTCTGGAGAGAAGGAACAGGTGACGTTTCGGGTCAAGACCCTTCTTCAGATTTTTATGATCAACCTTGCCAGCATCCAAGCCCAAGTCACATTGAGAAGATCAAAGGCGCCAATGCGCGTGAAACCAAGGAAAAAGGAGCGACAAAATAATGTTTTTTATACTGCATTGTGTCAATGTAGAATCCACTGGCGTATTGTTCTTGATCCACCCACCTATTTCGCGCTTACATCCTCTTGCGCCCGGAACAGGATGTTGTACTCACTAAGCCTTGAACAAACTCCAGATTTGCACATCAATACCAATAGCATTGAAACTAGAAGCCCGCTCATCATAGCCAGGGACTTCAACAGGGCCATCCTCAAGTGTCATAGAGTCCGGCAGCACAGAGTAAGACCTTCCCGCCCCACACGTCCCTGCCGGTCAAATGCCCAAGTAAGCCAGTGCCACTTGGCCAATATGCCTCTTAAACCTTCCCTGTGCGTGTTCTTGTCCAAATGTCATTCTAAATGTTGTTATTGTAGCTACCTCACCACATACCCTGCAGCTCGCTCCATTTGTGTACCACCCTCTGTGTGAAAAAGTTGCTCTTCAGGTTTCTATTAAATCTTTCATCTTAATCTCGTGCCTTCTAGTTCCTGATTCCCCAACACTGGGAAAAACACATAATGCACACTCATCGTATCTATGGCCGTCACAATTTTGTACACCCCAATAAGATTATTCCTTAATTTCCAAGGAATTAAGTCGGCAATTGGGCTGCACAGTAGCGCATGGGTAGAGTTGCTGCCTTACAGCGCCAGAGACCCGGGTTCGATCCAGACCATGGCTAATAATGAGGCATATATCTCACCCTGCAATTTCTAACCTCCCACAGTCTTCTTGGATATTCCTGATCAAGCCCCAGAGATTTATCGACTTTAATAATCTAGAGGCTGGTCATGGCGCATCTCAATGGGTATTCAATGATCTTATTGAAGGGTAGGACAAGTTAGTGGGGCAGAGTGGCCTACTCCTGCTTCCGTTCCACATGTTCTATGAAACAAGGCAATATTACTGAGAGGAAGAACTACTTTGATTAGTACGAGGGTTATGGGGAGAAGGCAGGAGAATGTGCTTCGGATGGAGAGATAGATCAGCCATTATTGAATGGCAGAGTAAACTTGATGGGCCGAATGGCCTAATTCTGCTCTTATAACCTATGAACTTATTTATAGATAGACATGCAAGGCATTGACTTTGGCTGACTTTTCCATGTACCCTAAAAGTGTCAGCCCAAGTCAATGCTTGCATGTCTATCTACAAATATGTTTATAAATTCATAATTTATAGGAACAGAATTAGGCCATTCGGCCCATCAAATCTACTCCGCCGTTCAATCACGGCTGATCTTTCTTTCCCTCTCAACCCCATTCACCTGCCTTCTCCCCATAAGTTCATAAACTTACGAACTTCGAACAAAACCGTGTGAAGTGAAGATGTCCTGAGTCCACTCGCGAGAAAGGCTCATAATTAAGAGCAACCCGTTGCAGGGAAAGTTTTTAAAATCCGAATTCTGCCAAGCATTCCAATAGTAACTGCCCTGCCGTGAGTCCAACGATGACCTTGGCCATTTCGTGGAATGGATTAATTGGCAGGTGCGATAATGATGTTGAAATCTGCCTGCTCGATAGTCATCTGAATCTGGATCTCAGAGTGACAAGGACGGCAAGGTCAATGTTATATTTGAAGACAGGGAGGTGGGCTGGATAAGCACAAGTCAAGATAGTGTTTGACACAAAGCTGCAACCAGCCGTCACAACGACTGGGCTTTAACTGATCACTCTGCAGATATTCAACAGGGCTGATTGATGACTGTTTTAGTTTAGTTTAGTTTAGAGATACAGCACGGAAACAGGCCCTTCGGCCCACAGTGTCCGCACCGACCAGCGATCCCCGCACATTGACATTACCCCAGACACACTGGGGACAATTTACCATTATACCAAGCCAACGGTGGTATAAATGGTGGGGGGGCACGGTGGCGCAGCGGTAGAGTTGCTGCCTTACAGAGCTTGCAGCGGGTTCGATCCCGACTACGGGTGCTGTCTGTAAGCAGTTTGTACGTTCTCCCCGTGACTGCGTGGGTTTTCTCCGAGATCTTCGGTTTCCTCCTCCAAAGACGAACAGGTCTGTAGGTTATTTGGCTTGACA
Organism: Okamejei kenojei; assembly: GCA_035221665.1. Classification (NCBI taxonomy): domain Eukaryota; kingdom Metazoa; phylum Chordata; class Chondrichthyes; order Rajiformes; family Rajidae; genus Okamejei; species Okamejei kenojei. Next base: position 64,295,682 of record CM069142.1, on the reverse strand, counting down.
GAGTGTACAAATTACACACTCCCTTGTAAGTTAATTGGCTTGGTAATAATATAAATGCGCTAGTGTGCATAGGATAGTGTTAATGTGGGAATCGCTGGTCGGCGCGGACTCGGTGGGCCGAAGGGCCTGTTTCCCCGCTGTATCTCTAAACAAACCTAAACTAAACTAAACTAAAGTCTTTTAAATGATGTTATTGTACCGTAAAGCATACGGTTATTAGGGGTTCAGTATTGATGTGGATAGAGAACTGGCTGGCAAACAGGAAGCAAAGAGTAGGAGTAAACGGGTCCTTTTCACAATGGCAGGCAGTAACTAGTGGGGTACCGCAGGGCTCAGTGCTGGGACCCCAGCTATTTACAATATATATTAATGATCTGGATGAGGGAATTGAAGGCAATATCTCCAAGTTTGCGGATGACACTAAGCTGGGGGGCAGTGTTCGCTGTGAGGAGGATGCTAGGAGACTGCAAGGTGACTTGGATAGGCTGGGTGAGTGGGCAAATGTTTGGCAGATGCAGTATATGTGGATAAATGTGAGGTTATCCACTTGGTGGCAAAAACAGGAAAGCAGACTATTATTTAAATGGTGGCCGATTAGGAAAAGGGGAGATGCAGCGAGACCTGGGTGTCATGGTAACACCAGTCATTGAAAGTAGGCATGCAGGTGCAGCAGGCAGTGAAAAAAGCGAATGGTAGTTAGCTTTCATAGCAAAAGGATTTGAGTACAGGAGCAGGGAGGTTCTACTTCAGTTGTACAGGGTCTTGGTGAGACCACACCTGGAGTATTGCGTGCAGTTTTGGTCTCCAAATCTGAGGAAGGACATTATTGCCATAGAGGGAGTGCAGAGAAAGGTTCACCAGACTGATTCCTGGGATGTCAGGACTGTCTTATGAAGAAAGACTGGATAGACTCGGTTTTATACTCTCTGGAATTTAGGAGATTAAGAGGGGATCTTATAGAAACTTACAAAATTCTTAAGGGGTTGGACAGGCTAGATGCAGGAAGATTGTTCCCGATGTTGGGGAAGTCCAGGACAAGGGATCACAGCTTAAGGATAAGGGGGAAATCCTTTAAGACCGAGATGAGAAAGACTTTCTTCACACAGAGAGTGGTGAGTCTCTGGAACTCTCTGCCACAGAGGTAGTTGAGGCCAGTTCATTGACTATATTTAAGAGTGAGTTGGATGTGGCCCTTGTGGCTAAGGGGATCAGAGGGTATGGAGAGAAGGCAGGTACGGGATACTGAGTTGGATGATCAGCCATGATCATATTGAATGGCGGTGCAGGCTCGAAGGGCTGAATGGCCTACTCCTGCACCTAATTTCTATGATGTTATTGTACCGTGACTCAACTATTTACTCTGGCAGACAAAATGTAAAGGAAGGAACTGCAGATGCTGGCTTATACCGAAGATAGACACAAAGATAGGCTGCGGAAGGATTCCGACCCGATACGTTAACTATTCCCTTTCTCCAGAGATGCTGCCTGACCCGTATTGTATCGTATCGTACCCTTAATACGAAAAAAGTTTCCTCTCAGGTGTCTATTAAATCTATCCCTTCTCACCTTAAGCCTAACCCACGAATCTTGATTTCCAAGCCTATGGGATTAGTACACAAGGGCAAAATGATTAGCATCGATGTGATGGGCTGAAGGGCCGGTTTCTGTGCTGTATGATTCTGACTATGGAGTATTTAATTTCATGAAGGGCTTAGTCAGGGTACATGGAAACTATTCACATTCAGAGGGATAGAGTAATGCAGCACGGAAACAGGCCCTTCAGCCCAACGTCCCCATGGTGGCCAAGGTCGCTATGGTTGTCACACCTGCCCACATTAGGCCTATATCCCTCATAGAATTAAGGTTTCTGGCAAAAGAACTGGTAATATTTTGATTTTTGATCATGTATCCCCTGAAAAAAAACAGCGTTCTACGAGGCTGGATCCATACCAACTGGTCAATGCTGGTATAAAGGTTCCTCCTGTCTCCCCTCTGGCCCTTCTTCATCTGACTGTGTCGGCAGATCCTACTGTCATTCTCTCTAACACGCATTTTCGATGTTAGAACATGGAGCAGTACAGCACAGGAGAGGCCCTTCTGCCCCCAGTGTCTGTACCAAACATGAAGCCAAGATAAACTTATCGCTACGACCTGCACATGATCCATACCACTCCATCTCCTGCATATCCATGTGCCTGTCCAAAAGTCTCTTAAATGCCACCAATGCACCTGCTGCCTTACAGAGTTGCTGCCTGACAGTGCACCACAATCCCAGATTCGATCCCGCCTACATAGAAACATAGAAACATAGAAACATAGAAATTAGGTGCAGGAGTAGGCCATTCGGCCCTTCGAGCCTGCACCGCCATTCAACGATCATGGCTGATCATCCAACTCAATATCCTGTACCTGCCTTCTCTCCATACCCCCTGATCTCTTCAGCCACAAGGGCCACATCCAACTCCCTCTTAAATATGGCCAACGAACTGGCCTCAACTACCTTCTGTGGCAGAGAATTCCACAGATTCACCACTCTCTGTGTGAAAAACGATTTTCTCATCTCGGTCCTAAAAGACTTCCCCCTTATCCTTAAACTGTGACCCCTTGTCCTGGACTTCCCCAACATCGGGAACAATCTTCCTGCATCTAGCCTGTCCAACCCCTTAAGAATTTTGTAAGTCTCTATGAGATCACCCCTCAATTTTCTAAATTCCAGCGAGTACAAGCCGAGTCTATCCATTCTTTTTTCATATGGAAGTCGTGCCATCCCATCCCTAGACATACTCGGGACAATTTACGGGAGCTGCCTGTACGGAGTTTGTACGTTTGCCCTGTGACCTGTGTGGGTTTTCTCCGTGAGATCTTGGGTTTCCTCCCACACTCCAAAGACGTACAGGTTTGTAGGTTATGGTTTAGTTTAGGTTATTGCCAACAATCCCCGCACTCTAACGCTTGTTCTAGACATACACGGGACAATTTACAATAAACCAAGCCAATTAACCTACAAACCTGTCATCTTGTGGGCAGGTACATGGCTAGGAAATGTTTGGAGGGATAATGTCCAAACAAAGGTAAATGGGAGTAGCTCAGATAGACATCTTGGTTGGCATTGAAGAGTTTGACCGAAGTGCCAAAGGGCATATGATTCTGTCACCTGTTCTGTGACTATGTGGCGGCTCCCAAGGGTCGGGCCATCCTAACAGTCAAACCCCTCGGCACGGGAATGGTGCAGTCCAGAGGCGGCCCTTAACCAGAGGTTTAAAGGCAAGGGTTTTGGGTGCCATCTTGCTCTCTTTTTGGACTTCCTGACGAATTGAGAGACCTGAATAAAAAGGTACTTTCCCTACACCTGGCTCCTCGCCTTAATTTCGGGATAGTACCCCACATTGGTGACCCCGACGTTCCATTGTTGTCATGATGGAGAGCAAAGCTTCCCCCTCAAATGCCAACCCGGCCCTGTCTCTGGACGCGGTCTCGGTGAAATTGCCTACCTTTTGGACCACCCGGCCGCACATCTGGTTTCAGCAGGCGGAGGCCCAATTCAACCTGCGGGGAATAACGGCCGACGACACTCGCTTCTATTATCTGGTGGGGGCCCTTGACCGTGACACGGTTGAAGAGGTCACAGACTTCATTGCGGACCCACCGGCCACCGAGAAATACCGCGGCCTTAAGCAGCTCCTGCTTGAAATTTATGGTCTCTGCAGGATGGAGCGCGCTGCCAGGAATCCTTCATATGGAGGGTCTAGGCGACCGACGGCCATCGAGCCTCCTCAAGGAGATGGTCGCGCTGTTGGATGGGCACACGCCGTGCCTACTGTTCGAATATATTTACCTGCATCTGCTGCCGGCCTACATCCGTCTGCAGCTCACGGACGTCTCCTTCACAGACCTCAGGGCCCTCGGTAGGCGCGCCGACGCGCTGTGGATGGCGCGCCCAGATAACATCAACGCGCTGGCCGTTGCCAGGCAAGGTAACGCGCTATGGACGGCGCGCTCTCTGATGACGTCAACGCGCTGGCCGTTGCCAGGCACGCTGACGCGACGCAGACGCGCGCTCCGATGACGTCACTCCGGCAGCTCCCGATTTCCTCCGGTGGGGCGGGGGAGCTGTGGAAGGAGTTGCAGCTGCATCCCGGAGGCCCTTAAGATCGCCCCCCGCGGCCGCATCGGGTACTGCACCTGCAGTCCAGCGCCAGCAGGCTCCAAGCGCTGCCAACAGGAAGCGCTGGTGCTATTACCACCAGCGCTGGGGCGCCGCAGCACGGAGATGCTGTCAGCCGTGCACGTTCCCGGGAAACGCCTGGGCCGGCTGCCAATAGTCCCTACGGCTGCCGGCCAGATCCACCGACTCTTCGCCTGGGATCGGCGCTCCGGGACCCGCTTCCCTCGTCGATACCCGGGGCAGAGCTGAGCGTCCTGCCCCCTTCGCTGGCCGACATTCGTTTCCGGTAAGCGGGGGCCCGTCCTCACCGCAGCGAATGGCAAAGCCCCATCCGCACGTATGGAATGCGCATGGTCCCGATTGTGTTCGGCTCCTGTCATTTCTCCTGGCAGTTCACCATTGCGGACGTCTCCCAGCCGTTGCTCGGTGCCGATTTCCTCCGGCACATTCCCTCCTAGTTGACGTCAGGCGTCAGCGTTTGGTCAACGCCGCCACGATGGAGCCGATCACGCTGCGATTGGATGAGCCGGTGGGACGTCCCCTGTCGTCAGTGGATTCCCGCTTCGCCCGGATATTAGCCGCGTTCCCGAATATACTGACCCCACAGTTTTCGGGTTTCGACCCCCAGTCACGGGGGTGGTTCATTTCATTCAGACTACTGGCCCACCTCTCCACGCACGAGCACGCCGACTGCCGCCGGATAAACTACGTCTGGCACGGCAGGAATTCCGCACAATGGAGTCCTTGGGGATCGTCCGCCCTTCAAGCAGCCCATGGGCATCCCCACTCCACATGGTCCCTAAAGCAAGCGGGGGCTGGCGACCCTGCGGGGATTATCGGCGGCTGAATGCCGCAACAAACCGCGGATCGATACCCGTACCCCACATACAGGACTTCACCGCCCATTTGGCTGGGGCTACTATATTTTCCAAAGTGGATCTGGTACGGGGTTATAACCAGATCCCAGTCCACCCGGAGGATGTACCCAAGACGGCGATCATCACGCCGTTCGGCCTCTACGAATTCCTGCGGATGCCGTTCGGCCTCAAAAATGCTGCTCAGGCATTCCAACGCCTGATGGACGGGGTGTGTCGTGGCCTGGACTTTGTTTTTGTCTACCTCGACGACATTCTGTGGCCAGCCCGCTCGCAGCAGGAGCACTGCGCCCACCTCCGGCAGCTTTGTCAGCGGCTCAGCGAGCATGGCTTGGCTGTCAACCTCGCCAAGTGCCGTTTTGGGGTAACAGAGATCGACTTCCTCGGCCACCGCGTGACTTCGCAAGGCGTGGTTCCCCCTGCCGACAGGGTCGACGCCATCCGTCCCGGTTTCCCCGTCCAATACTCGGTGCGAGGCCTGCAGGAGTTTTGTCGGAATGGTGGCATTTTATCACCGTTTTGTGCCATCCGCAGCCCACATCATGCGGCCACATGTATCAACTTCTGGGGGGTGGTGGCAGTCATAAAGAACGTCGAGTGGACCAACGCGACAGTGGCAGCGTTTGACGGCGTGAAGGAGGCCCTTGCTCGGGCCGTACTGCTGGAGCATCCGCGGGAAAATGCCCCGACAGCTCTCACGGTGGACGCACTCGGAGTCTGCAGTCGGTGCCGTGCTGGAGCAAACTGACGGACGTAGGTTGGCGGCCCCTCGCCTTCTTCAGCCGTCACCTCAACCGCGCTCAGGCCAAATACAGCGCATTCGATCGCGAGCTCCTGGCTCTGTACCTGGCGGTGCGCCATTTCCGTTACTTTTCTGGAGGGCCGCCCTTCACCGCGTACACGGACCACAAGCCACTCACTTTCCGCCCTGGCAAAGGTTTCCGACCCCTGGTCCGCACGGCAGCAGCGGCAGTTTGGCCTACATTTTCGGAGTATACGACATCCATTCGCTAACTCGAGGGGAAGGAGAACCGGTGTGGCCGACGCATTGTCCCGCCCCGCCATCGACGCCGTTTTCGCGGTGGCACCAGGAATTGACTTTTCTGCCCTGGCGGATGCGCAGGCTCACTGACGCTGAGAGCCCGCCTACCGGACTGCCATCTCCGGCCTTTCGCCTCGAGGATGTCCCCCTCGGTCCTGGACGGGCGACGATCTTGTGCGATGTGTCGTCCGGTCAGCCGCGCCCCATCGTCCCTGCCGCCTGGCGCCGGAGGGTTTTCGACGTGATCCACGTGCTGGCTCACCCATCAATCCGGCGACGACGGCACTGGTGGCTGCTCGGTTCATGTGGCACGGTCTGCGCAAGCAGGTTGGCCACTGGCTCGAACCTGCATTTCCGTGCCAGGACGGCAAAGATCCAGCGGCATGTTCGGGCACCCCTCCAGGAGTTCGGCCTACCTCACCGGCGATTCGACCACCTCCATGTGACCATCGTGGGCCTCTCTTTCCGCCGTCCCGGGCATTTTACCCACCTCCTCACTATGGTGGGGGACCGCTTCACTAGGTGTCCGAGGCCATTCCCCTTGGCTGATAACTTCAACAGCTACGTGCGCTCGTGCGTTGTCCGCGCACTGGATTGCTCGCTTTGGGGTGCCGTCGCACATTTCCTCGGACCGGGGGCCACAGTTCACCTCCGAGCTGTGGTCGGCCCATGGCTCACTTGTTGGGGGTGCGGCTACACCACACCACGCTTATCACCCGCAAGCCAATGGACTGGTGGAGAGGTTCCACCGGCAGTCTCAAGTCAGCGCTGAAGGCACGACTCCTCCCGGCCCGGACTGGATGGACCAGTTGCCTTGGGTCTTGTTGGGTATCCGACTGCCCCCCAAAAGGATTTGGCCTCATCATCGGCGGAGCTCGTTTACGGATCGCCCCTCACGGTGCCCGGGAGTTTCATGCCGTCGGCACTGGGCAACAAGGAACTCCCTCCCACTCTAAAGCGCCTTCGCGAGCGAGTTGGCAGCCCTCGCACCCCGTCCCCGAATGTCCCGCCATGGGACATTTCGCCCGCATGTGCCATCAGCCCTCCGGGACTGCCCCCTACGTTTTCTGCACAGTGATGCCCACCGGACGAGGGCCCATTCAAAGTGCTGCAACACGGGCAGACGACTTTTGTGTTGGACATGGGGGGCCGCCCGAGACCGTGTCAATTGACCGGTTGAAGCCGGCACATCTGGACATTGACCAGCCAGTGCTGGTTGCCCGACCTCGGCCTCGAGGGCGCGCCCTCCCTCACGGCTCCCTCCGCCCCTGTCCCCTTCCACCGGTCCCCTCCACTTGTCCCTCCACCTGTGCCCCCGCACACCACTTCTCTCCCGCAACGCAGTCCGGGCCGTGCTGTGCGCCCGCCGGTGCGTTATCGTACCTCAGGTTCTGGGGGGGGGTCCTGTGGCGGCTCCCAAGGGTCGGGCCATCCTAAACAGTCAAACCCCTCGGCACGGGAATGGTGCAGTCCAGAGGCGGCCCTTAACCAGAGGGTTTTAAAGGCAAGGGTTTGGGTGCCATCTTGCCTCTCTTTTTGGACTTCCTGACGAATTGAGAGACCTGAATAAAAAAGGTACTTCCCTACAACCTGGCTCCTCGCCTTAATTTCGGGATAGTACCCACAACTAATTATTATTAATTTTTAAATTGACATCTACAGATGATCGTTCCTTTCCAAACCATCATCGCCTGGCAATATAACACTGTTCTTTTTGGGTTACTGCCTTTCAATCCCGGAAGCCTCAGCTAACAGAGCTGTGAAGATCCTTCATCGGAAAGGTCAACAACGCAGCTCACCCCTACCTACTCAAGAGCTGCAAAGAACGGGCATTATATATTTGTCGCGAAATAAAAGCGAACAAAAAATAATAATGTGGCAGCATATTAAGCAACTAATTCTTCTCCTTAATCCCACAGAACAATTACAGGGAAGGGTCATTCGTTAGGGCCCCTAAATCCTGGGTCCTCAAATTGTACTAACAAAACAAAGGACAACACGGAATGAAGAACCATAGGTTTAGGGTGAGGGGGAAAAGATTTAATAGGAACCTGAGGGGTAATGTTTTCACAGAAAGAGTGATGGGTGCATGTAACAAGCTGACGGAGGAGGTAGTTGAGGCAGGTACTGTCGCAACATTTAAGAAATATTTAGACAGGGATATGGAGAGTCATAATCATAATCATGCTTTATTAGCCAAGTATGTTTTGCAACATACGAGGAGGTTTAGAGAAGCGGAATCATGGGGTATGGGGAGAAGGTTTAGAGGGATGATATGGGCTAAACGCAGGCAGGTGGGACATGTTAGCCGATGTGGGCAAGTTGGGCTGAAGGATCTGTTTCCATGCTGCAAGACTCTGTGATTCGAACTGAACCATGAGAGTGTGCCCTCTGCATTTGCAACATGACACCTGGTTCAACTGTGCAGTGACGATGCAGGGAATGATTGGGGAGGCACAGTGGTGCAACTAGAAGCCTCACAACGCTAGAGACCAAGGTTCAATCCCTGACCTCGGGTGCTGTGTGCATGAAGTTCGTACATTTTCTTGTGACTGTGTGAGTTTCCTCCAGGTTCCCTGGTTTCCCACATTCCACTGATGTGCTGAGGTGATAGGCTAATTGGCCGGTGTAAATTGTGTGAGTGAACGGTCGAAGCCGGGGAGAGACAATGGGGAAAGGATGGCACGGTGCGCAGCGGTAGAGTTGCTGCCTCACAGCGCCAGAGACTCTGGTACGATTCGGACAACAGGTGCTATCTGTACACAGTTTGTATGTTCTCCCTATGACCACATGTGATTTTGTCCTATTGTTGCTCCAATTTCATAGATACATAGACAATAGGTGCAGGAGTAGGCCATTTGGCCCTTCGAGCCAACACCACCATTCAATGTGATCATGGCTGATAATATGTACACCCCCCACATCCCAAAGAGGTGCAATGTTTGTAGGTTAAATGGCTCTTGTAAATTGTCCCGTGTAGTCCCTAATCCCTAATTTGAGGAAGGACATTCTTGCTATTGAGGGAGTGCAGCATAGGTTCACGAGGTTAATTCCCGGGATTGCGGGACTGTCATATGATGAAAGAATGGATGACCGGGCTTTGTATTACCCACTGGAATTTAGAAGTATGACGAGAGGATCTTATAGAGACCACAAATAAGGGATTGGACACGCTAGATACCAGAAACATGTACACCCCCCCCGATGTTGGGGGAGTCCCAGAACAAGTGGGCCACAGTTTTAAGTTCCACTAGGGTAGTAGAGGCCCATATTAGAACTGAGGTGAGGAAAAACTTAATTTTCACGACAGAGAGTTGTAGTGAATTTGTGGAATTCTCTCTGCCTCAGAAGAAGGCAGTGGAGACCGATTCACTGAGCTATGCATTACAAAAGAGAGTTAGATAACCAGCTCTTACGCTCTAGCGGAATCATGGGTATGGGGACGAAGGCAGGCCCGGGGTACTGACATGATGAATGATCCGCCATGAATCCACATTGAATGTCGGTGCTGGGTCTCGGGCTGGAGGCCTATTGTCCTAAGTATCTATGTATTGGATAGAACCAATGTATGGATGATTGTTGGATGGCAATGGACTTAATATATGTATCAAAGGGCCTAAATCTCTAAACTTCTAAACACCCATGGATAATGTTGGAGAATAAAAAATAGGATTTATGTAGGATTTCTATAACTGTGAGAGCTGATGGTTGGCGCCTGTGAGTTTGTGGGGCCAAAGGCCAGTTTCTATGCTCTATCACAATGAGAGATATAATTCCATGGTTATTGTTAAGTTGCAACATTAATTTTCAACTGTGCCAAATGTTCTATGATAAACACTTAACTGAAGTGACACGTTTCTTTGAATGAAAATGACTTACAGAGAAACAAGCTATTAAGTCTTTATCAATTGCAATAAAGTGCCATGCAAACAGGATTTTTCCATCCATGCAGTCAGGTATCTTTATACTTTTATTGTTGCTCTCTCATAAAATCATAAAGAAATCTATACTATCTCCATTTATCACAACTACGTCCGTTCATCTCGTGAACTACCCACACACCGTTTTAGAAGAGATTAGAAGAATGAGGGGGGACCTCATTAAAACATACAGAATAGCAAAAAGGCTTGGATAGAGTGGACGTGGAGAGGACGTTTCCACTATGAGAATGTCTAGGACTAGAGGTCATAACCTCAGAATTGATGAATATTTTTTATTAGTTGTAAATACATATTAATAAAAAATACTTCTTACATACATTCATAATTTACTCAGAGGGTGGTGGCTGTGTGGAATCAGCTTCCAGCAGAAGTGGTGGAGGCAGGATCGATTTTAACATTTAAGAGTAAAGTGGATAGGTATATGGACGTGAAGGGAATGGAGGGGTATGGTCCAGAGTGCAGGTCGTAAGGGCCTAGGTGGCCCCCCCCAAATGGTCGACCACGGATTGGAAGGGCCGAGCGGAGGCCTGTTTCCGTCGTTATGGTAATTGTTATATGGTTATATGTTCTCTTTATATGGTTAACCTCCAAATATTAAGATTAATTAACATGTTAAGACTTTATGTTTCTATACATCCCCTTTCCGCCTATTTTTTATTTTTTATAAACACACCCTAGGAAAAGAAAAACATAGAGAAAAATCTAATAATACAAAATCCCGGAACGGCCCCGACGCGCCCCCAGATGCACACCCCCCACCTGGACCATGCAGATCCAACCCCCAATTATACCATCGACGGAGATACCCCCTGCAAACATCACCGATTTCTTATACGTAATTCTTCTTCCATTCTATACTATCATCCGGCCTCATCAAGCCTCCGCACTGAGCCACTTTGACCCTTTAGATATTCAATATATGGAGACCAATATCCCTCTAAAAGAAGCTCCAACCTGTCCATTAGGACGAGCCTCAATCTTTCCAGATGGAGTGTCTCCGACATTTCTGTATTCCACATTTTGATGTGGGGGGATGTAGGTACCTTTCCAGAATTTTAATATTAAACTTTTTTTCCCAATATTAAACCATAATCAATAAAAAACATTTGATTTCGTTGTTATTAATTGATCTGTTTTCAGTATTCCCAGTATTATTAACTTTGAGTAAGGAGTCAATTCATATTAACAACATTTGAAAATTATCCTAAATATTTCTATCCAAAAGTTTGTAATTTTTACACAATTTGTAAATGAGTGTGTCAGATTAGCTTCTAAGTGCTGACATTTATCACATATGGCCCAGATACTTTTGGAAAGATGTTTATGTAGTTTGGATTTTGAGTAATGTAGTCTTATGTAATATTTTAAACTGTATAAGAGAGTGTCTAGCATTTAACGAACAGTGGTGTATGTGTTGTAAACTTTCATCCCATACTTTCTGGTCTTTAATTTGACCTAATTCGTTTTCCCCATGATTGTCTATATTTCTGTTGATGGGACATCATTTTTCCAATAGGATATTATATATATATGAAATCATTTTTCTGTGGTCGGATATTTATTTGACATTCATCCTAAAATTCTGTCTTTCTATTTCTAAGATCCTGTGTGTTTACTTTTACATAGTCCTTATTTTGTAAGTATCTAAAATAATCTTTGAAATGTAATCCATAAAATTTGTGTAATTCTAGAAAGAAAGGAATAGAGTTTTTTCCCTGTAGAGATCGCCCATCTGATAATTCCCTTATTTTTCCATTGTAAAAAGCCTTTATCCATCATTGAAGGTTTAAATGTAATATTATTTACAATGGTAAGGGCTAGTGGTATAGATTTCAGTTTTAATGTTTTTCTTTATTTGTTTCCAAATACGTATTCCACTTTCTATTATCGGATTTTCACTATAAGTTTTCTTACCTAAATTAATATTAGCAACTATTATTGAACTGATTTTCAAAAGGAGAAACAATCTTCTTTTTCCATTTTTTAACCAAATTGGTTGGTTATCTGTCTCTTTCTAACCAAAAATTCATATTTTTAATATTAACTGCCCAGTAATAAAAAACATAAAGTTTTGGTAGTGCTAAACCTCCATTTATTTTTAATTTTACATAAATGTTTTTTTATTTATTCGATGGCTCTTATAATCCCAAATAAAGTTAGTAACTAGGGAGTCCACCTTCTTAAAGAAATTTTTTAGGAAGATATATCGGAATTAATTGGAAAAAATATAATAATTGTGGGAGAAAAATCATTTTTAATTACATTAATTTTACCTAACATTGAAATGTGTAGAGTTTTTTCCAATATAAAATGTTCTTATTTAATTTTATTTCAATAATAGTGGGAAGTTAGATTTAAATAAAGAATCAAAATCTTTTTGTTACATAAATTCCAAGATATTTAATTTTTTCGTTTGTTATCTTAAAAGGAAATTGTTGTAAATATGTGTAAGTTATTTACCGTTATTGCACCGCATGTTCCAACCACTTTTTATTCCAATTGTAACTATATCCTGAAAAAGAACCGAATTCCCAGTTATTAATTTAAAAACCCCCCAATTTTGGATACTAATTTTTGTTTTTGTGATATAAAGTAATACATCATCCGCGTATAAGGAAATTTTATTTTTAGTATCTCTAGTATCGTACCCATATATTTCAGGATGTGATCTCACCCTCTGAGCTAACGGTTCTATTGCAAGTGCAAACTGTAGAGGGGATAAAGGGCAACCTTGTCTACAGCCTCGAGATGAACTGAATTTAGTTGATAGCATTTGATTTGTGATTATTCTGGCTGATGGGTTAGTACATAATAATTTGATCCAAGTAATGAACTTCTCAGAATTACAGAACGTTCTTTTGGGAAGGAGATGAGGAGAAATTTATTTAGTCAGAGGGTGGTGAATCTGTGGGATTCTTTGCCACAGAAGGCTGTGAAGGCCAAGTCAGTGGGTATTTTTAAGGCGGAGATGGATAGATTCATGATTGGGTCGAGTGTCAGAGGTTGTGGGGAGAAGGCAGGAGATTGGGGTTAGGAGGGAGAGATAGATCAGCCATGATTGAATGACAGAGTAGACTTGATGGGCCGAATGGCCTAATTCTGCCCCTATCACTTATGACCTTATAACCTTATGACCCGTCTTGTCATGTACCTCCTGTCAGAACAGTATAAGAATCTCTTGTTCCCACGTCGGCCTTATCAGTCACCTCAGAACACACAAGAGCAGAATGTGACCATATCACCCTCAAGGGATGCCAAAGAAGATGACAGTAAAAGGAGGCAGACACAAAATGCTGGCGTAACTCAGCGGGTCAGACAGCATCTCTGGAGAAAAGGAATAGGTGACGTTTCGGGTCAAGACCCTTCTTGAGACTGCCTGAAGTCTGAAGACTGAAGAAGGGCCTCAACCCAAAAAGTCACCTATTCCTTTTCTCCAGAGCTGCTGCCTGAACTGCCGCATCACTCCAGCTTTTTGTGTCTATCTTTGGTGTAAACCAGCATCTGCAGTTCCTTCCTACACAGTTTACCACCAGGGGTGCGGAACGATTGGCAGCCCCGCCAACAGTCTGTCTGTTTTTTCGTCTTTTGTTTTATTTTTAGTGTGTGTTAAAAAGTCTGCGTAAAATGTTCTCAGCGTATTGTTTTTTTTATGTAGTGGAGGGGGGGGAGAGTCAGGGAATCTTCTTTTCAGTTTCTTACCCTGCCGGAGATGCGATTGTTTTCCGGATCGCATTCTCCGGTCGCTCTGCCGCCTACCATCGATGGAGCTGGAGGCCTCCTCGGGCTGACTTTGGACCCCCACCACGGGCGTGAACTTAACAATCGGAGCCGTTCCCTGGCCTGGTATCGCTCCAACTGCAGCCTGCGGACTTAACGTCAAGAGCTCGCAGTCTCGGGAGAGGCCGAGTCGGAGCTCCAAACGACACAGAGGCTCGACCAGTCCCCCGACGTGGAGTCCAATATCGCCGTCACAGGGAGCATGCGATCTCCCCCGATGCAGGAGCTGATTCGCCCCGACAAGTGGTATGGCCCAGAACGCCGCAGGCAATAGGATGTCCAGATCGTCCCGTCAACAGAGGGCGTTCGAGACCCCGACCATGGGAGAGCAAAAAGGGAAGAGATTTTACTTTTGTTCGTCTTCTATCACAGTGAGGAATGTGAGGAGTCACTGTGGTGGATGATTATAGTACCAGAGCGCTTTTTTTAGGTGTGTTCCTTTTGATTTTTATGTTGTATGGCTAACTGTGTGCAAAATGTGAAACACCTCGGTAATAGCAAAACATACTTGGCTAAGTAAAGGTAATTATCGTGGGTACACAAAAAGCTGTAGAAACTCAGTGGGGGCAGCAGCATCTAAGGAGCGAAGGAAATCTAAGGAGCTAAAGAGCAGCTCCCCATAAGTATCTCACTCACAGAGCTTAGAAAGGTACAGACCTAAGTAACCGGCCCTCTGCCTACAATGCGTCCTGTGCTGAATAGAAATTATGCAAATTAAACTCATCTCTTCCTGCACGTGAATTGTATCCCTTCATTCCCTGTATATCCACGTGCCTATCCAAAAGCTTCTTAAATACCAATATCGTATCTGCATCCACCACCACCCCTGGCAGCATGTTACAATCCCTCTGTGTAAAAAAACATGCCCTGCACATCTCCTATAAACTTTGCCCCCTCACCTTAGAGCTGCGTCCTCTAGTTATGTCCTCTAGTCTTGGACTTCTGCACATTGGGAAAAAAGGTTCTGATGGTCTACCCTTTCTAGGCCTCTCCTAATATTATAGACTTCTATCAGGTGTCCCCTCAGCCTCCGACTTTCAACAGACAATAGACAATAGGCAATAGGTGCAGGATTAGGCCATTCGGCCCTTCGAGCCAGCACCGCCATTCACTATGATGATGGCTGATCATCCACAATCAGTACCCCGTCCCTGCCTTCTCCCCATATCCCTTGATTCCGCTATCTTTAAGAGCTCTATCTAACTCTCTCTTGAAAGCATCCAGAGAATTGGCTCCACTGCCTTCAGGAGGCAGAGAATTCCACCATAATTCACAACTCTCTGGTGAAAAGCTTTTCCTCATCTCCGTTCTAATGGCCCTACCCCTATAATCTTAAAGTGTGGCCCCTGGTTCTGGACTCCCCCAACCGGGAACATATTTCCTGCCTCTGGCGTGTCCAAACCCTTAATAATCTTATATGTTTCATTAAGATCCCCTCTTATCCTTCTCATTTCCAGTGTATACTAGTCCATTCTATCAACATATGGCAGTCCCACCATCCCGGGAATTAACCTCGTGAACCTACGCTGCACTCCCTCAATAGCAACAATGCCCTTCCTCAACTTTCCAGAGAAAACACTCCATTGAGTTGAATCCAAAGATAGACACAAAATGCTGGAGTAACTCAGCGGGACAAGCAGCATCTCTGGAGAGAAGGAATGGGTGACGTTTCAGGCCGAGACCTTTCTCCAGACTTGAGTTACTCCAGCACGCTTTTTGGAAAAAGGTCTGAAGTGAAGAAGGGTCTCCCATTCGTTCGCTCCGGAGATCCTGCCAGTCCCGCTGAGTTACTCCAGCATATTGTGCCTATCTCCGGTGTAAACCAGCACCTGCAGTTACTTCCGACCCATTTACTTTATGGGTCAACAATAAATTCAGGCGTACTGTGTGAAAAAAAATGTACCTTTAAATTTCACAAGGTGTTAAAGCAGGTTTCCAGGAAAACATTCAGGACGTTGAGGATCCGATGGAATCAAGGCTGAAAGGGAATACCACAGTTAATGCCCATCTCCCTGGGTGGAGCCGAATAACAACAGAGCTGTTTCTGTTTGACTGACACAATAGGCTTCAATGTCAACCTGTTTACAAAGGCTTCAATGTCAACCTAACCCGGGTTCTTTTCACCTCATATTATGTTTGTGAACAAGTTAGAGAAACAGAGGCACAAGTTAATGCAGATGCTCCAATCTTGAACAAAAGACAAAAGAGGAAATGAAAGAACAATGTTTCGGGTCTGGCCCCTTCAGTCCTGAAGAAGGTCGTAGACCCAAAACGACACCTGTTCCATATTGAGGTTTGTTAAGTTTAGTTTAGTTTACTTTTAGTTTAGGCTTATTACATGAACATCAACTAAATTAAACTAAACTAAAGTGAAAGACAACAGGTTGGATGGTAAGTGAGGCAGGTACTATAACAGCATTTAGCAGACATCGGCAGTACATGGATCGGATGGTTTAGAGGGAAGTGGCCACGGAGGCAAACAGTACTAGTGTAGATGGGCATCTTGATCGACATGGACAGTTGGGCCGAATATACTTATCCATGCTCTGTGACACTATACAACTGTGACCCTAATGTTAATAGGAACACAAGGAACTGCAGATGCCAGGATCTTGAGCAAAACACAAAGTACTGGAAGAACTCAGCAGGTCAGGTAGATCTGTAGAGGGAATGAACATTCGAAGTTTCGGGTCGGGACACTTCTTCAAGATTGGGACCAATGTTAATCCCTCTCTCTGGTCGTTCAGGGATGGCTTCCAAAATGTTGCATATTTTCTAATCACTAACTCATAGAGAGGAAAAGGTGTTTACGGTGGTGTCACGGTGTGGCTGTCTGCACTCCAGCTGCGTGTGTATCAATCTGAGATACTTGACTGGTTTTCCACTCTACTTCATGCTCGGTGACTTAACAACAATAAGTAACTTTCTGCACAATCCTCCCGAACTCGTCACGTAATTTTAGCGGATACTTTCACAAGCTGGGAAGCACCGAACATGAACTGTTCGTTTTCTCACCAAACCACTCTTCTGCACCAGCCATGTAATCTCAAATTCTTCCAAGCCAGCAGCGTAGATCAAGGACAAGTCACACACCTGGCCACGTCCCACTTCCTCCCCTCTCCCATCGGCACAAAAAGAATATAGAAGTGGTGAACAACTCACCTAGATTCATAGGTAGAAAAAAATGCGGTGAGAAACTCAGCGGGTGGGCAGCATCTTGTAGCGCAAGGGATAGGTGAATTTCGTTTCGAGATCCTTCTGAAGAGTTCTCGCCAGCATTTTTATCTACCTTCGATTATTTCAGCATCCTGCAGTTCCTTACGTTAAACAATTTTGGTCCCACTCCCACCAGTTTCTTCCAATCTGTAATCATTGCAACAGAACCAGAGAGCAGTGCTAAACGACTATCTACCTCATTGGTGACCCTCGGACTATCCGTTGATCTTACTTCACTGTGGCGAGTTACCTTGCACTAAACGTTATTTCCCTTATCATGTTATCCTATATACTGCAAATGGCTTGATTGTAATTCATGTATGGTCTTTCGCTGACTGGATAGCACCACAAATGCATTTTCACTGTACCTCGGTACACGTGACAATAAACAAAACTGACCTGAATTCAACCAATGTGTAAAAGGGGTTAAATAATGCACCGTTACTCACTCCTGGCAATAGCATGCGTCTGCAAGAATACTTTCCAGATTTACCTGGCGGAATGCAGGGCACAGCGGCCACAGCAGTTTAGTGCCCAATGCCATCAGAGCTATACTAACTCAGATGTTCGAAAACACCAAGCTTGCAGATGGTGTGGTGTCTGCAAGATCTCCTTGTGCCAAACGTGGGTTTCCATTTGCGGGTGCTCCAGTTACCTCCAACCATACCCTATTCCGTTCTAGCTGACTATAGCGTGACCTTCTAGACTACTGTAATTCTATCTCTCTAGTTTGAAGGTTAGGTAGGCATGGGAAATTCTCCACATCGGCATTATGCTGAAGAAACAAGTTCCAGCAGGCAAGGGACATTAGCAGTGGGTGAATGGGAAGTGATGGGCCAACCTAGAGAGCTTGTTTAAACCCCAATGTGGCCGCATAGCCTTCTTCTGATGTGTAACAAGGGAACAATTAGAATAAAACATTCTAACACACTCAACTACTCTGTTTAAAAAAAATACGCTCCATACATGCTCCATTAAACATTACCACTTTCACATTATAAGCTAAGCCCACAAGTATCATGTTAGTTATTTATTTAGTTTAAGTTTAGGCTTAGAGATTACTGCATAGGAAACGGGTCCTGTGTCCACAGGCCACCGAGATCCACACCGACTCAAATGATCCCCCGCCACAATCTTAAACACTATCCTTCACTACACGCTAACAGGCAAATTAGAATTAATACCCAAAGCCAATTACAACCTACAACCTGAGGTGTACACTTGGAGTGTGAGGAGGTGAAACCAAAAGATCTCGGAGAAACTCAGGAGTCAAGGGCGAAAAATGTATCACAACATCCGTACCGACAGGCACCTAGTAGATCAGTATCGACCCGGGTCTCTGGCGCGGTAAGCGCTGCAAGTAGAAACTTCTACCATTGCAAATAGTGATGGATATTTCCACCCTGGAAAAAGATCTGACTGTCTACCCTCATCGATGCTCTCATTTATATAAGTATATCTATCAAGTCTCGCCTCAGCCCTCCAACTGTCCAGAGAAAAGCAATCCAAGACTTTCCACCTCTCCCTTGCACCTGAAACACGCCGATCCAGGCAGCATTCTAGTAAAACCCCTCCAAACGCTTCTATGACTATAGATCAACAGATTTTTCAGTTTGGACAGTGGCCTTCCTGCTGGTTTTCTTCATTCCTACCGTTAAAATAATTGCCCTCGTCTAAATGTTCCGGTGGTGCTGCGCAACCGACACTGCAGCGGCCTCTGCAGTCCCAGTCTGTCCCTTTTTTTATTTTTTTCCCATTGAGGGTATAGTTTGATATGTGGGTTTTTAACTGTTTATGCGTGTTGGGGGCGGGTGGGGGGGGGCGAGGTGGTGGTGGGTGGGGGAAACATAAAAATCTCATCCCTTTACGTGTTCCCGACTATTTCCCGAGTGTCGGGTACTCCGTTGTCGTTGTGCCTAGCACCGTGGAGCGGCCTCCAACCGGAATGAACTGGGGCTCCAGTACGCGGCGAATTCTCCGCGAGCTGTCGGACCTGCCATCAGAGTGGAGCTGGCCGAGGCTTCGTAAATGTGGAGGCGTAGTGGTACGCTCTGCGGGCGGCCCAACCCCGAAGCTCGAGGACAGGCTCCCAGCCGCATTTCCAGTGAACTGTGTCATCGTGCGAGAGACACACAGGCTCGCAGCTCCCTGTGGGATACCGCTTTTCGGAGCTTCCCTCAACGCAACCCTTTTTTTTTTTTCCTCTCCGCCGAATGCAGAGGTTGAATTAGACCAGGAGAAGGCCTTACATCGCCCGTGCCGCGCTTAAAAAAGCCGCGGGACCTGCCATCGTCCCGCCGGGCCTTTGAATTTGACTTTGAACATCGTGATAAGAACGGAGATCATGGAGAGACAAGACTCCTTGCCTCCATCACAGTGAGGAGGAGATTACTGTGAGGGAGAGTTTGTGTAATTTGTGGATGGTGTGCCGTCTTGGTTCATTCTTGTTGTATTACTGCAGAAACCAAATTTTTGTTTGAACTATATGTGAGTTTCAAATGACAACAGCATAAACTAGATGTATTGTATTGTATTGCATGTACTTCGCTGACTGCCCTAGTGCAAGATATACACTACAAAGCTGGAGTACCAACTCCCGTGGGGAGAAACCGGCATCATCTCTCTGGAGAGAAGGAATGGTGTGAAGTTTTCTGTTCGAGATCCAGTTCTCAGAGCCTGGAGTGTCTGGGAGGAGGAAACAGAGATATGGACGCGGGTAAGGTGTGGAAGCGCAGATCAAAGGGGGGTCAGACAATTCTCAAAGGAAATGTGGAATGGTTCATAGTTGCGCTGAGGTGAAGGTGACAACAAAACATATGACAATAGACAATAGACAATAGTGCAGGAGTATCCATTTGGCCCTTCGAGCCAGCACCGCATTCAATGTGATCAATGGCTGATCATCCCGCAATGCAGTACCCCTTTCCTAGCCGTTCTCCCCATAACCCCTTCTCCGCTATCTTTTAAGAGCCCTATCGAGCTCTCTCTTGAAAGTATCCAGAGAACCTGCCTCCCATCAGCCTTCTGAGGCAGAGAATTCCACAGACTCAAGCAACTCTCTGTGAGAAAAAGTGTTTCCTCATCTCTCCGTTCTAAAATGTCTTACCACCCAATTCATTCGAACTTAAACCTGTGACCTGGCGTCTGGCGACTCCTCAACACAATCGGAAAACATGATTTCCTACACTAGGCACTCTAAAGCGTGTCACCCAAAAGACACCTTAACAATATTATTTGTTTCAATAAGATTCCTCTCATTCCTTCTAAATTCAGAGTGTACAAGCCCGCCAGCTCCTTCTTCTCAAGCATATGACAGTCCGCCATCCTGGGAATTAACCTTGTGAACCTACGCTGCACTCCCTCTAAAGCAAGAATGTCCTTCCTCAAATTTGGAGACCAAAAATGCATGTAATACTCCAGGTGATCTCACTAGGGCAGAAGGACCTCTTTGCTCCTATAGAAACAGGAAAATTAATCAGGAGGACAGTGAAACTTGTCGGAGAAACTAGGGTGGGGGTGGAATATTAGTTTCAGGTAAACGTCATAAAATCTACAGGGAGTTTCATAGTTTCTATTAAGCATTTTGTTTTGCAGGGATAAGGTGTTAAAGCACAAGAGATTAAATGTTCTAAAGATGCGTGGATATATCTATTCCCTAAGTAACAGACCTTTCTCTGTTTTAGACTAGTATAAAGACCATAGATGGTGCCAAATGTTTAGCCGTGATGGAGTGAATCTTGGTGCCCTGCCCTCAATATTTATTTAATATAGTCATCCCATTGTAAATTGACATCACCAGATAGTTTCCTGAAAATGACACTGGTTTCCTAATGTTATGTCAATGACAGGTTTGGTTAGGTAGGATGACCCCTCCTTTATAATCCAGACAGAAACTAATGTCCATGGAATCTTGCCAGCAGCACATGAAAGTAACCCTTTCTTGCCCTCTTCAGGTAGGGGAAAAACCTATAACTACAACTAATGAGGGTCACAAGAATTGCCAACGATTGAAGATGCCCAAGTGAACTCATCAGCATCTCATCATCATCATCATCTTCATCATCATCATCATCATCATCATCATCATCGTTTGAAACTTAGCGACACTGTGGTGCTGGTTTTCCATCGGGAAAAGTGACGGGGGGACGCTGAAATGTGGTGCAGCAGTGCACTATGGGGCAGCGTAGGTGGCGCAACGGAAAAAAAAGATGCTGCTCTTCCATATCCTTTTGCTATGAATGTAACATACCATTCGCTTTCTTCCATTGCTGCAGGAACCTGCATGCATACTTTCTAATGACTGGGTTGTACCATGACACCCAGGTCTCGTTGCATCTCCCTTTTTCCTAATCGGCACTCCATGCAGTAATAGTCTACTTTCCTGTTCTTGCCACCCAAAAGTGGATAACTCACATTTATTCACCATTATACTGCATCTCCATGTATTGCCCACATTTCCCAACATATACAAGCACCTTGCAGCCTCCTAGCATCCTCCTCACAGCTAAACACTGCCCCCAGCTTTGTGTCGTCCACAAACTTGGAGATGTTGGCATTCAATTCTCTCGTCCAAATCATTAATATATTTTGTAAATAGTGGGGTTCCAGCACTGAGCCTTGGTCGGTTCCCCAATAGTCACTGCACTGCCATTCTGAAATGACTCGTTTATCCTACCCTTGCTTACTGTCTGCCAGCCCAGTGCTCTATTCCACATCAATTACTGATACCCCAATACCGTGTGCTTTAAGTTTGCATACTAATCATCTTATGTGGGGACCTTGTCGAAAGCCCTCTGAAAAAGTCAGGATATAAACACATCCACTGGTTCTCCCTTATCCGCCTCTACTAGTTACAATCCTCGAAAAAACTCTATAAGATTCGTCAGGACATGATTTACCTTTCATAAATCCATGCTGACTTTGTCAATGATTTCAGCACTTTCCAATGTTTGCTTTCCATCTTTAATAACTTATCCAGCATTTCCCAACTACCGAGGTTAAACTAACGGTGGTCTGTAATTCCCGTTTTCATCTCTCCTACCTTTTTAAAAAGTGGGGTTACATAGCTACCCTCCAATCCTCAGGAACTAGCCAGAATCTAAAAGAAGTTTATGAAAAAAAAATTATCACTTAATGCATCCACTATTTCTGCGGCTACTTCCTTAAGTACTCTGGGATGCACCCTGGGGATTTATCGGCCTTTAATCCATTCAATTTACCTAATACCACTTCCCGACTAACCTGGATTCCACTCAGTTCCTCCATCTCATTTGACCCCCGGTCCCCTGCTATTCCCAGCAGATTATTTATGTCTTCCTTAGTGAAGACAGAACCAAAGTAGTTATTCAATTGGTCTGCCATGTCCTTGTTCACCTGTTTCTGACTGCATGTGACCTATATTTGTTTTAACTAATCTTTTTCTCTTCACATATCTATATTACGTATAGGAATGAACTGCAGATATTGGTTTGCACCGAAGATAGACACAAAAAAAGCTGGAATAACTCAACGGGACAGGCAGTATCTCTGGAGAAAAGGAATAGGTGATGTTTCGGGTCAAGACCCTGCTTCAGACTAGTTTTGGGTTGCCTTCTTCAGGGCTCCCCCCCCATTATACCGGTCAGACACCGAAACGTCAACTGTTCCTAGTATTTTGAGGTTTGTTTAGTTAATTTTACTCAGTTTAGTTAATTACGTGACAATAAACTAAACTAAACTAAACAAAACTAAATGCAAATACAATGAGGGGTGGTTGGTAGTTGAGGCAGGTACTATAACAGCATTTAGAAGACATTTGGACAGGTATATGGATAGGAAGGTTTAAATGCGGGCAAATGGGACTAGTGTAGATTGGGCATCTTGGTTGGCATGGACGAGTCGGGCCAAAGTGCCTTTATCAAAGTGCCAGTGTGACTCTATATCTCTGCGCATCCCAGCTACAAATTGGTTCACCTCGACTTGCCTCATCCCACAGACCACAGTCAGTCCGTATTGGTGGAAATAGTGTATACCTCGGATAAACAATCGTGCACACAGGTAGCTAAGCAAGGCTGCGTGCTCAGCCCCCTGCTGTACTCACTCTATACTCATGACTGTGTAGCTGGACAGAGTGCGAACGCCATCATCAAGTTTGCCGACGACACCACTATTGTGGGACGAATCACTGATGGTGACTAGTCAGAGTATAGAAGTGAGATCGACCGATTGACCAAATGTTGCCAGCACAACATCACGGCTCTCAACACCTAGCAACACCCTATGGAACTGATTGTGGTGCTTTGAAGGCGGTAAGGATAGGGACCCAAATCCATTTCTTTTTTACAATGGTGGGAAGGGGTCTACCAATGGTGGAAAGATGGTGGAAAGGGTCAAGAGCTTCAAATTCATGGGCGTGCATATTTCCGACGATCTATCCAGCCAGTCCCAGAAAAACACTGATGCAATTATAAAAAAGCACATCACAGCGCCTCTACTTCCTGGAAGATTACGAGAGTCGGTATGTCAAAGATGACTCTCTCAAACTTTACTACAGTGCACAGTAGGAGAGCATGGCTAAGCTGACCTGTCGCATCCCAAGGCTTGGTTCGGCAACGTGAGCGTCCAGGGGGAAAAAGACTGCAGAAAGTTATTGGACCCACTGCCCAGTCCATCATCGGCTCTGACCTCCCCACCATTGAAGGGATCTATAGCAGTCGCTGCCTCAAAAAAGGCTGCGCTTTTCATCATCAAGGACCCACACCATCCTGGCTACACACTCATCTCTCCGCTGCCATCAGTTAGAAGATACAGGAGCCTGAAATCTGCAACATCCAGGTTCAGGAACAGCTGCTTCCCCACAGCCATCTAAATTAAGGCGCATGTTGTATTCAAAAGCGCTTGAACAATGGGTTGGGAAGAAAACTTGCCATCAAACAAACGCTGAACTATAACAGCCTATTGCACTTTATCTGTTTATTTATGTGTATATATATGGTCTATGCTATATAGACACACTGAACTGTTGTGTATTTATGCTTACAATATTCTGTTGTGCTGCAGCAAGCAAGAATTTCATTGTCCTATCTGGGACACATGACAATAAACTCTCTTGACTTGACTTGACTTGGCTTGTTGACAGGAAACACAATGAACTGAAGATGCCCGAATCTTGAGCAAAACACAAAGCGCTGCAAGAACTCAGCAGGTGAAGTAGATCTGTCGAGGGAATGGACATGCGAGGTAGATACAGCATGGAAACCGACACGCCGGCCCACAAAGGCCATGCCGACCACCGATCACCCCCATACACTAGTTCCATCTTATCTCATTTTTGCCTCTCTCACACTTTTCTGGAAATCGCACCGACTTCCACCCAACTCATTCTTAGGGTTACAGAGTCTTAGGGAGATACAGCATGGTAACAGGCCCTTCAGCCCAGCGAGACCATGCTGACCATCAACCACCCATTTACACGTTTCATTCTCCCCACATTCTCAACAACTCCCCCCCCTCCAATTCCATCATTCATCCACTCACAGGGATAAATCTATGGCAACCAATTAATCTACTGACCTAGAGTCATGGAGTGTGGAAACAGGCCCTCCCGCCATCTTGCCACTGCCAACCAATAGGCACCATCTACACTAGTCCCTCCTGCCTGTGTTTGACCCGTATCCTGCTAATCCTATCCTATCCACGTGCCCATCTCAATGTTTCTTAAACTTTGTGATAGTTCCTGCCTCAATTACCTCCTCCAGCAGCTTATTCCGATTAGCCTTTGTGTAAAAAAGTTGCCCTTCAGGTTCCTATGAAATCCTTCCTCCTTCATCTTAAACCTATGTCCTCTGGTTCTTCTTTCCCTTATACTGTGTTCATTTACCCTATCGACTGCTCTCATGATCTTGTACACCTCTCTAAGATCATCGGAATAAAGTCCTGGTCTGCTCAACCTCTCCCAGTAGCTCAGGCCCTCGAGTCCTAGCAACATCCTCGTAAATCTTCTCTGCACCCTTTCCAGCCTCAAACTGCACATATTTCAAACGTGGGAGGAAACAGGAGCAGCAGAAGGAAACCCATGGAGTCACAAGGAGACTCACGTGCAAACTTGAATATGGGGTAGGCCACTTATGATTAAGGGGTAGGCCATTTAGGACTGAGATGAGGAAAAACGTCTTCACCCAGAGAGTTGTGAATCTGTGGAATTCTCTGCCACAGAAGGCAGTGGAGGCCAATTCACTCAAGAGAGAGTTAGATATAGGTCTTGTGGCTAAAGGAATCAAGGGATATGGGGGTGAAAAGCAGGAACGGGGTACTGATTTTAGATGATCAGCCATGATCATATTGAATTGCGGTGCTGGCTTGAAGGGCCGAATGGCCTACTCTTGCACCTGTTTTTCTATGTTTCTCTGTTTCCACACAGAGGTCGAGATTGAATCCAGGTCCCTGGCGCAGTGAGGCAGAAAGACTATCAATCCTTTGCGTTTCTTGAGCAAGGCAGGAGCTGGACCATGGTATGGTATAGAATGGCACGTGATTTGTCACAAGTGAAATTAATTTTTGTATGCAGTTCAGTACAAGTATCACTATATATAATCACTTAGACACATCTTAGAAAAGCATCTCAGATACAGTACAAGTGTGTGGCAGTAGTACACTGAGACATTGTACAGTCGCCAATTTGGCACCATTTTCAAGTCCCAGTTGTTGTACGTGCAGGGATGTTGGTCTGACCGTGAAGGCCCGTTGTCATGGCGACGTTGCAGGGTCAGCCTGGCCAAGCGTAGCCGTGCTTTCCTCCGCCGCTGCTCCACCGCTGCAGGCCACGAGCGGGTCCACGTGCTCGGCCTCTTGGAGCGGCACCTGGCCCAGCCGAGCCCCAGGCTGCTGCAGGCCCTCCAGCGGCCCACTACCCCGTCGAGGGAGGCCATTCGGCCCTTTGAGTCAGCACCTCACCAGCCTTCCCCGCCCGACCCCTTCCAGTCTAGGCTGCCGAGCTGGACATTCCAGGTGTGTTCCTTTAGTAATATTTCCTTCTCAAACTCAATGAATTAATATTCAGTGAGTTTGTCTCAAGTAAGCCTTTACACAAAATGACAAGCGCATTTTACCTTGATCCAGCCCCATCGCCTCCAGGCTGGATTACAATATTTATTGTGCATTGTTCTATATTTACACTCAGTTCCTGTTGAAGCCCATGTGATATGACATGATCCCAGATAATCCCACAGGTCTTAACTGGTTAAAAACTAGTATCCTGTAATAATGATACTCTACCATACAAGTCATATCATAAAATTCCAACGCACACTCTTTATATAATGAAATGTTTTGCACCTGATTCTAACTCCAAAGCAAACTACGCTGTGACGTACAACATCCAGAGAAGAAAATAGATTGAATGGTCAAGTGGGAAGATTTGATTCAATGTTTTCAACTGATTGAGAAAAGACCAACAAATGCATCTTTGGCAATGTTCTTTACTGGCTGTGCCCGAGTCAAAGACTGAGTCATCCGTTTATTTCCTGTACCATTCTTTCTGCGTGTGGTATGTGCCTGGAATGCGCTGCCAGGCGTGGTGGTGGAGGCAGATATGGCATTTAAGAAGCTT
Source organism: Okamejei kenojei (assembly GCA_035221665.1). Taxonomy (NCBI): domain Eukaryota; kingdom Metazoa; phylum Chordata; class Chondrichthyes; order Rajiformes; family Rajidae; genus Okamejei; species Okamejei kenojei. The sequence continues at coordinate 64,269,080 of CM069142.1, read as the reverse complement.
TTAGATAGCTAAGTAGATATGCAGGGAATGGAGAGGGGTATGGATCCAATGCAGGCAGACGAGATTGGTTTAACTTGGCATCATGTTTGGCATGAACAATGCCCCTGTTCTGTACTATATTCTATGATTTTGCAAGAAATTAATATTTGCCTGCATTAGAAACATAGAAACAAAGAAAATAGGTGCAGGAGTAGGCCATTCGGCCCTTTGAGCCAGCACCGTCATTCAATTTGATCATTGGCTGATCATCCAAAGTCAATACACCGTTCCTGCCTTCTCCGCATATCCCTTGATTCCCATAACCCTAAGAGCTATATCTTACTCTCTCTTGAAAACATACAGTGAATTGGCCTCCACTGCCTTCTGTAGCAGAGAATTCCATAGATTCACAACTCTCTGTGAGAAAAAGTTTTTCCTCATCTCAATCCTAAATGGCTTATGCTTTATTTTTAAACTGTGACCCCAGGTTCTGGACTCCCTCAACATCGGGAACATTTTTCCTGCATCTACCCTATCCAATCCCTTAATAGTTTTATATGTTTCTATAAAATCCCCTCTCGTCCTTCTAAATTCCAGTGAATATAAGCCCAGTCGACCCATTCTTTCATCATATGTCATTGACAACTACTGCATCTTATCTTTAGACTTACTTACTCTAGATTCTAGACTTTAGAGGTACAGCATGCAAACAGGCCCTTCGGCCCACTGAGTCCGCGCTAACCAGTGATCACCACTACCACTGTCTTACACACTAGTGTCCATTTACATTTGTTCCGCAAATCATGTCACTGATCAGAACAATCTATACATTTTCCACAAAAAATTGGAATTAGTCTGGAGTCTAGGCACAATATTACAGCTTAAAAGCTGCATTCCTCATGAGAATGCCTGGCAGATATTGCAATGTACATCACAATTTGCTGGAGGAACTCAGCTGGCCTGAAGAAGGGTCCCAACCTGAAACGTCGTCTGTCTATTCCCTCCCCTGATGCTGCCTGACCCGTTGAGTTCCTCCAGCACTTTGTGTTTTGCTCCACCAAGATTCCAACATCTCTTGTCTCCATTAGAAATATATAGTAATGGTTTTATAAGTGTAAAGAAAATTGGAAAAAAAACTAGGTTTTCAGGGGGTTTCTGCAGCTATTATGTAAAATAATAGTTTGTACGTTCTCCCTGTGACCTAATGGGTTTTCCCCAGGTGCTCCAGCTTCCTCCCACGCTCCGAAGACGTACAGATTTGTACCTTAATGAATAGACAGAGGGCTTTGGTAAAAATTGTAAATTGTCCCTTGTGTGTAGGATAGTGCTAGTGTATGGAGTGATCGCTGGTCTGTGCGGACCCGGTGGGCAGAAGGGCCTGTTTCCACGCTGTATCTCTAAACTAAAACTCAACTGGATTACAGGGGAGGTATTTGCGAGACTTCGAAAAGGTACGAGCAATAATTTGAAAGAAAAGTCAAGCAAACTGGATATTTTCATGTGAATCCAAGAGGCTGCAGGGCTTCAGAGTGAGAGATAATGATCCTTTAAGCTTCTGCAAGTTGCTAACCAGGTTAGGGCAGAAATATGAGTTTGTTTTCTGGATTCCAGCACCACAACAGTCATGGAGCTGCCAGCAGTCATGAGCCGTGGAGCGGTTTGGGACTTTTGCTTTTGTGCATGTTTGTGTCATTAGTCCCAAATGTTTTCACATTTCTGCAGTTTTGGGCAGAAATCTTGGTTCTTAATGGGAGTTCTGGGTCAGCACACTGATATCATATGTTGGCACGGTGGTGCAGCGGTAGAGATGCTGCCTTACAGCGCCAGAGACTCGGGTTCGATCCTGGCTACTGGTGCTTGTCTGTACGCTCTCCCCATGACCTGCGTGGGTTTTCACCGGGATCTCCGGTTTCCTCCCACACTCCAAAGACCTACCGGTTTGTAGGTGAATTGGCTTGGGATCATTGTAAATGGTCCCCAGTATGCACAGAATAGTGTTAGCGTGCGGGGATCGCTGGTCGGCGCAGACCCGGTGGGCTGAAGGGCCTGTTTCTGCGCTGTACCTCTAAACTAAACTAAAAATCTTCCACCGCTCTTCAAGGCCAATTCTCCTGATGTTTGAAAAGGAAAGGAAATGTTGGAAACAATGAAAACCTAGGTTGCAGTAGTATCACTGGCATAATGACTGACACACACTCAGAAACATAAATTATATATGTAAATTATACATAAACTTGTGCAAGAAGATGTCCATAGAGATACAGCGCAGAAACAGACCCTTCGGCCCAGACCAGGTCCGTGCCAACCAGTGATCCTCGCACATTAACATCATCCTACACCCACTAGGGACAATTTTTACATATACCAAGCCAATTAACCTACAAACCTGCACGTCTTTGGATTGTGGGAGGAAACCGAAGATCCTGGAGAAAACCCACGCAGGTCACGGGGAGAAGGTACAAACTCCGTACAGACAGCACCCGTAGTCGGGATGGAACCCGGGTCTCCAGCGCTGTGTCACTGTGTCTACCGCTGTGCTTCCGTGACCGGTGTTCCTGTGGTGTCCTTCTTACAGCAAAGAAGATCTAAAAGCAGAGGGTGGTGAATGCCTGCAAGACACTGCTGGGGATGTTGCTGGAGATAGATAGGAAAGTGCCATTTAAGAGACTTCTGCAGGGAATGGAGGGATATGGATTATGTGCCAGCGGTCATGCTCAGCACAGATATTGTGGGCTGAAGGGCCTGCTCCCGTGCTGCTCTGTTCTTACGTTAGCTTAGTTTAGAGATACAGCATTCCAACAGACCCTTCGGCCCACCGGGTCCATGCCGACCAACTATCCCCGCACACTAACACTACCCTACACATACAAGGGAAATTTATAATTGTACCATGCCAATTAACCTGAGGGGGGAAACCGGAGATCCTGGAAAAAACCCACGCAGTCATGGGGTGAAGGTAGAAACTCTGTACGGACGGGCAGAGAGTCAGGATCGAACCCAAGTCTCTGACGTTGTAAGGCAGCAACTCTACCGCTGTGCCACACTGCCGCCCAAATATTTCTATGTTCTATGTTGGAAGGAACTGCAGATGCAGGCTTAAACCGAAGATAGACACAAAAAGCTGGAGTAACTCAGCGGGACAGGCAGCATCTCTGGAGAGAAGGAATGGGTGATGTTTTAGGTCTGAAGAAGGGCCTCGACCCGAAACTAGTCTGAAGAAGGGTCTCGATCTGAAACGTCACCGATTCCTTCTCTCCAGAGATGCTGCCTGAACCGCTGAGTTACTCCAGCTTTTTGTGTCTATGTTCTATGTTCTCCTACGTAAAGATTCAATAGTGATGCCTGATGGAGTAATAAAAGACAAATCATTTCTTGGGACGGAATGATCAGTTACCATAGGGCACAGATTTAACATTAGTAGAAAAAAGGTGTCAGGGATTATGGAGAGAAGGCAGGATTGAGCGGGAGAGAGAGATCAGCATTGATTGAATGACAGGGTAGACTTAATGGGCCGAGTGGCCTAATTCTGCTCCTATAACTTATGAATATGAACAGAATCAGAGGTCAAGTCTGAAGAAGGGACTCGACCCGAAACATCCCATTCCTTCTAACCTGAGATGTCGCCTGTCCCGCTGATTTGCTCCAGCATTTTGTGTCTATCAGAGGTGAGACAAGGTGGAATTGGTGTCCAGGTTGTTATGAACTGGAAAGCATTCCTTCCAATGGAAATTGGATAAATACCAGGAGGGAAAAAAATTCCACACAGTGCCTTGAGGAAAGATCAGGGTAATGGAAATGTTGTTCAACTCTTTCAAGAAGCCCACATGACACGAACAGCTTCTGCATCTGATGAATCCATAACATTAACTACGCCGTTAACATGCAGAGACGAGGAACTGCTGGGATCTGGCATAAAACACAAAGTGCAGGAATAGTTCAACAGGTCAGGCAGCATTTGTGGAAGGAATGTAAGGGCGGCGTTTCGAGTTGGGGCCTTTCTTCAGAGATATCAATGCTCCCTGCCAGGAAGTAGATATACTTGTTACACTGGGGCACAGTGGTAGAGTGGCCACTTTACAGCGCTTGCAGCGCCGCAGACCCGGGTTCGATCCTGACAAGGGCGCTGTCTGTACGGAGTTTGTACGTTCACCCCGTGACCACATGGGTTTTCTCCGAGATCTCCGGTTTCCTCCCACACTCCAAAGACGTACAGGTTTTTTAAAGCCGGCAAATACAACAGATAGTCCTCCGCCAGTTTCGCCACCTCCAACGTGACCCCTCCACCCGCCACATCTTCCCATCTCCCCCCCCGTCTGCCTTCCGCAAAGACCGCTCCCTCTGCGACTCCCTTGTCAATTCTTCCCTCCCCTCCCGCTCTACTCCTTCCCAGGCACTTTCCCTTGCAACCGCAAGAAATGCAACACTTGTCCCTTCACCTCCCCTCCACTCATTTCAAGGACCCAAGCAGTCCTTCCAGGTCCGACAGAGGTTCACCTGCACCTCCTCCAACCTCATCTACTGCATCCGCTGCTCCAGATGCCAGATGATCTATATCGGTGAGACCAAGCAGAGGCTTGGCGATCGTTTCGCCGAACACCTCCGCTCAAAAACCAACCCGACCTCCTGGTCGCTCAGCACATCAACTCCCCCTCCCATTCCGTATCCGACCTCTCGGTCCTGGCCTCCTCCACGGCCAGAGTGAGCAAACACCGCAAGTTGGAGGAACAGCACCTCATATTCCGCTTGGGGAGTCTGCATCCTTTGGGCTTGAACATTGAATTTTCTCAATTCTGTTAACCCCTGCTGTCTCCTCCCCCTCCCACCTCTCCCTCAGCCCCTGGCATTCCCTCTATCTCTATCTCCCTCCCCCACCCTAGTCGCACTAGCTTCTCATTTTCACACCACAAACAGCTTACAATGGCTTGTTCCCTTTATCATCGATACTTTTTTGCATATCTTTCATTCATTGTTCTTTATCTCTCACATCACCGTCTATATCTCTCGTTTCCCTGATCCCTGACCAGTCTGAAGAAGGGTCTCGACCCGAAACGTCGCCTATCTCCTTCGCTCCTTAGATGCTGCTGCACCCGCTGAGTTTCTCCAGCATTTTGTATAACACTCCAAAGACGTACAGGTTTTTTAAAGTTGTTTTTTAAATAGGTGCAGTAGGCCATTCGACCCTTCTATTCAGCATCACCAGTCAATAAGATCATGGCTAATCATCCAAATTCAGTAGCCCGTTCCTGCTTTCTCCCCATATCCCTTGATTCCATTAGCCCCAAGAGCGATATCCAACTCTCTCTTGAACACATCCAGTGAATTGGCCTCCACTGCCTTCTGTGGCAGAGAATTCCACAGCTTCACAACTCTCTGGGTGGAAAAGGTTTTCCTCATCTGAGTCCTGGGGTGGGAGATTGCAACCTTCACGTGGTCCACCCTGTTTCGACTAATGCAATCAACCTGACGTGCACAAACAAATAGATCAAATAGAACAAGTTGACCTAAAGCTTTAGGCTGTGCACGCCATACCCAAGAAGATCTCAGTCCTGAATAGCCTCCCCTTTATTCTTTAACTGTGACCCCCATTTCTGGACTACCCCATCATCGGGAACATATGCTTGTAGGTTAATTGGCTTGGTATCGGTGTCAATTGTCCCTGGTGCGTGTACGACTGTGTTAATGCGCAGGGGTGGGTCGGTGCAGACTCGGTGGGCCGAAGGACCTGTTTCCGCACTTCCGCACTGCACCTCTAAACTAAACTAAAACTAAACACTGATATTACTTACCAAAGAATAAGTGGACATGAATGACTGCAGAGTCCATTCTGGCTGGAGTAGCCTGAACTATTGATGAAGAAACAATAGACAACAGACAATAGACAATAGACAATAGGTGTAGGAATAAGCCATTCAGCCCTTCAAGCCAGCACCGCCATTCAATGTGATCATGGCTGATCATTCCCAATCAGTATCCCGTTTGTGGGATTCAAGCATGGATTTGAATCCCGCAAACACCGCTCGCTACACAATTAAAACTCAAGCAAGTCAATAGGTCAGAATCTTCCCCTTACTTTAGTAACCATACATAAGTTTGGGAAACCAAAATAACATGCAAAAATCGAAATCCTAAATTTCCACACAACTGATCACAATTGATAAGAATTTCATACTGTTCTCCTCGTGTATATAAATATAAGGTAATTTATATATTTTGTGCTAATTGTTAATTTTATTACATTTGTTTTGCTTTGATGTGTGATTTTGTTTCATTTTTTAAATGTTTATTTTTGATAATTTTTGGTAGAATCTCAGTTTTTGATAAGTTTTGATGATCAACAGCATTCACAGCCGGTAAGTCTGAAACAAGGTTTAATTTATCAGCCAAAGCAAAAATGTGGGTGGGGCTCTTCCATTTACAAGTGAAAGACCATGCATTGCCCTGGCCTCACCCTTCACTGGGAGCTGGGAAAGTGTGAGGTCTGAAGAAGAGTCCTGACCCGAAACTGCACCTATCACTAATAAAAGGCCTGGATGAAGTGGATGCAGAGAGGATGTTTCCACTAGTGGGAGAGTCTAGGACCAGAGGGTCACAGCCTCAGAATTAAAGGGCGTTCCTTTCAGAGACTGACATCAAGTGCTGCTGGAGGGTCATCAACTCGGTGAAAGACGCCCTTTGGTCTGCCCGAGCGTTGTTCACCACCCAGCAGAGCGAGATGTCCGTCAGCGAATGTTGCCGACTGGCCCGCTGCAGACTGCAGGAGTACGTGCTGAGGGACGCACTGAGGCTCGGTGCAGCTAACGCCAAGGCTCGGTGGGGGAGGGCCACAGTCTAGGGTCCTTCCGCTGCTGCACATGGGGGGCACGGTATGGTGGAGACGCCCCTCAAAAATAAGGGAAGGGATCCCACGCCAGGGGGCCACATAAGTGGCACGGGTGGGGGACAGATTTGAGAAATGTATAGACTATTGAACTATTTGTACAGCCTCCGAAAATGTCGGATGCATTTTTTGCACGGTTCACGTATTGTATATATTTATTACTTGAATAAAGTATTTTGAAGAGAAAAAAAAAGAAGAAAAAAAGAAGAATTAAAGGGCGTTCCTTTGGGAAGGAGATGAGGGGGAATTTCTTTAGTCAGTGGGTGGTAAATCTGTGGAGTTCATTGTCACAGAAGGCTGTGGAGGCCAAGTCAATGGATATTTTTACGGCAGAGATAGAGAGAAGGCAGGAGAATTAGGTTAGGAGGGAAAGATAGATAAGTCATGATTGGATAATGGAGCAGACTTGATGGGACAAATGGCCCAATTATGCTCCTATCACTTATGATCTTTGTGTTTTGGTTTCATTTTCTCACTTCAAATGACCTATGTGGAGGCCATTATCTTAAGGCATGGGAGTATCCTTTCTGACATTCCTTTCTTAATACCCTGAACAAAACACAAAGTGCTGGAGGAACTCAGCGGGCCAGGCAGCATCTGTAGAAGGAGTGCCCAGGTCATGCTACAGGTTGGGGCATTCTTAGAATTATACGTGCAGGAAGGACCTGCAGGTAAATAGGCAGAAGACGTTTGACAGACCGGGACCTTTCTTCGGATTGATCTGCCCTCTGTAGATGCTGCCTGACCCATTGAGTGCCTCCAGCACTTTGTGCATTGCTCAGGATTACAGTGGGTGCAGTTCCTTGTTAACTTGCCCGCCACAACTTGAGATGATGTGTCATTATTTTTGCCCTGGAATTCGGTGTGCAGTTTGACAACAGAGAGGTAAGGCACGGGAAGAAGACTGAAGCCAAAGGGTACATGGTTGGAGGAACAGCACCTCATATTTCGCTTGGGCAGCTCACAACCCAGCGGTATGAAGGCCTCACTCACCCAGACCTGCAACGGAGCCCAACTCTATTTCATCCGCTGGAAGATCCACCGCTTCAATCAACGATTCCTGGCCCACCTTAACTCCACCAAGGACCTGAAACTAGCTCGCCTCCAGGCCACTCCTAACACCGACACCCCCGCGACTCGACCGCCTGCAGGCTCCGGGCCCCCACTCTGGCCCGCGCTGCCTGCCCGAGTCCTGCGACGCCATCTTGGCCACGAGGAGCAGCTCCAGCACTCACCAGGACGCCGCCTCCTCCAACTTCCACATCGATGCTGCCGCCGACCTTCAACTGCCTACCGATGACGCCCAGCCTCGCTGCCTCACTGGTAACTCGGACTTTCTCCCCCTCGCCGCCTCACTATGCCCATCGAACACCGCCGCCACACCGGGCCCATCCAACATTGCCATCGCACTGGACCCACCAAACATGGCCGCCGGACCGGGACCCACCGAACATGGCCGCCTGACCGGGACCCACCAAACATGGCCGCCGGACTGGGACCCACCAAACATGGCCGCCGGACTGGGACCCACCAAACATGGCCGCCGGACTGGGACCCACCGAACATGGGCCGCCGCACCGGGACCCACCGAACATGGCCGCCGCACTGGGACCCAACAAACATGGCCGCCGGACTGGGACCCACCAAACATGGCCGCCGGACCGGGACCCACCGAACATGGCCGCCGGACTGGGACCCACCAAACATGGCCGCTGGACCGGGACCCACCGAACATGGCCGCCGGACTGGGACCCACCAAACATGGCCGCCTGACCGGGACCCACCGAACATGGCCGCCGCACTGGGACCCACCGAACATGGCCGCCGGACCGGGACCCACCGAACATGGCCGCTGCACCGGGCCCATCCAACATTGCCGTCGCATTGGACCCACCGAACATGGTTGCTGCACCGGACCCACCGAAGGTCTATTTCCTTCGCTCCATAGATGCTGCCGCACCCGCTGAGTTTCTCCATCATTTTTGTCTACCTCCAGTATGAATATTGATTTCTCTAACTTCAAATAATCCTTGCTCCCCCACTGTCTCCACCATCCTAGTCGTTGTACTAGTTTCGCTGTCGTCCTGTTGCGTTTCCACTGTCTGTATAACTCATTATCATCTAGCCCACAGCCAACAATGGACCATTGTGGGCTCCATCTTTCCTTGATCATTGTTACTTCTTGCATTCCTTTCATTCATTTGTTCTAGATCACCGTCCATTTCTCAGGCAGCAGCTCTGGAGAAAAGGAACAGGTGACATTTCCTGCCCAGACCCTTCTTCCGACTGGGGGGAATGAGAAACGAAAGGTCTAGACGTGATATAAAGAGACATAGAACAAACGAATGAAAGATAGGCCAAAGAAAAAAGTCACGATGATAAAGGAAACAGGCCATTGATAGCTGTGGGCTAGATGAAAACGAGTTCTAGACAATGAAACTCAACAGGGCGACAGTGAAACTAGTGCAAAGTCGACACCCTTCTTAAGACTGAGAGTGAGGGAGGAAAGGGGAAACGAGAGATAGCGGCAGTACTTAGGGATAATGAATGGACGATTTGCAAAACGCATATTTTTATCCTTGCCCGTAGTCGGAGGAAGAAATCGTCCTGAAAAGCAAAAAAAAAAATCAGGGACAACTCGTTTCTCTTGTTTGCCTTCAGTAGAACTCGCTGACATTCGCCATCAGTGAAGTGCAGGCTGGATTCCACTATCCATGACCCGCATCCATCCCAACCCCCTCCACAGACAGTATCTCCAACAGCACTTGATGCACCAACTGGAGATAGGCACGAAATGCCGGAGTAACTCAGCGGGTCGGGCAGCATCTCTGGAGAGAAGGAATGGGGTCGAGACCCTTCTTCGGACTGAGAGTTCAGGGGGAGAGGGAATGAAACAAACGAATGAAATGGATGCAAAAACGACAAATCAAAGCCAGCAACGATGACCAGGGAAAGGACAGACCCGTCTGAAGAAGGGTCTCGTCCCGAAGCGTCACCTCTCCAGAGCTGCTGCTGCCTGAGCCGCTGAGTTACTCCAGCACTTTGTGTCTGTCTTCGGTGTAGACCAGCATCTGCAGTTCCTTCTTGCACATTTCGCCAAGCGCCAACCACATGTGTCCTCGGCTCGCTATCATATTACAGGGAGCTGTCATGCGAAAGCGGGTGCGGAAAAAACTCTTGATTTCTCTTTCTGGGACGCAAGATGCATTTGCAAAAAAAAAACCAAACTCCTCCCTTTTTGTCTTCAACACGATTAAGAGCTTAAAAAACAGATTTATAACGAGAGTTTCCCAGTGACTGACGTGAGCTGTTGGTTAATTGTCATCTAGAGATGAATTCCAGGTTCTTGATCGTATATAAATGTTATGAATCGTGCTAATTTATATCAATGTATTAATGTATTTCTGTTGTGCTTCATTCTAATATCACTGGTAATTACAAATTGTATCAATTCGGTTTGCATATTTGGTTCAAGAAGTCACTAAATTTTCTATGAAGCGTCTGTTTCGTATTAGATAAGTAATATATATATGTATATATATATTAAAATATATAACTGAGCCAATCTGCTTCGTTGTAACTTTGAAAAGGCTTGGAGTGCTGGAGTAACTCAGCGGGTCAGGCAGCATCTCTGGAGAACATGGATAAGTATTTTTTGGTGATGGGGGGGGTCCCGACCCGAAACGTCGCCTGTCCTTGTTCTCCAGAGATCCTGTCGAGTTACTCCGGCACGTTGTGTATTTTTTTTTGGTTTTGTTTTGCACTTGCAGTTCCTTGTGCCTGGCAATGTGACTTGAGTGTGTAGGGAGGGACTAGTTTCCACCGAAGATAGACACAGTCTGAAGAAGGGTCTCGACCCGAATGGTCACCTATCCCTTCTCTCCAGAGATGCTGCCGGGTCCCCGCTGAGTTACTCCAGCATTTTGTGTGACATAAAGTCTTCATGGTGACTTTAGTGCTGTTCTAGAACTAGTTGCTGTCCGAGATTGGTGAACATTTCAGATCAGATCTTAACGCCGCGTTGTATCTTCCCCATCTTTCCAGCGAAGTGGCTCAAATTTTGGGACAATGACCGAGCCTGCTGTAAATTCCACGCTGCCTTTTGGTCTGGTGAGCCAGCACCCGACCATGGCTTACTGGGGGGACAGCAACAGCACGGCGTCTTCTCGGATGGACGAGGGCGACGCCATCTACTACATCCTGCTGGTCTTCGGCCTCGCCGGGGCGGTGGTGGTCTTCAAGATGCTGGACAACTACAGCACGCAGAAGGCCATCAACCGGCTGCCCTTCGACTACTTCGAGAAGGAGAAGCGGAAGAAGAAGAAGCTCTTCGGCGGCCCCAAGCAGGTGCCGGGGCTGGTGGTGGAGAACCGGGCGGTGGTGGCCGCGTTCGAGCCCAGTCCCGGCGCCGAGGTCGTGGCCGGACTGGACAACACAAGGACCATACAAGACGTGTGACTCTTCCCCCACCCCACCCCGAGCAAGACCACCCGCCGGCCGCCACAGCCGCGGCCCAGATCTAGAGATTAGCGCTTTCAGAATCTGATTCATTAACACCACGAACGGACCATTGGGAATATTCACCTCACGGCCCGAAACAGGGGGAGCGAGGGGAAGGAGATTGCATGGATGTCGAAGAAGGGGGATTGTCATTTTAACTTTGCAAGGAATACTAGATAAAGTGTGTACCTGAGTTGATGAGAGGACTGGTAGGAAATGTGTTCTTCCCCTGGTAAACAGATCCTTGCTTGGAAAATGTACCTTGTGCTGGAACCCCCATTGAGAGAGGGGGAGAGGGGGGGGGGGGTGCTTCCTATCTGTAACCTTTACGGGGTTCCTCTATATATTGAGTCCATGCGCTTCATTCTATATTTACGCATCGGGGAAGCGTTTGTCAATTTGAGATGTCAATGGTCGCGACATGGAGTCTTTTAGAGCGTGGAAACAGGCCGGTTCGGCCCAACTTGCCCACACCGGTCGACATGTCCCAATCTACACTTGTCCCACCTGCCCGCGTTTGCTGCATATCCCTGTAAACCCGTCCTGTCCATGTACCTGTCTAATTGGTTCTTAAACGTTGCGCTTGTCGCCGCCTCAACTCCCTCCTCCGGCAGCTCATTCCCCACATACACCCCCACCCTTTGTGTGAACAAGTGACCCCTCAGATTCCTCTCAAATCTTCCCCCCCTCACTTTCATTCTCGATTCCCCATATGGGCAAGAGAATCTGTGCGTTTGCCCTCTGTATTTCTGCGTCTATCCGATTTTATCTTTGCTACTTTTTTTTTGGCATATCTTGCATTCGTTTGTTCTATATCTCTCTACACCGCCGTCTATATCTCTCGTTTCCCTTTATTTCCCGTGACTTTCAGTCTGAAGAGGGGTCTCGACCCGAAACGTCAGCCACTCCTTCCCTCCAGAGATGCCGCCTGTCCCGCTGAGTTACCCCCAGCATGTTGTGCCTATCTTCGGTTTGAACCAGCATCCTGCAGTTCATTCCTACACATCTCGTCCGCACGGTCGTTTCCACATAGGTGAGAGAGAGGGCAGTTTAAAGGGAATGACGACAATTTTACTGCATCGTGTATCCAAGAAGTTAGAACAGGACATCTTGCCCTGCTCTAACTAAGGAGGGGGCGAACATGTTAAATTCTCCCTTCCGATCCCCCGAGCAAAGATACTAGTGTCCCCCGACCCACTGTAACGCATTTAGTGTTATTTTTTTTTCTGTAGTGCAGAGGTGAAGCGATGCAGAGAGAAAATATCCCGGTCACGATTGGAATGCGTTTGGCGATATGTGTGTGTTGTGAAACTATGCAAACAGGTTACGTGTAATTATGATTCAACTCGGAAAATTAAAAGATTCAGCGTGTATTCAAAACCAATTGCGTGATCTGTTACCGAACATAGCTTTGCTGTGTTGTCATGGCCCATTAACACTGCGAATAATTGCAGCAAGCATCATTAGGGCATTACAACTATAACATTGTAATTGTCATTTCGGGTCCCCACCCGAAACGTCACCCATTCCCTACTCTCCAGAGATGCTCCCTGTCCCGCTGAGTGACTCCAGCGTTTCGTGTCTACCTTCGGTGTAAACCAGCATCTGCAGTTCCTTCCTACACATTAAAATGCTAACGCAGACAATAACACTGATCACGAGCTGTGAAGGTGCATCTGAGAGTTCAGTTTGCATAGAAATGGGTTAAACGGCATTTGTCGGGGACAGTTTCTTCCCAGCTGTTGTTATCAGGCAACTCAACCATCTTACCGCAACCAGAGAGCAGTCCTGAACTGCCATCTGTTTAAGAAGGAACTGCAGATGCTGGAAAATCGAAGGTAGACAAAAAATGCTGGAGAAACTCAGCGGGTGAGGCAGCATCTATGGAGCGAAGGAAATAGGCAACGTTTCGGGCCGAAACCTTTCTTGGGTCTCGATCCGAAACGTTGCCTATGTCCTTCGCTCCATAAATGCTGCCTCACCCGCTGAGCTTCTCCAGCATTTTTGTCTACCCTGAACCACCATCTACCTTCATTGGTGACACGGAATATCCTCGATCAGATTTTGCTGGCTTTACCTTGCACTAAACATTAAGTCTGAAGGAGGGACAAACCAGCATCTGCAGTTCCCTCCTACACATTATTCCCTTATCGTGTATCTGTACAGTGTAAATGTCTCGATTGTAATGTGTTGTCTTTTCGCTGGCTGGATAGCTTGCAACAAAAACCTTTTCACTGAACCACGGTACAGGTGACAATAAAGGAAACTAACTCTTTAATTCACTGATGGGGCTAGTGACGGTTCATGCGGATCGCCGTTGACAAATTCCAGTCCCTTTCTCCCAAATTCTCCCAACAATAGACACAAAACGCAGGAGCGACTCAGCGGGTCAGGCAGCGTCTCTGGAGAAAATTCATGGCTGACGTTTGGGGTCGGGTCGCTTCTTCAGACTGAACGTAGACGGGGGGGGGGGGGGGGGGGGGGACTAGAGGTAGGGAAAAGGCCAGAACAAACCAGGGCTGTCAACAGATGAGCCCATGGTGGTCCGTTGTTGGCTGGGGTAGAGGTGAGAACAAAGGGAGATAGGGATGAAAAAAAATAGCGGAGTCAGGGGATATGGGGAGAGGGCAGGAACGGGGTACTGATTGGGGATGATCAGCCATGATCACATGGCTCGAAGGGCAGAATGGCCTACTCCTGCACCTATTGTCTATTGTCTATCGGGAACAGTGGAACTGGCAGGACAACTAGGGGGGGGGGGGGCTTTTCCAATCTCCAGTTCCATCCTCTCGACTTTCAGTCTGAAGAAGGGTCCTGACCCGAAACATCACCGATCTGTTTTCTCCGGGGATGCTGCCTGACCCTCCGAGTTGCTCCAACACTTCTTCGGTATTAACCAGCATCTGCAGTTCCTTCCCACGCATTGCGTCTGGCAACAATTCCCTGGCTTCCAGTTGGATTCCCTGTTGCCTGATTCACCACTCATGATCCTCCTGTTTACATGGCCATTCTGGTACCTGGTCACCAATGCTGCGAGTTGTGGCTTCACGACCATTACATAACCGCTTGACTTTAATGTCAAGAATACCAGATAAACCACGCCATTGATGATCGGTATAAATATGCCAACAATCTCTCCTCTGGCTGATGCAAGACAGCAAACACGCCACAGGTAAGTCGTCCCTGAGACACAGTGTTGCAGCTTGCAGCGGGAGAGTCGCTGCCTTACAGCGTCGGAGACCCGGGTTCGATCCTGACTATGGGTGCTGCCTGCACGGAGTTTGCACGTTCTACCCCTGAGCTGCGTGGGTTTTCTCTGGGTCCACCGGTTTCCTCCCACACTACAGGTTTGTAGGTTAATTGGTTTCTGTAAATTGTCCCGAGTGTGTGTAGGATAGTGTTGTTAGTGGGCGGGGGTCGCTGGCCCGGCATGGACTCAATGGGCTCTCGATCTCCAGCACTGTCCGTGTGGTGTTTGCACGTTCAACCTGTGACCACGCGGGTTTCCTCTGGGTGCTCTGGTTCCCCCCCACCCCACCCCACCCCCCATGCCAGAAACCTGCGGGTTGACAAGTTGGGAGGCACAAGGAACTGCAGATGCTGGACTCTTGACAAAGTGCTGGAGGAACTTAGCGGGCCAGGCACCATCTGCATAGGGAATGGACAGATACCATTTAGAACGGAGACGAGGAAACACTTTTTCTCACAGAGAGTGGTGAGTCTGTGGAATTCTCTGCCTCGGAGGGCGTTGGAGGCAGGTTCTCTGGATACCTTCAAGAGAGAGCTAGATAGGGCTCTTAAAGATAATGGAGTCTGGGGATATGGGGAGAAGGCAGGAACGGGATACTGATTGGGGATGATCAGCCATGGTCATGTTGAATGGTGGTGCTGGCTCGAAGGGCCGAATGGCCTACTCCTGCACCTATTGTCTATTGTCCATTGACGTTTCGGGTCGAGACCCTTCTTCAGGCTGATGGGGTGGGTGGGAGATGAAAGATGGGGGTGGGTCAAAGCCTAGCATACAATCGCATACTATTTCCGCTTAGGGATGCAAGCGAGGAATTTCACTGTGACATGTCACATGTGACAATAAAGTATTTAAATCAATTCAATTCAACACTTGGCTGTCAGATGGGTGGAGTAAGTGACAAAGGCTGGAGATGAAAAGGAGATAAAAGAGTGTCAGATAAGAGGAGGAGTGAAAACTCAAGCCGTATTAAGGGATATTCTTTTATTGATACAGTGTTGAAACAGGCCCTTTGGCCCACCCGATTTTTGCCGACCGATGATCACCCATACACTGGCACTATTCTACACACCAGGGACAATTGACAGAAGCCAATTGACCAAAAACATGCACATCTTTGGAATGTGGGTGGAAACCGGAGCACCCGGAGAAACCCCACGAGGTCACAGGGAGAATGTACGAACTCTGTACAGAACAGCATAACATAGTTAGGATCGACCCCGGGTCTCTGGAGCTGTCTATCGCAGTCACTGCCTGAAAAAGGAATCCAACATCATCAAGGACCCCCACACCATCCTGGCCACGCACTCATCTCTCCGCTGCCATCCGGCAGAAGGTACAGGAGCCTGAAATCTGTTACATCCAGGTTCAGGAACAGCCTATTTCCCACAGCCAACAGTCACCATCAAACCGACTCTGAACTGTAACAGCCTATTGCACTTTATCTGCTTACTTATGTGTATATTGAACTGAACTGTTCTGTATTGTTGCTTACAATATTCTGTTGGGCTGCAGCAAGCAAGAATGTCATTGTCCTATCTGGGACACAGGACAATAAACTCTCTTGACTCGACTTGACTTGCAAGGCAGGAACTACCACTGCGCCACCGCACAGGAATGGGATGGTGGAGAAAGAGGAAGGATAAAAGACAGATGGGGGACTCGGGGATGGGAGATGAGAGTATGAAGGAGGGGAAAGGAGGTGGGCGGCTGGGGTGTTAGGAGCCGGTGGCAGAAATGTGTGCACCAAAGTAAGAGGGTCATGGGATCGAGAGGGGCAAGAATGGGGGGGGGTATTACTTGAAATCGGAGAGTTCAATGTCAAGCAGAATACAAAGCAGTCCAGGAGGAGGAAGAGAAGATTGAAGAAGTAGCTGGAACGGACATTGAGGTACAAAGGTGGATTTGGTTGTTTGATTGAAAGATACAGCACGGAAACTGGCCCTTCTGCCCACCTCGACCAGCGATCACATTACATTCATTCACATTACACATTAGTTATCCCACATTCGCATCCATTTCCCACACGCTAGGGGCAATTTACAGAGGCCAATTAACCTGCAAACCCACACATCTCTGTGAAGTTGGAAGAAATCGGAGCACCTGGAGGAAACCCACGTGGTCACAGGAAACACGTGCAAACTCCACACAGACAGCATCGAACCCGGGTCTCTGGCACTGTGAGGCAGCAGCTCTACCAGCTGCACCACTGTGAAGGGTTTATGATGGCTCATTTGAATGGCAGAGACAATCCTTATAGTTTTTATAGACTTTGGACTTTAGCGTGATACAGCACCAAAACAGGCCCTTTGGCCCACCGAGCCTGCGCCGATCATGATCACCCCACACACTAACACAATCACATTCTACTCACCATTTTCCAATTTTTTCAAAGCCACTTAACCTACAAACCCAAATGTCTTTCTAGTGTGGGAAGAAACCGGAGCACCCGGAGACAACCCAGGTGGTCACTGTGGGAACGTACAAACTCCGTACAGGCAAGCACCCGCAGTCAGGATCGAACCCGGGTCTCTGGCGCTGTCAGGCAGCAACTCTACCGCTGCGCCACCGAGCCGCCCTGCCGAGAGGAAAACCACTGTGAAACCGAGAAGGAAGGTTTGGTGGTCAGCCGGGAATGGGGATGAAGATAAAAGAGCAAGAATTGTGTAGCATGGCCCAAAGTTAAGCAGGAGAAGGTATGAGGCAAGATTGAAGAGACGGCCCAGAAACACAACACAGAGTAAGAGAGCCTGCCAAGTAATTATTAATGGTCGACGATAGACACAACCCACTTGTGAATATCTCAGAGTAACTGAGCGGGACAGGCAGCATCTCTGGAGAGAAGGAATGGGTGACCGTTCGGGTCAAGACCCGTCTTCAGACTGGTTAGGGATAAAGGAAACGAGAGATATAGGAGATGATGTCGAGAGATAAAGAATGGTGAATAAGTAACGACGATAAAGGAAACAGGCCATCGTTAGCAGTTTGTTAGGTGAAGATTAACGGTCAACATTCCAGATCGAGAACCCTGCGTCAGTCTTTATTCAGGGTCTTGACTCAATACAGATGCTGCCTGGTCTAATAAGTTCCCCCCAGAAGTCTGTTTCCTTTCGATTCCAAAAATTGCAGTCTCTTACTTCTCCAACCAGGTTCTCGATAAACCTTTCAATCACAGCTCTGGAGAATGCATCATCATGGCCATTGCGCACCTTTTCTTAGAAAGTGGGTGCTCTTAACGTGTCTGCTGATACCATTAGATTCGACTTATGGAGATACAAGGAACTGCAGACACTGAAACATTAATCTTCAATGAACACAGCTCTATCCTGAGATTATGCTCCCTGATTCTAAATTTTCCCACAAGAGAAAATAAGTGGTGACTCAGTGGTGCAACAGTACAGTTGCTGCCTTACAGCACCAGAGAACCAAGCTTCATCCTGACTATGAGTGCTGTATAGAGTTTGTAGTGCATGTTCTCCCTGTGACCATGTGGGTTTCCTCCAGGTGCTCCAGTTACTTCCCACATTCCAAAGACTTGCAGGTTTGTACGTGAATTGGCTTCTGCATTTTGGCCCTGGTGTGCAGGATAGAACTATTCTTTGGGTGACAATAGACAATAGGCAATAGACAATAGACAATAGGTGCAGGAGGAGGCCATTTGGCCCTTCGAGCCAGCACCGCCATTCAATGGCTGATCACCCCCAATCAGTACCCCGTTCCTGCCTTCTCCCCATATCCCCTGACTCCACTATTTTTAAGAGCCCTATCTAGCTTTCTCTTGAAAGTATCCAGAGAACCTGCCTCCACCGCCCTCTGCGGCAGAGAATTCCACAGACTCACCACTTTCTGTGAGAAAAAGTGTTTCCTCGTCTCCGTTCTAAATGGCTTACTCCTTATTCTTAAACTGTGGCCCCTGGTTCTGGACTCCCCCAACATCGGGAACATGTTTCCTGCCTCTAGTGTGTCCAAGGTGATGAATGGTCAGTCCAGACTCGGTGGGCAGAAGGGCCTGTTTCCTCGCTGCATCTCTAAAACTAAAACTAAAATTAAATAGTCGAACGTAGATACAACAAGCTGGAGTAGCTCAGCGGGTCGGGCAACATCTCTGGAGAAATAGAATAGGTGACGTTTCGGGTCGGGATCCTTCTTCAGACTGAGACCGAAGAAGGGTCTCGACGCAAAACATTACCTATTCCTTTTCTCTAGGGATGCTACCAGACCTGCTGAGTTACTCCAGCTTGTTGTATCTATCTTCAGTGTAAACCCGCATCTGTCACCCATTCCTGCTGCCCAGAGATGCTGCCTGTCCCGCTGAGTTACTCCAGCATTTTGTTTCTACCTTTGATGTAAACCAGCATCTGCAATTCCTTCCTACACATTTCGTCTGCGGTTCTTTCCTACCCAAAAGAATATTTACATTCGACATGTTTCTTGTCCGCTGTAATGTCTCCACTTCTTGCTTTGTGACATTACCCCCATTGTCAGGTAATCAATCCTGCCCGCCCCTCCTTTCTTTATTCCTTCCCTGTCTCTCACCATCTACATACCCGCTTAAAGTTCATTGACCTGAAACTTTAACTCTGGTTGCCTCGCCACAAATAATCAAATTGAGGCACAAAAAGGTGTGAACCATGTCGGTGCCGTTCCCCATTCAGCAAGTCTCAGTGTCCCCTCTATTCCATAAACGTCTGCTAATGTTCACCTTATCTCTCCAAAGTCCCATTAATAATGCAGTTAAATTTGCATCTACTAGGTGCATGGTTCCTAGAAGGTCGGGTCGCAGGTAGATGAGGTGGTCAAAAAGGCTTTTGGCACTTCATCAGTCAGAGTATTGAGGTTAGAAGTTGGGAGGTCATGTTGCAGTTGTATGTCTGCTATGGAGAGGAGACGGTTGCCCACCTCTTTGCAGAGTGTGAGGTCTGACAGGGTCCCTGTCACGGTTTATTCCGAACAGCTCCATCACAGAGGACTCTGTGATTTACGGACTGTTCCCAGGGACGCATTCAGAGACGGCCATCGAGTGCTGCTGGAAGGTCATCAACTCGGTGAAAGATGCTCTTTGGTCTGCCCGAGCGCTGTTCACCACCCAGCGGAGCGGGATGTCCGTCGGGGAATGTTTCCGACTGGCCTGCTGCAGACTGCAGGAGTACGTGCTGAGGGACGCACTGAAGCTCGGTGCAGCCAACGCCAAGGCTCGGTGATGTTTCGGGTCGAGACACTTCTTCAGACTGAGAGTCAGCGGAGAGGGAAACTAGAGGTTTGAAACGGTGCAGAACAACATTTATAAAAAGTACTGCATCTTTTGTCAGGCAATTTAAATAGGTGTCCTCTAGTCCTTCCTCCTTCTGCCCTGTGGTGCTGTTCTCTCCATTTACCCTCTGTGAATCAGTCATGATCTTGTACGCTGGAGTAACAAGGCAAATCTCCCTTCAACCTTCACTACTCCAATTGGAACAAACACACATTCACTCGTTTATCCGCGGGAGATATGGGTCAATTGTGGGGCAAATGGGACTCGCTTCGATGGGGCATCTTGCTTGGCAAGGACAAGTTGAGTCAAAGGGCCTGTTGACTCTATGACTCTGACAGAAGCCCCTAATTTAAGTCAATAATGCCAGTTGCCACACAAACGTATTTCCAAAGAAAGACCCAAGATGCTGGAGTAATTCAATGGCTCAGGCAGCATCTCTGGAGAAGATGGATAGGTGGTGTTCGACACAAAATGTTGGAGTAACTCAGCGGGTCAGGCAGCATCTCTGGAGGTAAGCAGTAGGTTACGTTTCAGGTCAGAACCCTTCTTCAGAGGGAAGGGATAAGAGACCAGAAGAAATTAGGGCCAACAAGAGATGACCTGAGAAAGGGTGGAGTCATCAATGGCCCATTGTTGGCTGGGGAAGATGTGATAGCAAGAGGGATACTCTGGTAGGATGATGTTTCAGGTTGGAACCCTTCTTCAGAATCTTCTTCAGTACAGACCTGAAACATCACCTGTCCATGTTTTCCAGAGAAGCTGCCTGACCCGCTGAATTACTACAGCACTTTTTGTCTTTTCTTGTAAAAAAAAAGCATCTGCAGTTCATTGTATCAACGGTTTTCTTGAATTTCTGATCTCCACATTCTGCGGTACGTTGTTGTGGCTTGTCAATTTGAGGGACCATTTCATTCCTTGCCTGTGACACCACCGCTCTCTCCATTTTGGTTAGTTTACCAGTAGTGCCTTACTTTATTGTCACTGAATGAACCCACAAGGCAAAGATGTATGGAAAAAAAAGAGCAACTCTAACAGAAGCTAAATTGCATGTGAGGAATTTCTTCCTAAGTAATCAAATCAGCTTCTGGATAACATATCTGATGTCTAGCATTTGAAAGAAACACTGATAAGATTTTAAAACACTGATAAGGTAATACTTCAATTTGGAAAGTGCCCCTGGTGTATAATACTCCATTGGAACTCTCCACCAAATATTGTCACTGACAACATATCCCCTTTAAGATAGACACGAAATGCTGGAGTAACTCAGGGGGACAGGCAGCATCTCTGGAGAGAAGGAATACCTGACGTTTATGGGTCGAGACCCTTCTTCAGACTGATCTGACCTCTAATTCTGTTCTCGTTCAAAAAATTATAGGAGCAGAATTAGGCCATTCAATCATGGTTGATCTATCTCTCCCTCTCAATCCCATTCTCCTGCCTTCTCCCCGTAACCCCTGACACCTTTTTGCTCCTTACGTTCCCTCCTACGTCTCCCCTTTTGAGGTCCTCTCCTCTCCCAGCCACAGGCAAAAAAGGTGCAGCCAATTCCAATTAAGAGTCATTGGACCAGTTAACCTGATCCTACAGCCCTGACCTTACAAACCCTGAAGTGCAGGAGGTAGATGGACAGTTGACATTTTGATGCTATTTTTTTGCTTCAAATTCCAGCATCTGCTGTCACTTGTCTCTCAATAAATTGCAGGGATACTGAAAATTAAATGAAGGGGATTAAAAGCAGTGTTAGCTCGAAGGGCTGAATGGCCTCCTCCTGCACCTATTTTCTATGTTTAAAATTTAATGAAGGGGACTGCTCCACTGGGACCCAGTGCGGCAAAATGGCCTCTCTTGTAAAAACGTTGACACAACCAGACTCAAGAAGGGCTTCTTCACCTCTGTAGTCGCACTTATGAATGGTCCTTCCATAAGCTAGGGGTCAGTTGGTCCCAGCTGGTCGCAGGGAGAGTGTGCAAACTTCACATGGACTGCACGCGGTGTTGAGACTGATCCCGGATCACTGGAGCTGCGGGATCACTTTGTCACCCCCTTTAGTTCACCAGCAAACTTCAAAATTATGTGTAGGAAGGAAATGCAAATGCTGGTTTACACCGATGTCCTGGAGTAACTCAGCGTGACAGGCAGGATCACTGGAGAAAAGGAATAGGTAATGTTTCGGGTCGAGTCTGAAGAAGGGTCTCGACCCAAAAGGTCCCTGGAGAAAAGGGACACAAAGTTGCTGGAGTAACTCAGCGGGTCAGGCAGCATCTCTGGAGAAAAGTGGCTCGGCGTGTCAGGCAGCATCTCCAGGGACGCTGCCTGTCCCACTGTTGCTCAGCATTTTGTGTCTATCTGCAACACCAAAATCACATCTGTTTTTTCGCACAAACAGATTCAAAAAGGTCTAAGATAGACACAAAAAGTTGGAGTAACTCAGCGGGTCAGACAGCATCTTTGGAGAAAATGAATAGCTGACATTTCAGGTCGGGACCCTTCTTCAGTGCATTTTTTTGTCTTTTCTTCAAAAAAGATCTGCATATTTGTGGATATGTTTGTGATCTTTCCCACCCAGTAGCCTGGGACTGAGAAACTGTCAGATTATAATCAGAGTTGTTGCTGTTGATTTAACGGAGAGCAGGTTTTACAGACCATTCTGCATCTTTCACAGCTGTGGAATGTGACCTGTTGGTTGGGTTGGCATGCCTTTGCAAATAAAAAAATACAAGGCAAACGCACTTCACACCGAGCACATTTCTGTCATGCTAATGTATAGGGAGGAACCGCAGATGCTGGTTTAAACCGAAGATAGACGCAAAAAGCTGGAGTAACTCAGCAGCTCAGGCAGCATCTCTGGAGAGAAGGAATGGGTGACATTTCGGGTCGAGACCCTTCTTCAGACCCAAACCAATCTGTGATGCATCCTGATAAAATGCTTTCTATGGTACATCTGTGGAAGATACATATTAATCCAATTGGTTTAGTTTAGTTTACTTTAGAGATACAGCGCGGAAACAGGCCTTTCGGCCCACTGCGTTCCGCGCCGAACACGGGTGGTTTTAAACTGAATAAGGGGGGTGGGGTGTCAAATGGAATAGTCGAGGATGGAGTTAAAGGGAAAGAGAGTAAAGGGACGGTTAATGACCCCAGAATTAACGGGAAAGGAAGCTCACAAATTGATAGGAGAGTATGGCCAAGTGTAATAGGGATCGATGCGTAAGGAATTAAAAGTATTGTATATGAATGCGCAAAGTATAAGAAGTAAAGTAGTAGAGCTTGAGGCTCAGTTACAGGTTGGTAGATATGACATTATGGGGATTACTGAGACGTGGCTGCAGGAGGATCGGGCCTGGGAACTTAATATTCAGGGTTATACATCCTATAGAAAGGACAGGCAGGTGGGCAGAGGAGGGGGGGTAGCTCTGCTGGTGAGGGATGGAATTCAGTCCCTTGCGAGGGAAGACATACGGACTGACGAGGTAGAGTCACTGTGGATTGAGTTGAGGAATTGTAAAGGCAAGAAGACACTAATTGGTGTTATTTACAGACCCCCAAATAGTAGCCCGGATGTAGGGTGTAAGTTGCAGCAGGAGTTAAAACTGGCATGTAACAAAGGTAATGCCACTGTGGTGATGGGGGATTTCAATATGCAGGTAGACTGGGAAAATCAGGTTGGTTCAGGACCCCAAGAAAGAGAGTTTGTAGAATGCCTCAGAGATGGATTATTAGAGCAGCTTGTAATGGAGCCGACCAGAGAAAAGGCAATTCTGGATTTAGTGTTGCCCAATGAACCAGATATGATAAGAGAACTCGAGGTAAAGGAACCGCTTGGAGGTAGTGATCATAATATGATTAGTTTTAATCTGCAATTTGAGAAGGAGAACGTTAAATCAGAATCATGTTGTCGACCTCCCGTGGTGATCAACTGACTTCAGTGCAGCAGCGCCGTAGCTTGGCGCCAACCCGAAGCATGCGCCCTTTTTAGGGCGGGCACCTACGGATGTCGAACCGGATGGCATCACCCTGCTGCGGACTTCTGTTGCCTCAAACGCAAAAAGAAGAAGAAGAAGAAGTGGCAGTGATGCAGTTGAACAAAGGGGACTATGAAGGCATGAGAGGGGAGCTGGCCAAGGTAGACTGGAAAGGGATCCTAGCAGGAATGACGGTGGAACAGCAATGGCAGAAATTTCTGGGCATAATCCGGAAGACGCAGGATCATTTCATTCCAAAAAGGAAGAAAGATTCTAAGGGGAGTAGGAGGCAACCGTGGCTGACAAGAGAAGTTAGGGATAGAATAAAACTAAAAGAAAAGATGTATAACACAGCAAAGTGTAGCCGGAAGCCGGAGGATTGGGAAACTTTCATAGGACAACAGAAGGAAACAAAACAGGCAATACGGGCTGAAAAGATGAAGTACAAGGGGAAGCTGGCCAGGAATATAAAGAAGGACAGTAAAAGCTTCTTTAGATATGTTAAGGGAAAAAGAGTAGCAAAGTCAAATGTGGGTCCGTTAAAGGCAGACACGGGTGAAATAATTATGGGCAACAAGGAAATGGCAGAAGAGTTGAATAGGTACTTCGGATCTGTCTTCACTAAGGAGGACACAAACAATCTCCCAGATGTACTGGAGGACAGAGGATCTAAGGGGGTAGAGGAACTGAAAGAAATGTTCATTAGGCGAGAAATAGTATTGGGTAGGCTAATGGGACTGAAGGATGATAAATCCCTGGGCCTGATGGTCTGCATCCCAGGGTCCTTAGGAAGGTGGCTCTAGAAATAGTGGATGCATTGGTGATCATTTTCCAATGTTCAATAGATTCAGGATCAGTTCCTGTGGATTGGAGGACAGCTAATGTTATCCCACTTTTCAAGAAAGGAGCGAGGGAGAAAACGGGGAATTACAGACCCGTTAGCCTGCCTTCGGTGGTGGGAAAGATGCTGGAGTCAATTATTAAAGAGGTAATAATGGAGCATTTGGATAGCAGTAAAAGGATTAGTCCAAGTCAACATGGATTTATGAAAGGGAAATCATGCTTGACTAATCTTCTGGAATTTTTTGAGGATGTGACAAGTAAAATGGATGAAGGGGTGCTAGTGGATGTAGTGTATCTAGACTTTCAGAAAGCCTTTGATAAGGTCCCGTAAGGGAAATTGGTGACTAAAATTAGAGCACATGGTATTGGCGGTAGGGTGTTGACATGGATAGAAAATTGGTTGGCAGAAAGGAAGCAAAGAGTAGGAGTGAACGGGTCCTTTTCAGAATGGCAGGCAGTGGCGAGTGGAGTGCCGCAAGGCTCGGTGTTGGGGCCGCAATTATTTACCATATATATAAATGATTTGGTAAGAGTGAATTAGGAGCAACTGGTCCTTGTACACCAGTTACTGAAAGTTGGTGTGCAGGTACAGCAGGCAGTGAAGAAAGCTAATGGAATGTTGGCCTTCATAACAAGAGGCTTTCAGTACAGGAGTAAAGAGGTTCTTCTGCAGTTGTATAGGGCTCTGGTGAGACCACATCTGGAGTATTGTATACAGTTTTGGTCTCCTAATTTGAGGAAGGACATCCTTGTGATTGAGGCAGTGCAGCGTAGGTTCACGAGATTAATCCCTGGGATGGCGGGACTGTCATATGAGGAAAGATTGAAAAGACTAGGCTTGTATTCATTGGAGTTTAGAAGGATGAGGGGTTATCTTATAGAAACATATAAAATTATAAAAGGACTGGACAAGCTAGATGCAGGAAAAAAGTTCCCAATGTTGGGTGAGTCCAGAACCAGGGGGCACAGTCTTAGAATAAAGGGGAGGTCATTTAAGACGGAGCTGAGAAAAAACTTCTTTACCCAAAGAGTTGTGAATTTATGGAATTCCCTGCCACAGAGGGTAGTGGAGGCCAAATCACTGGATGGATTTAGGAGAGAGTTGGATAGAGCTCTAGGGGCTAGTGGAGTCAAGGGATATGGGGAGAAGGCAGGCCCGGGTTATTGATGGCGGACAATCAGCCATGATCACAATGAATGGCGGTGCTGACTCGAAGGGCCGAATGGCCTCCTCCTGCACCTATTTTCTATGTTTCTATGTTTCTATGAACAGCGATCACCGCATATTAACACCATCCTACACCTACTAGGAACAATTTTTACATTTACCAAGCCAATTAACCTACAAACCTGTTAGTCTCTGGAGTGTGGGAGGAAACCGAAGATCTTGGAGAAAACCCGTGCAGGTCACGGAGAGAACGCACAAACTCCGTGCAGACAGCAACGATAGTCGGGATCGAACCTGGGTCTCCGGCGCTGCATTCGCTGTAGTGCAGCACCTCTACCGCTGTCCAAGATCTAAGGCCACAAATTGGCCATCAAGAAATATTCACACTGTCAGCCACAGAAATATTAGCTGCAGGAGGGAAAAGATGAAAGATATACCTAGAAACATAGAAACATAGGAAATAGGTGCAGGAGGAGACTATTCGGCCCTTCGAGCCAGCACCGCCATTCATTGTGATCATAGACTGATCATCGGAGGCTGAGAGGAAATGAAATGAAGGGAGGCACAGACAAGTGTATAACTTTGTTTCCCCAGTCACAGAGTCAGGCCGCATCTCTGGAGAAAAAGGTCACAAACTGCTGGAGTAAATCAGCGGGTCAGGCAGCGTCTCTGGAGAAAAAGGACACAAAGTGCTGGAATAAAGGGCCTGTCCCACTTGACCGTCATTTACGCGACAGGCCAGTAGTGACTGACGAGCGACGGTCGCTCATAGACACAAAATGCCGGAGTAACTCGGCAGGATAGGCAGCATCTCTGGAGAGAAGGAATGGATGATGTTTCGGGTCGAGACTCTTCTTCAGTCACCCATTGCATTTTGTGTCTATCTCCACTCGTCTTGGCCCCGCTCTGGGAATAGGAGTGGAAGCAGATCCGGAACCGCAACGGCCGTGAGGTCCAGGCCGAGCTCGGCGATTGTCTGCCTGCTTCCGCTGCTGTTGGAGGTGAGACATTGCGTCGTGCCAGGGTCAGTGGGCCTGTCCCACTTTGGCCGTCAGTTACGCGACAGGCCGGTGGCGCGCGAAGATATAGTGCAGGACAAAGTCCACACTCCTCCACGCCACTCCACACTTCTCCACGCCACTCCATGCGCCCTACCCACACGCTACCCACACGCTGCCCACACGCTACCCACATACTAGCAGGTCGCGTAAATGGCGCGCGAATGATGGCCAAGTGGGACAGGCCCTTAACTCAGCGGGCCAGGCAGTGTTTCTGGAGAAAAAGGTCACAAAGTTCTGGAGTAACTCTGTGGGACACAAAATACTGGAATAACTCGGTATCTGAAGAAGGGTCTCGACCCGAAACGTCGCCTATCTCCTTCGCTCCTTAGATGCTGCTGCACCCGCTGAGTTTCTCCAGCTTTTTGTGTAACACTGGAATAACTCAATTTCTCCCGGAATACTGCCTGACCCAGTGAGTTACTCTGGCACTTTGTGTCTATCTTTCAGATTCCTCGTTTATCACAGGACTTTGTATGTTATCAGAACAGGAAATGAAGGCCCTTCACCAACTGTAAAATTGTGCAAATAAAACACAGCTTGGAGCGGTCGATCAGTTCCTGTTGCAGAGCAGCGTAAAATAAAGTCACAATCTCTAATTGTGTTTGCAGGTGGTTCTGTTAAAATAGTTGAAGGAAATGGTGAAATTGGTCATTCCTCATAGCTGTGACTCTGGCAATGAGCTGAGACAGAGGATTCTCTTTTACCAGGCGAATGGGAGGAGACGGGAGAAATGATTACGGAAATGATAGCAGTGGAGGGATCACTTTCAGTGTGAAATTGTCATCGAGTCATCCGTGTATGGTTAATGTTTCAGTGAGCAGAAACACAATATTGCAACAAATCTGCCAATAGTAAGAACTATTCAGAACAAGGTAACTCTATCTACATTTCCAGTTTACGCTTCTCCTAACATTGATTATTTGCGCCGAAACAGTTCATACGGCCACGTGTACAGCACATGGTATTTGACTTTCACTTGCCTACAAGGGGGGAAGCTTGGAAGCCTTGAAGACCGGAGAGTAGAGGAGGAGGGAGCCACTGGCAACGACAGTCCCGACAAAATGTCATTTGTAATTGTAATTGATTTTATTAACCAAGTATGAAAACAAAACAAGTATGTAAATCACACAGGGATTTGATTTGCCGTACAGTCATACCAAAAAAGCAACAAAACACACAACCACATAAATCATGGGCCAAAAGATAGCAATGTTACAAAATTTTGAGATTAAAAAAATCAAGTCTGCAATTTATCCCATCAGATAAAGCATAAAAAGAAGTTTAATTTAACACCTAATTCACTTTCATATCTTCAGTATTAAAAAAGTTATGGCCATTTTCATACTCAGAAATTAGCATCTTGTTCCCCATTGCCTTTCCATTGACTTAACACAAAAGCTGTGATCGAGGACAGTCAAAAGCCCATAACTTTCTTAATAATTAAGAGAACTGAATGAAATTTTCAGTTATTATAGATTGAAGCATTCTGAAACAAATATGAAACAATCTTACTTGGATGACCTGAAATTAAAGCATATAATTAGTTAGTTACCTAATTGAAGCTAATTATAAAATTCAATTACTAGATCTAAACATCTATCCATTTCTTAAGAAAAGGTTAACATTTAAAAAAAAGTGAATTAGGTGTTAAATTAAACTTCTTTTTATGCTTTATCTGATGGGATAAATTGCAGACTTGATTTTTTTAATCTCAAAATGTTGTAACATTGCTATCATTTGGCCCATCATTTATGTGGTTGCGTGTCCAAATAACATTCACACAAGAATTCACAATTTAACATGATTTTTAAATGTATTTAAAGGCCAAATCCTTCAAATTCCTTCAGAATTTAGTGTTCAATTCCTGTAAATGAATGGCCATTTAAATCAACTTGTGAGTGGGTTTTTGTGGAACGCGATGGATTGGAACGTTGCAGTTTGCGGTGAATTTAACTCCCATATTGGCAGGAAAAATACTGCCGGTTCGTATATTTTTTTAGTCACCTTTTCGCAACATGAAATTTTGATTCAAGGCTTCCTAAGAAGCACGTTTTTATGTAAAAATAAACTGTGTACCTTGTTTTGTCCCCTACGTGAGATCTGTCCCGTTGTTGGCGTTCACGGCTTTAGAAGATGATTTTTAAATTACTCATGCTAATACATTATTCAGCGTAGTTTAAAAATAACTCCATAAAACAAATGTCAGAGTGATTTCTCTTCAGCAACTAAAATCCCTGAGATTAATCGATTTGAATAGTCTGGAGTAAATGGCATTTTAAACCCGTCCCCTCTCAATGGCACCAAAGTCGTACACACGGGCAGTGGCAGTACTGCAGCGCCGCTAAAGGTACATTTTGTAACATACCTACAGATGAACTAATTCTGCTCTTATTACTTATGACCTTATGATCTTAATAGGAAGCTGAGGTTGTCCTTCTGTATGTCCAAGCCAAAGAAATTAGTCTTGTTATAACTTGGTATGGATGTAGACAGACCAAATGATTCCATGAGTCAGAAAATCCAATGCTCACTCATACATAGAAACATAGAAACATAGAAATTAGGTGCAGGAGTAGGCCATTCGGCCCTTCGAGCCTGCACCGCCATTCAATATGATCATGGCTGATCATCCAACTCAGTATCCTGTACCTGCCTTCTCTCCATACCCCCTGATTCCCTTAGCCACAAGGACCACATCTAACTCCCTCTTAAATATAGCCAATGAACTGGCCTCAACTACCCTCTGTGGCAGAGAGTTGCAGAGACTCACCACTCTGTGAAAAAAGTCTTTCTCATCTCGGTCTTAAAGGATTTCCCCCTTATCCTTAAGCTGTGACCCCTTGTCCTGGACTTCCCCAACATCGGGAACAATCTTCCTGCATCTAGCCTGTCCAACCCATTAAGAATTTTGTAAGTTTCTATAAGATCCCCTCTCAATCTCCTATATTCTAGAGATTATAAACCAAGTCTATCCAGTCTTTCTTCATAAGACAGTCCTGACATCCCAGGAATCAGTCTGGTGAACCTTCTCTGCACTCCCTCTATGGCAATAATGTCCTTCCTCAGATTTGGAGACCAGAACTGTACGCAATACTCCAGGTGTGGTCTCACCAAGACCCTGTACAACTGAAATAGAACCTCCCTGCTGCTATACTCAAGGATCCTTGATACATCCAACAAGGATCAACAGATGGTGATCAAAATGACCTTCTTTCTTCACCCAAATCCAGAAATGCTGGAGCCAATTTTAAGATTAGAAAGAGGCACAAAATGCTGGAGTGACGCGGTAGGTCAATCAGCGTCTCTGGAGAGCACGGAGAAGTGATGGCCTGCCACGCAGGAGGCACCTCCAGGGAACAAAGGTGGACGGGTGAAGGGAGGGACGTGGTGTCCAAGGTAGGAGGTGGCTGGAGGCCCACAACAGCCGGGGACTCGCCTGCAACAGGCACCGCTCATAAGGACTAGAGCGTCAACTTTGAAAATGGCGGCAAAACATGGTGCCTCTGGCACGCGGGCTCAGTAGACTATTTCTGTACACTTGCTAATCGGGGATCGGGAGTATGGCAATACTCTACTGTTCTGTTTGTAAAAAAAATATTTTTTGCTGTGTGTTAGCACTTCACTGATGTGACAATAATGAATCGTTGAACCATTGAACCGTGTTTCGGGTGGGGACCCTTCTGCAGTGTGAATAAAGGTCTCAACCTGAAACATCAACTATCCATGTTCTCCAGAGATTCTGCCTGACCCATTGAGTTACTCCGGCACTTTGCATCTTTTTGTAAACCAGCGTCTGCAGTTCCTTGTTTCCCCAATTTTAACACTGCTCGATTAGCAGACCTGCACGTCACTAGGTGGACGCTGTGGTGAACCTTGTACCTTGTATCTTCCGAGGAGTCCACCAGCGACTAGGCTGGAAGTTGGACCATTTTTGTAGATACTGGACAATTTTTACATTTATCAAGCCAAATTCATCAAGCCGATTAACCTACAAACCTGTACGTCTTTGGAATGTGGGAGGAAAACCCACGCAAGTCACGGGGAGAATGTACAAACTCCGTACTGACAGCGCCCATAGTCGGGATCGAACCCGGGTCTCCGGTGCTGTTGAGGAGCAGCTGGTAGAGTTGTTGCCTCACAGTACCCTGACAACTTGGTCAGCATGGACAAGGTGGGCCAAAGGGTCTGTTTCCATGTGCCCTATCTAAGCTAGTCCCATTGCTCAAATTTGGCCCCTATAGTTCGTAACCTGTCTTAGCCATGTAACTGTCCAAGTGTTTAGTTTAGTTTAGTTTAGAGATACAGCACAGAAACAGGCCCTTCGGCCCACCGAGTCCATACTGACCAGCGATCCCCGCACATTAACACTGTCCTACACACACCAGGGACAATTTACATTTATACAAATCCAATTAACCTACAAACCTGTACGTATTTGGAGAGTCTTTTAAATGCTGTTTTAGTTCTAGTAATTGGTAAAAGTGCTGAGGTATTGTTTTCTCTTATTCACCAGTGTTCAATTAAGTGTATGACTGTAGATCTGTATGCAACTTTTGAGCGGTTTTTAATCTACTTGATGGTCATTCAGGAATGTGGATAGTTATCTAGGGCGACACGGTGGCAAAACCACGGGCAGAGACCAGGGTTCGATCCCGACTCCGGGTACTGTCTGTACGGAGTTTGTGTGTTCTCCCCTGTGCCCTGCGCGTGGTTTTGTCCAAGATATTTGGTTTCCTCCCACACTCCAAAGAGGTTAATTGGCTTGGTACAAATGTAAAATTCTCCCTAATGTGTGAGGGATAGTGTTAGTGTGCAGGAATCGCTGTTCGGCGTGGGCTTGGTGGGCCGAAGGGTCTTTTTCTGCACTGTATCTCTAAACTAAACCAAAGAAAACTATAGCAAACACAAAGCGAGGCCTTGGCGATGACAGATGATGGTATGTGGTGTGTACTGCCAAGGAGGAAGAGTTAGAAGAAGTTACAGGTACAAAATGTGACAGGTAGGTATTCACCATAACAGGTTCTTGGCAACAACAGGCAACATGTAACTACAGAAGAGAAGACGCTGGAGTAACTCAGCATGACAGGCAGCATCTTTGGAGAGAAGGAATTGGTGACGTTTCGGGTCGAGACCCATTCCTTCCCTCCAGAGATGCTGCCTGTCTCGCTGAGTTCCTCCAGCTTTTTGTGTCGACCTTCAAAGAAAAGCCTATAAATCAAGCCACCCACAATGCACAGATAAAGGAACAAAGGGTACAAGATTTAGTGCAAGATAAAGCCTGATAAAGTCGTTTCTTTCCTGTTTCTCCATCAGTAATTCCTTGTTCCTTGCCAACATGTTATGTTTTATAATTTTCCTGGTTTTTCCATTCAAACCGCGTTTAGTTACATGTTCCTGGAAATTTGATGATATCTATCTCAGCTGCACCGATGCATGGTTATGTTTCACAGTTCAAGGTTTCAAGGTCAGTTTATTCTCACATGTACCAGTTAAGGTACAGTGGAATTTGAGTTACCAACCATACAGCCATACTTAGTCAAAAGCAACAAGACACGCAACCACATAAAAGTTTACTTAAACATCCACCACAGTGGATCCCACATTCCTCACTGTGATGGAAGGCAATAAAGTTCAATCTTCTTCCTCTTAGACAATAGACAATAGACAATAGGGGCAGGAGTAGACCATTCGGCCCTTCGAGCCGTTCACCGTGATCATGGCCGATCATCCACATTCAGTACCCCGTTCCTGCCTTCTCCCATATCCCCTGACTCCGCTATCTTTAAGAGCTTTATCTAACGCTTTCTTGAGAGCATCCAGAGAATTGGCCTCCACTGCCTTCTGAGGCAGGGAATTCCACAGACCTACAACTCTCTGGGTGAAAACGTTTTTCTTCATCTCCGTTCTAAATGGCCTACCCCTTCTGGACTCCCCCAACATCGGGAACATGTTTCCTGCCTCTAGCGTGTCCAATCACTTGATAATCTTATATGTTGCAATAAGATCTCCTCTCATCCTTCTAAATTCCAGAGTGTACAAGCCCAGCCGCTCCATTCTATCAACTTGTGACAGAACCCGCCATCCCGGGAAGTAACCTCGTGAACCTACGTTGCACTCCCTCAATAGCGGGAATTGTTCTCCCGCGGTCATGGCAGTCAAACAACCCGCAGTCAGGGCGATCGAAGCCCCCGCAGCTGACGATCGAAACCCCCATGGAGCTCCCACGTCGGCCGCTTCTGACTGCGGGCTTCACGATGTTAACGTCCACGGCAAAGGGATCGCAAAGTCCCGCAGACTTCCGCTGCTTGGAATGCCGGGTCGGTCTCCAGGAAAGGCCGCGCCACTCCGTGCCACTTAGGCCGCTGTGGGGACGGAGATACGATACAGGATCAAATTGCATATCTATAGAGGTAAGCCCTCATATCAAATTGAATCTTTGGGAAAATTGGACTCAGCTTTGGAATGCCTTACATCCAGAAGTGTGACTCCTTATCGAGTGGCATTGTGTGCAGGAAGCAGAATATGGCATCTTAATGACACAGAGCTTATTACAATGCACAGAGTCTCTTAACCAGGATAGGGGAGTCAACAGCAGAGGACATAGGCTTAAGGTGAGAGGGGAAAAAATACTAGGAAGACGCAGAGTGCAGGAGTAGCTCAGCTGCTCAGGCAGCATCTTAAGAGAAAATGGATAAGCAACATTTTGGGTTGGGGCCCTTCCTCTGCCTTGAAGGGTCCCTCCCCGAAGCTTTGCCTATCCATGTTGTCCTGAAATGCTTCCTGACCCACTGAGCTACTCCGCTTCCTTTGTAAATGAGCATCGGCAGTTCCTTGTTTCCACAAATGTTATCAGAAAGCCAAGGAGCATCTTCTTCACTCAGAGGGAGGTGTGTAAGCGGAACGAGCAGACAGAGGAGGTAGTTGAGGCAGGTATTATCACAGAATAAGACACATGGACAGGTACATGGATACGAAAGGTTTAGGAGAACATGGACCAAAGGCAGGCAAAGAGGACTAGCTTGGACAGCACTGGGCCTCTACTCAACTCTCACGGAGTTTGGAAGGATGAGGGGGTCCTCATAAATACTTACTGAATAGTGAAAGGATAGAGTGGATGTGGAGAGGATGTTTCCACTAGTGGGAGAGTCTAGGACCAGAGGTCATAGCCTCAGAATTAAAGGATGTTCCTTTATGAAAGAGATGAGGAGGAATTTCTTTAGGTGGTGAATCTGCAGAATTCTTTGCCACCGAAGGCTGTTGGGGCCAAGCCAATGGATATTTTTAAGGCAGAGATAGATAGATTCTAGCACGGCTGTCAGAGGTTATGGGGAGGAGTCAGGAGAATGGGGTTAGGAGGGAGAGATAGATCAGCCATGATTGGATGGCGGAGTAGACTTGATGGGCCGAATGGCATAATTCTGCTCCTATCACTTACACACTTATGACCTTATGACTTATGACCTTATGAACCTAGATGGGGCATCTTGGTTGGCATGGTTGTTGGATTGCAGGGCCTTTATCCGTGCTGCATGACTCTATGACACTACGACCCACTGCAGTTGGGTGGCAGGAGAGATGCGATACAATACGATAGAACTTTATTTATCCCAGGGGGAGGAATTGTACAGTTTGATACCCTTTTTAAGGATCTCCTGTGGCGTTCTGTGCTGCATCTTGGTGGAACCAATTTTTTTGCTGAAGGTGCTCCTGAGGTTGACCAGTGTGTGTCATGGAGGGGGTGATCTGTATTGTCCAGGATGCTCCGCAGTAGTAGGGAAGAAGGAAGCAGGCCCTTTATCGGCGCGAGTCCAGACCTACGAGATGCAGGAGAGTATCGGGGGTCTGTGCTTCAGTGCGCACAGGCTTACCAGGACTGCCACACGAAGAGAGCGGCATGAAGATGCCGCAGTAATCCCCTCAGGCAACGGGAGTCTCCACCCTGTGGAGTAATGCGGAAGGGAATGTTATGTTATCACAGGTTATATCACAATGACTTGCACAAATATAATCCATGCAGTGGCCTGAGATCTTTCATCGAGGCACCGCTCGCCAGCAATTTCACAGGTACAGAGGGAAATAGACAATAGACAATAGACAATAGGCAATAGGTGCAGGAGTAAGCAATTCGGCCCTTCAACTCAGCACCACCATTCAATGTGATCATGGCTGATCATCCACAATCAGTACCCCGTTCCTGCCTTCTCCCCATATCCCTTGATTCCGTTAGCCCTAAGAGCTATATCTAACTCTCTCTTTAAAACTATCCATAGAATTGGCCTCCACTGCCTTCTGAGGCTGAGAATTCGACAGATTTACATCTCTCTGGGTGAACACATTTTTCCTCATCTCCAATCTAAATGTCCGGCCCCTTATTCTTAAACTGTGGCCCCTGGTTCTGGACTCCCCCAACATCGGGAACATGTTTCCTGCCTCTAGTGTGTCCAATCCCTTAATAATCTTATATGTTTCAATAAGATCCCCTCTCAGTCTGAAGAAATGTCAGTATGAAGAAGGGTCTTGGCTCGAAACGTCATTAATTTCTTCTCTCCAGAGCTATCCCTCCATTCTCTGCTATTCCAAGTACCCACAGGAGTTTAGACACAAAGTGCGGGAGTAACTCCGTGCTTCAGGCAGCATCTCTGGAGAACATGGATAGATGACGTTTCGGGTCAGGACCCTTCTTCAGACCCCTCCGGACCCAAAACGCCACCCATCCATTGTCTCCAAAGATGCTGCCTGAGTTACTGAATTACTCCAGCACTTAGCGTTCATCTTCGGTATGAAGCAACATCTGCAGCTCCTTATCATTACCTCCGGGAATTTGTTTTAGGCTG
Source organism: Okamejei kenojei (assembly GCA_035221665.1). Lineage (NCBI taxonomy): Eukaryota > Metazoa > Chordata > Chondrichthyes > Rajiformes > Rajidae > Okamejei > Okamejei kenojei. The sequence continues at coordinate 64,233,355 of CM069142.1, read as the reverse complement.
AAGTACATGCACCTGTTGTGGCAAATTAAATGCACCAGAGGGCACTGTGCTACATAGTTCGGGGAAATGTCAACATGGAAATTGGAATGAAGTTAAATAGTAGATATTCGGAGAAGTCAACATGTTGAAGGATGACAGCATAGGCTTGGGGAACATCCTCAACATTAAACTATATGTGGTTAAAGTGGGAGCACGGTGGCACAGCGGTAGAGTTGCTGCTTTAAATCAGCAAAGACCCAGGTTCTAACCTGACTACGGGCGCTGTCTGTACGGAGTTTGTACGTTCTCACCGTGACCTGCGTGGGTTTTCCTCAGGTGCTCCGGTTTCCTCCCACACTCCAAAGACATGCCGGTTTGTAGGTTAATTGGCTTGGTAAAATTGTTACATTTTTCCCAGTGTGTGCAGGATAGTGTTAGTGTGCGGGGATCGCTGGTGGTTGCGGACTCGGTGGGCCGAGAGCCTGTTTCGTGCTGTATCTCTAAACTAAACTGGTTACAGCCACATTTACGCAACACACGACAAATAAATATACAATAAAAATATAACACAATAAATTATCAGTTACGCCAGATCATAGTGCAAGCTGAACTAAATCATGCAACCTTTGAACAGAGTACATAGTATATTTGGTGTGAAGTAAGGTTGTAGTTAGAATTGGGGATGGTGGTTTAAAGAACCTGATGGATGATGGGGAGAAGACATTCTTCATAAGTTTCGTTATTCAAAGTAGCAGAATCAGAATCAGGAACAGGCTCAGAATAAAATATTATTGGCCAAGTATGTATACATACAAGGAATTTGAGTTGGTGCTTTGCTCACACATGGTAAAAACAAGATTTCCAGCAGACAATTAAAAATATAACGTTACAATTTAAACGTGAAAATAACATGCCAGCGTAAAAAGAGGCTACAGACTTTTGGCTGTTGAGTAGAGCTACTGCTCATGGGAAGAAGCTGGTTTTATGCCTGGCTGTGGCAGCTTTAGGTCATTAGGTTAATTGGCCCATCGAATAGTGAAAGGCCTGGATAGTGTGGATGTGGAGAGGATTTTTCCACTGGTGGGAGAGTCTAGGACCAGAGCGCGTAGCCTCAGAATTAAAGGACGCTTCTTTAGGAAGGAGATGAGGAGGAATTTCTTTAGTCAGGTGGTGGTGAATCTGTGGAATTAATTGCCACAGAAGGCTGTGGAGGCCAAGTCAATGGATATTTCTAACGCAGAGATAGAGAGATTCTTGATTAGTACAGGTGTCAAGGGTTATGGGGAGAAGGCAGTTGGAAGGAACTGCGGATGCTGGTTTAAATCGAAGATAGACACAAAATGCTGGAGTAACTCAGCGGGACTGGCAGCATCTCTGGAGAGAAGGAAATGGGTGGAGGTTTCCCATTCCTTCTTTCCAGAAATGCTGCCTGTCCCGCTGAGCTGCTCCAATGTTTTGTGTCTGTCTCCGGTTTGTAAGTTGGTTGGCTTCCGTCAATTGTCCCTGGTGTGTCGGAGAGTGCTGTTGTATGTGGCGATGGCTGGTCGGCGTGCACTCAGTGGCCAAAGGGATCTTATAGAAACTTACAAAATTCTTAAGGGGTTGGATAGGCTAGATGCAGGAAGATTGTTCCCGATGTTGGGGAGGTCCAGAACAAGGGGTCACAGTATAAGGATAAGGGGGAATTCCTTTAGGACCGAGATGAGGAAAACATTTTTCACACAGAGAGTGGTGAGTCTCTGGAATTCTCTGCCACAGAAGGTAGTTGAGGCCAGTTCATTGGCTATATTTAAGAGGGAGTTAGATGTGGCCCTTGTGGCTAAAGGGATCAGGGGATATGGAGAGAAGGCAGGTACAGGATACTGAGTTGGATGATCAGCCATGATCATATTGAATGGCGGTGCAGGCTCGAAGGGCTGAATGGCCTAGTCCTGCACCTATTTTCTATGTTTCTATGTTTCTATGTCGCACCCTGGCCACTCCCTCTTCTCCTCTCTCCCATCGGACAAAAGATATAGAAGTGTGAAAACGTACACTACCAGATTCAGGGACAGTTTCTTCCCAGCTTCTAACAGGCATCTGAATCATCCTACCACACCTAGAGAGCAGTCCTGAACTATTATCTAGGTGACCCTCGGACTATCCTTGATCGGACTTTACTATTTTTTTGGATCGGATAAATGATCGGACTTTACTGGCTTTACCTTGCACTAAACATTATTCCCTTATCATGTATCTACGCACTGTAAATGGCTCGATTGTAACCATGTATTGTCTCTCCGCTGACTGGATAGCACGCTACAACAGCTTTTCACTGTACCTCGATACACGTGACATGTAACCAAACAGATAACTGCTAACGTGGAGTGAATGCTGACAATGGATAGATTGTCTGTCAGTGTGAGGAATTTCTTCCAGTGAATCACTGACCAGTTTGTTCATCTCATGCCCATTGTCTTCTTTATCACTAGTACCAATGTTCACAGGAAGAAGAAATCTAGAGACCGAATTTGCAATTTTGTAGTCTTACTTTTATATTCAACAATTCGGCAAATGTGGCATTAAATCTTACATTTAATCAGGTTAAAATGTAAAGTTTGCATCCATGTAGGACAACTAGAGTTACTGTGCTACTGCCAACCTCATTGGAGACCATCTCTGATCGGACATATGGGGAGAAGGTGTGAGAATGGGGTTAGGAGGTAGAGATAGGTCAGCCATGATCGAATGGCGCAGTAGTGATGACATGATGGGCCTAATGGCCTAATTCTGCTCCTATCACTGATGACCTTATGACCTCATCGCCAGTGTTGTGACTGAAGTGGCCCAGGGTAAAATTCTCAACATGAACATTCCACTGAAGTGCCAAGGGTGTGTTCTTACTTTGAAAGCACGGTATGAATGCTGATTGATGCTATCAGCATCTTTAATCTTTTTTAAGGAATGTGTCCTTGGACTGTGCACATTGCTGGAGAGACCAAAATTGTTTGCCCAGTACTGGTCACCTAGAAAATAAGTGTCTAGGAAGGAACTGCAGATGCTGGCTTACAGCGAAGCTAGATACATCATGATGGAGTAACTCAGCGAGACAGGCAGCATTTCTGGAGATAAGGAATAGGTGATGTTTTGGGCCGATTCAACAGCTATTTCCAATTATTTAGTAAGGGCGGAATGGTGGCGCAGGTGGTAGAGCTGCCGTCTCACCGCACCAGAGACCCGGGTTTGATCCTGACCTCGGGTGCTGAGATTACACGTTCTCCCTGTGTCTGCGTGTGGTTCCTCCGGGTGCTCCGGTTTCCTCCCACATCACAAAGATGTACAGGTTTGTAGGTTGTGCCGTAGAATTTAAGGGCCATCATATTTAGTTTAGTTTGGAGGCAGCCCCTTTCGGCCCACCGAGTCTGCAACGATCTGCGATCCCCGCATACCAGCATTACCCTACGCACACTGGGGACAAGTTACATTTATCTCAAGCCAATTAACCCAACAAACCTGTACGTCTTTGGAGTGTGGGAGCAAACCAAAGATCTCGAAGAAAATCCACGCAGGACACAGGGAGAGCGTATAAACTCCATACAGACAAGCACCCGTGGTCAGGATCGAACCCGGGTCTCTGGCGCCGTAAGGCAGCAACTCTACCCCTGCGCCACTGTGCCAACCCTCTACGCCACCATGCCCCCCTCTACGCCACCATGCCACGTCATATGACGGAGCATAAAGTTTACCTTTGATTGATAATGAGGACAAGTGTGAGTTTATATACTTAAATAAGTAGAGATTACAAGATTAGAGTTTAACTTCAATTGAGATATGATTTGTTATTAGTATCACTGATTGAGAATCAACTACTTAAAACCTAAAGTCAATTTTACATATAGTGGCTTGCAAAAGTATTCATACCCCTTGAACTTTTCCACATTTTGTCATGTTACAACCACAAACGTAAATGTATTTTATTGAGATTTTATGTGATAGACCAACACAAAGTGACGCATAATTGTGGAAAGAAAATGATACATGGTTTTCACATTTTTTTACAAATAAAAAACTGAAAAGTGTGGCGTGCAAAAGTATTCAGCCCCCTTTACTCTGATACCCCTAAATAAAATCCAGTGCAACCAATTGCCTTCAGAAGTCACCTAATTAGTAAATGGAGTCCACTTGTGTGTAATCTAATCTCAGTATAAATATAGCTGTTCTGTGAAAGCCTCAGACGTTTGTTAGAGAACATTAGTGAACAAAGAGCATCATGAAGCCCAAGGAACACACCAGACAGGTCAGGGATAAAAGTGTGGAGATTTTAAAGCAGGGTTAGGTTATAAAAAAATATCCCAAGCTTTGAACATCTCACGGAGCACTGTTCAATCCATCATCAGAAAATAGCCACAAGGCTCAACTGCAAACCTACCAAGTCATGGCCGTCCACCTAAACTGACAGGCTGGGCAAGGAGAGCATTGATCAGAGAAGCAGTCACGAGGCCCATGGTAACTCTGGAGAAGCTGCAGAGATCCACAACTCAGGTGGGAGAATCTGTCCACAGGAAAACTATTAATCGTGCACTCCACAAATCGGGCCTTTATGGAAGAGTGGCAAGAAGAACACCATTGTTGAAACAAAGCCATAAGAAGTCCCGTTTGCAATTTGCCACAAGCCATTTGGGGCACACAGCAAACATGTGGAGGAAGGTGTTCTGGTCTGATGAGACCAAAATTGAAGTTTTTAGCCTAAATGCAAAATGCTATGTGTGGCGTAAAACTAACACTGCACATCACCCTGAACACACCATTCCCACTGTGAAACATGGTGGTGGCAGCATCATGCTGTGGGGATGCTTTTCTTCAGCAGGGACAGGGAAGCTGGTCAGAGTTGATGGGAAGATGGATGGAGCCAAATACAGGGCAATCTTGGAAGAAAACCTGTTAGAGTCTGCAAAAGACTTGAGACTGGGGCAGAGGTTCACCTTCCAGCAGGACAATGACCCTAAACATACAGCCAGAGCTACAATGGAATGGTTTAGATCAAAGCATATTCATGTGTTAGAATGGCCCAGTCAAAGTCCAGACCTAAATCCAATTGAGAATCTCTGGCAAGGCTTGAAAATTGCTGTTCACAGGTGTTCTCCATCCAATCTGACTGAGCTTGAGCTATTTTGCAAAGAAGAATGGGCAAAAATTTCAGTCTCTAGATGTGCAAAGCTATAGAGACATACCCCAAAAGCATTGCAGCTGCAATTGCAGCGAAAGGTGGTTCTACAAAGTATTGACTCAGGGGGGATGAATACTTTTGCACGCCACACTTTTCAGTTTTTTATTTGTAATAAAATTTGGAAACCATGTATCATTTTCCTTCCACTTCACAATTATGCACCACTTTGTGTTGGTCTATCACATCAAATCCCAATAAAATACATTTACGTTTGTGGTTGTAACTTGACAAAATGTGGAAAAGCTCAAGGGCTATGTATACTTTTGGGAAAAAACAATAAAAAGATTTTTTTATATAATAATAATAATAATAAGTAGACTAACGTTGCCCAAATGTTGCAAGACTAATGGATTCCGATGTTCAGATCGGTCTGTGTGTATTCGATACTCAGATATAGACCTTTGACATGTACATCACTGGGATAAGTTGGCAAATACAAGAACAAGAGTAGGCACTTTTGGGGAACTGTGTCTCACGTAAGGAAAGATGTTCCACAATAATCTCTCGCTCAGTGTCAACAACACCAAGGGACTAAGGCAATCAGTGAAACATGGTTGCAGGAGGGCTGTGATTGGAAACTAAATATTCCAGGATTTCGTTGCTTCAGGTGTGATATAGTTGGAGGGACCAGAGGGTGGAGGTGTTGCATTGCTTGTCAGAGAAGATATTACAGCAGTGCTTTAGCAGGATAGATTAGAGGGCTCGTCTAGGGAGGCTATTTGGGTGGAAATGAGAAGTGGGATTGGTGTAGCAACACTTTTAGGGGTGTATTATAGACCGCCAAATGGGGAGCGTGAATTGGAAGAGCAAATATGTAAGGAGATAGCAGATATTAGTAGTAAGCACAAGGTAGTGATTGTGGGAGATTTCAATTTTCCAAAAATAGACTGGGAAACACATTCTGTAAATGGGCTGGATGGTTTGGAGTTTGCAAAACGTGTGCAGGATAGTTTTTTGCAGCAGTACATAGAGGTATCGACCAGAGAAGGGGCAGTGCTGGACCTCCTGTTAGGAAATTAGGCAGGTCAGGTGATGGAGGTATGCGTTGGTGAGCACTTCGGGACCAGTGATCACAATACCATTAGTTTCAATATAATTATGGAGAGAGTCAGAACTGGACCTAGGGTTGAGATTTTTGATTGGTGAAAGGCTAACTTTGAGGGAATGCGTAAGGATTTAAAAGGAGTGAATTGGGACATTTTGTTTTATGGGAAGGATGTAGAAGAGAAATGGAGGACATTTAAAGTGGAAATTGTAAGAGTACAGAATCTTTATGTCCCTGTTAGGTTGAAAGGAAATAGTAAAAATTGGAAAGAGCCATGGTTTTCAAGGGAAATTGGACACTTGTTTCGAAAAAAGAGATATATCTACAATAATTATAGGAGGCATGGAGTAAATGAGGTGCTAGAGGAGTATAAAGAATGTAAAAAGAATCTTAAGAAAGAAATTAGAAAGGCTAAAAGAAGATATGAGGTTGCTTTGGCAAGAAAGGTGAAAGTAAATCCAAAGGGTTTCTACAGCTATATTAATAGCAAAAGGGTAACGAGGGATAAAATTGGACCATTAGCGAGCCATAATGGACAGCTATCTGCAGAGCCAAAAGAGATGGGGGAGATATTGAAAAATTTATTTTCTTCGGTATTCACCAAGGAGAAGGATATTGAACTCTGTGAGGTAAGGGAAAAAAGTAGAGTAGCCATGGAAACTATGAGATTCAAAGAGGAGGAAGTATTGACACTTTTGAGAAATATAAAAGTGGATAATTCTCCAGGTCCTGACAGGATATTCCCTAGGACATTGAGGGAAGTTAGTGTAGAAATATCAGGAGCTATGACAGAAATATTTCAAATGTCATTAGAAACGGGAATAGTGCCGGAGGATTGGCGTACTGCGCATGTTGTTCCATTGTTTAAAAACGGTTCAAAGAATAAACCTAGCAATTATAGACCTGTTAGTTTGACGTCAGTGGTGGGCAAATTAATGGAAAGGATACTTAGAGATAATATATATAAGCATCTGGATAAACAGGGTCTGATCAGGAACAGTCAACATGGATTTGTGCCTGGAAGGTCATGTTTGACAAACCTTCTTGAATTTTTTGAAGAGGTTACTAGGGAAATTGATGAGGGTAAAGCAGTGGATATTGTCTATATTGATTTCAGTAAGGCCTTTGACAAGGTTCCCCATGGAAGGTTGGTTAAGATAGTTCAATCTTTGGGTGTTAATGGCGGAGTAGCAAGATAGATTCAACAGTGGCTGAATGAGAGAAGTCAGAGAGTAATGGTGGATGGCTGTTTGTCAGGTTGGAAGCCGGTGATCAGTGGGGTGCCTCAGGGATCTGTGTTGGGTCCACTGTTGTTTGTCATGTATATCATTGATCTGGATGATGGGGTGGAAAATTGGATAAGTAAGTATGCAGATGATACTAAGATAGGTGGTGTTGTGGATAATGAAGTAGATTTTCAACGTCTACAGAGAGATTTGGGCCATTTAGAAAAGTGGGCTGAAAGATGGCAGATGGAGTTTAATGCTGATAAGTGTGAAGTGCTACATCTTGGCAGGACAAATCAAAACAGGACGTACATGGTAAATGGTAGGGAATCGAGGAATGCGGTGGAACAGAGGGATCTAGGAATAACTGTACATAGTTCCCTGAAGGTGGAATCGCATGTAGATAGGGTGGTAAAGAAAGCTTTTGGTGTGCTGGCCTTTATAAATCAGAGCATTGAATATAGTAGGGAAGTAATGTTAAAATTGTACAAGGCATTGGTAAGACCAATTCTGGAGTATGGTGTACAATTTTGGTCGCCTAATTATAGGAAAGATATCAACAAAATAGAGAGAGTACAGAGGAGATTTACTAGAATGTTGCCAGGGTTCCAGCAACTATGTTACAGAGAAAGGTTGAACAAGTTATGTCTTTATTCTTTGGAGCGCAGAAGGTTAAGGGGGGACTTGATTGAGGTCTTTAAAACGATGAAAGGGATAGACAGAGTTGACGTGGATACGTTTTTCCCATTGAGGGTAGGGAAGATTCAAACAAGAGGGCATGACATGAGAATTAAGGGACAGAAGTTTAGGGCTAACATGAGGGGGAACTTCTTTACTCAGAGGGTGGTGGCTGTGTGGAATGAGCTTCCAGCAGAAGTGGTGAGGCAGGATCGATTTTAACATTTAAAAGTAAAGTGGATAGGTATATGGACGTGAAGGGAATGGAGGGGTATGGTCTGAGTGCAGGTAGATGGGACTAGGGGAAAACAAATGGTCGGCACGGACTGGAAGGGCCGAGAGGGCCTGTTTCCGTGCTGTAATTGTTATATGGTTACATGGTTATAATTGTCTAGGAAAGAACTGCAGATGCTGGTTTACATCGAAAATAGACACAAATGCTGGAGCAACTCAGCGGGACAGGCAGCATCTCTGGAGAGAAGGAACGGGTGACGCTGCCTGACCCGCTGAGTTACTCCAGCATTTGTGTCCATCTTCAAGGAACTAATCAATGACTTCAAAAAAAGGAAGTCAGGAGACAATATGGCCCATACTGCCAAACACTTCAAGTGCCCTTCCCATTCCCACTCTGACCTTTCTGTCCTGGGCCTCCTCCATTGTCAGAGTGAGGCCCAATGCAAATTGGAGGAACAGCAGCTCCTATTTCGCTTGGGCAGCTTACATCCCAGCAGTATGAATATTGATTTCTCTAATGTCAAGTAACCCCGGCATTCCCTCTCTCTCTGCCCCTCCCCCACTTAGTCATCGTACTCATTTCACTGTCATGTTTCATGTATTTTGTGTTTCATGTATTTCGTGTTTTTATGGCTCTTTGCAGATCAATTTCTCTCCTGGGATAAATAAAGTTCTATCATATCGTATCGTCGTCCTGTTGAGCTTCACTGTCTGCAACACCCGTTATTACCTCCCCCACAACCAACAATGGACCATTGTGGGCTCCACCATTCCTTGATCATTGTTGCATTTAGCATATCTTTCATTAATTTGTTCTTTTTACCTTCTATGTCTCTCGTTTCCCTTTCACCTGACCCTCAGTCTGAAGGAGGGGCCTTTTCTCCAGAGATGCTGCCTGACCCTCTGAGTTTGCTTTTGTGTCTATCTGCCAGTTTTCTCTGGTGGATCAGCGTGGAGAGAGTTAATAGTTTCAAATTCCTAGGTGTTCACATCTCAGATGACCTGTTCTGGGCACAACACTTTGATGAAATCACAAAGAATGTGCCCCAGTGCCTCTATTTTCTTGAAAGTTTAAAGAGACTTGGCATGGCACTGAATACTCTAGCAAACTTCTACAGATGCACTGTACAAAGTGTCCTAACTCTGGAATTTGGAAAAGCACAGGAACAGCTCTTTGTCCCATGATGTTTGTGCCGAACATCAAAGGTTCAAAGGTTCAAAGGTTCTTTATTAATCACATACACCAATTGGTGCAGTGAAATGTGTATTGCCATTGCAGCACATAAATAAAGAATACAAACATAACAATAATAAAGCAATTTAAACATAAAAACATCCCCCCCACAATGGTTCCGACTGTGAGGGAAGGCACAAAGTCCAGTCCCCATCCCCATGTTCACCCATAGTCGGGCCTATTCAGGCCTCTGCAGTCGCCACTACGGAGGCCCGATGTTCCAGGCCGTTCTCGCCGGATGATGGTGCTCCGGCGTCGGGAGAATCCTCACAGTGGCATGGGAAACCTGGAACGGCCGCCTCCTTACCAGGGACCGCGGCTTCCGAAGCCAACAGGCCGCGCTGGATGGAGCTCCACCACTGGCGATCTCGGCGAAAGATCCCAGGCTCCCGATGTTAAAGTCCCGCCGCCGGCAACCGGCCACTCCACAGACCCGCAGCTCCGCGATGTTCCAATCGGCGGATACAGCATTCCGGATGTCCAGCGCAGCGACCCGGGCAAGGCATCGCCCGCTCCGCGATAGTGCTCCAGCGCTGCGCCGCCGTAGAAGCCTAGGTTCTGTGCGGCCCCCTCAGAAAGCGCCGCTCCAGGCCCCGCTGGTAGGCAGCGAGGACGGGTCGAAGGTGCTGCCCGGAGAAAAGCCGCCTCTCCGACCAGGTAGGGACCCTGTAAAGCAGTTTCCCCCTCCCCCCCCAACCCCCCACATAAAAAAGACTAAAGGGCCTGTCCTACCAGCATCCGACTCCATGCGGTGAGCGCGACCAAACCGGCAGCGGGGGCCGTGCGGAGGTTGGGTGATCCTGTACAGGGACATTTCCAACAGCATGCGCCTGGATGCGAAGAGCGCGACCAAACCGGCAGCGGGGGCCGTGCGGAGGTGGGGTGAGTGACGCAACGCAGCGCAAAGTGAGGCGAACTTGGAGCGAAGTCTTAAAGGTAAGTTCGCCAGGACAGAGAGGCACACACAGAGAGGGGCACAGAGGCACCTACAGAGAGGGTCACGGAGGCACACACAGAGAGGGGCACAGTGGCACACACAGAGAGGGTCACGGAGGCACGACGTCGAGGCGGTGTGTAATGTGTCGAGGCGCCTGCGAGCCGACAAGCCGTTGCCGCGCGGAATTTTTGAACATTGTCAGTTTTTCGGAGCCCCACGCGAGATCGGGACGAACTCCGCACAATTCCGCACGGCTCCGGCGATCGAAGTGGGACCGGCCCCGCGACGCCGGACGGCTCAAGCGACCACGTTAGGTCGCGCTCATCGCATGGAGTTGCATGCTGGTGGGACAGGCCCTTAACGCTCCAGAAACAAAAGACTATAACTCTCTAAAAATAAGAAAAAAGAGGTGAAAAAAATGGACAGCCGCAGGCTGGGCAGCCATACCCATACAGGACGGCGCCCCCTTCTTGGTTTTCTTGCAAATTGGTTTAACATGATGCCAAGTTAAACCAATCTCTGCCTGCAGCAAACATGTTCCCGATGTTGGGGGAGTCCAGAACTAGGGGCCACTGTTTAAGAATAAGGGGTAAGCCATTTTAAAACGGAGATGAGGAAACGTTTTTTGTGAGTCTGTGGGATTCTCTGCCTCAGAGGGCGGTGGAGGCCAGTTCTCTGGATACTTTCAAGAAAGTGCTAGATAGGGCTCTTAAAGATAGCGGAGTCAGGGGATATGGGGAGAATGCAGTAAGGGAATACTGATTGGGGATGATCAGCCATGATCACATTGAATGGCGGTGCTGGCTCGAACGGCCGAATGGCCTCCTCCTGCACCTATTGTCAAATGTCTATTGTCTATTGCACATGATCCGTATTCCTCCATTCCCTGCATATTCCCGAGGTGCCACGAGGTGGAGGCCTTCCTGTGGTGCCAAAGGCTCGTCGGACTTCGGGACCGGTAACCCGCCCGAAGGCTCTTCGGTCGGCGTAACCTGGAGGGAGCTGGAGGAGTCGGGTGCAAGGAGCAAGGAGGGTGAACCGGGGTAATGCCTCCAGCGCCTTCAAGGTCAGCTGCAGGAGGTGCTGAGGGGCCCTGTCTCCTTGCTAAGTAAACAAAACAAAACATTTAGTAAGAAAGAACTGCAGCTGCTGGTAATATCAAAGGTAGACACAAAATGCTGGAGTAACTCAGCGGGTCAAGTAGCATCTCTGGAGAGAAGGAATGGTTTCCGTTCTAAAGAAGGGTCTTGAGCCGAAACGTCACCCATCTCTTCTCTCCAGAGATGCTGCTTGACCAGCTGAGTTACTCCAGCATTTTGTGTCTATAAACGAAACATTTTGTGTCTATCTTCAGTCGGAAAATGTTTTAGATTCGAGGTAGAATTCTGATTAGGGCAACTAATGCCAAGGATCACCTCGGAACATCAGGCCTTTGCCTCAACCCACAGAAAGAATAATTCCAGGAACATGCAGTAATGCAGAAACCAATAAGGAAAGTGAGGACCTCGAAAGTGAGGTTTGGGAAATGTACTGTTTTAATGATCAAAATTACATCACTCAGCCTCTGTTAAACAAGTGTATCTCAGTTTACATTAATCACAGGTCTCGTGAAAGGGAAAGAGTGCCGCACCTTAAAAGGAGGATAAGCGGCAAATGATAAAGCCGTTACATGTGGTAAAATGCCCAAGGGATATTAATGAGGTTGGTTTCCGCCCTCTCACCACATTGTTAACGCTCCTTGTTGTGTAAACGCCGGCTTTGTGAGAAATTTTCAACTCAGATAATAGCCCATGTTTAACAAGCAGCTCGATTGTCACCTTACCAAAGAATCGAGACAGTGCACAAAAGCATTACGTGCCGTTACATGCATCCTGATTGGAAAATATATCACAGGCATTCATCATCCCTGGGACTAAAACCTAGAACCCCCCTCCCCAGCGGCTCTGTCGAATCACCTTCACCAGGACTACAGCGGTTCTAGAGGTCATCTCCCTGCCACCTTCCCAAAGGCAATTAGGGATAGGCAGTAGATGCTACCCTGGTAGTAAAAGCCCTGTGGCCAAACGATGAATTAATAAAACTCTGCATTCAATTACTTTTATAAGCACAAAGTACTCGTGCTATAAAACCAGGATAAGCGCTCCCAACCAAGAAAACAAGCAGAGATATATAGATTCTTGATTAGTACGGGTGTCAGAGGTAATGGGGAGAAGGGAGGAGAATGGCGTTAGGAGGGAGAGATAGATCAGCCATAATTGAATGGCGGAATAGACCGATGGGCCGAATGACTTAATTGTATTCCTATTCCTTATGACCTTATGAACATTTTTCCAACAACCAAGAAACCAAGAAGATATTTTTAAGGCAGATATAGATAAATTGTTGATTAGCTCGGGTGTCAGGGGTTATGGGGAGAAGGCAGGAGAATGGGGTGAGGAGGGAGAGCTAAATCTGCCATGGGTGGAATGGGACGAATGGGCCGAAAGTCAAGGGATATGGGGAGAAAGCAGGAAATGGGTACATTTTAAATGATGAGCCATGATCATAATGAGTGGTAGTGCAGGCTCGAAGTGCCGAATGGCCTACTCCTGCACCTATTTTCTATGAATGGCCTAATTCTGTTCCTATTACTTATGACCTTATGACCTTATGAAAACCAAGCCCAAGGCCAAAGTAGTATCTAAACTGTTTTTACACACTTACGCTATGAGGACCATAACTAGCTCCATTTGCAACGATAAGCTACCTACATGTTAACAAGCACATAAAGATTGATTGTGTGAATTCAAGTATATCATTGGGATTATCAAGAGGGCACCTCCCTTCACTGGTCTTCCATTGAGTTAGGCCCACGACACCTCGGAAAGCAGTTGAGGGGGGCATCCCAGAACAACACCTGCTCTCACCATCTATGCACTCCCTCTCCCTCCATCCCTCCCCCACCCAAGTTGCACCAGCTTCTCGTTCTCACCTAGCAAACAGCAAGAAATGGCCTGTTTCCTATATCATCGTTACTTTTTTGTGTATCTTTCATTCATTGGTTCTCTATCTCTCTACATCTCCATCCAGATCTCTCATTTCTCTTTCCCCTGACCCCCAGTCTGAAGAAGGGTCTCGACCTGAAAGGTCACCCATCCCTTCTCTCCAGAGATGCTGCCTGTCTGGCTGAGTTACTCCAACATTTTGTGTCTATCCACCCTACCAGCATCTACAATGGAAAGGAAACTACAGACAATAAGTTCACTCAAACAAATGTCACGCACTCGCGTCCTGTCTTACACTTATCCTACCCCATCATTAAACGTCCTATCCTACCCCATCATCTATCAACCTCACACAAAACTGAGATACACTTAAGCCCTGTCCCACTTTCCCAAATTACTCACAAATTCTTCCGAGTTTTCCCCTTGATTCAAACTCGGAGATGCCAGCCGTAGGTACTCGGAGCTATTTTTTTTACCGGTGGACATTTTTCAACATGCTGAAAAAACGTCCCGACTTACCTGATGCCCCGAGTACCTACGGCTGGCATTACAAGCCGCTACGAAACATCTGCGGACTCCTACGGACTCGCTACGGACATTCTCCGAGTTTGAATCAAGGGGAAAACTCGGGAGAATTCATGAGTAACTTGGGAAAGTGGGACAGGGGTTTTACACAGAATACACTAACAAAGAAATGCACATATTGCAACAATGTGCAAGAACGCACTCTGAATTTCCAGGTCAAGCTAAAATAGCCACAGAACATAAAACTACGGCACAGGAACAGGCCCATCAGCCCACAATGTCTGTGGCGAACAAGATGCCAAGTTAAACTGATCTCATCTGCCTGCTCATGGTCCATATCCCCCTATTCCCTGCACTTCCATGTGCCTACCTAAATGCCACTATCGTATCTACCACCACCACCACCCCTGGCAGCACGTTCCAGGCCCCAGCCACTCTCTGTGTAAAGAGTCTTGCCACGCATATCTCCATTAAACTTTCCCCCTCTCACCCCTATAGCGATGCCCTCCAACATTGGACTTTTCCACTCTTGGAAAAAAGGTTCTGTCTATCCTCTTCATAATTTTATACACTTCCATCAAGTCTCCCCTCGACCTTCAATGTTAGCTAGAAACATAGAAACATAGAAAATAGGTGCAGGAGGAGGCCATTTGGCCCTTCGAGTCAGCACCGCCATTCATTGTGATCATGGCTGATCGTCTCCAATCAATAACCCGTGCCTGCCTTCACCCCATATGTATTGATTCCACTAGCCCCTAGAGTATCTAACTCACTCCTAAATCCATCCAGTGACTTGGCCTCCACTGCCCTCTGTGACAGGGAATTCCACAAATTCACAACTCTCTGGGTGAAAACGTTTTTTCTCACCTCAGTCTTAAATGGCTTCCCCTTTATTCTAAGACTGTGGCGCCTGGTGGTGGACTCGCCCAACAGTGGCAACATTTTTCCTGCATCTAGCTTGTCCAGTCCTTTTATAATTTTATATGTTTCTATAAGACTTCCCTTCATCCTTCTAAACTCCAGTGAATACAAGCCTAGTCTTTTCAATCTTTCCTCATATGACAGTCCCGCCATCCCAGGGATCAATCTCATAAACCTACGCTGCACATGTTCCAGAGAACTAGCTGGCCAATCTGGAAAATAGTATATTTATATTTACATAAAATGTATAAACTCATGAGGGGAATTGATAGGGTGCATGCGCAGAGTCTTTCACCCAGCCTGGACGCAACCCAGACCATCACACCAACCAACCTCCCTTCCATTGACTCCATTTAAACCTCACGCTGCCACGGCAAGGCCAGCAGCATAATTAAGAACCAGTCACACCCCAGCCACTCCATCGTCTCCCCTCCCATCAGGCGAATGGTATAGAAGTGTGAAAACGCACACTTCCAGATTCAGGGAGTTTCTTCCCAGCTGTTATCAGGCAACTGAATCATCCCACCACAACTGGAGAGCTGAGCTACTATCTACCTCTTTGGTGACCCTCGGACTATCCTCGATCGGACTTTACTGGCTTTACCTTGCATTAAACGTTATTCCCTTATCATGTATCTGTACACTGCGAATGGCTCGATTATAATCATGTACTGTATTGTCTTTCCACTGACTGGATAGCACGCAACACAAGCTCTTCACTGCACCTCGGTACACGTGATAATAAACTAAACTGAATCCAAGGGGAATTCAAGAACCATGGGACATAAGTTTAAGGCGAGAGGTGAATTGGTCACCTGGAGATTATCTGTGGTCTGATAATTAAATTTGCGGATGATATAAAAATTGGTGCAGTTGCAGAGAGTAAGGTAGGGTTTACCTAAGGATACAGAGGGACACAGGCCAGTCTGAAGAAGGGTCCAGACCCGCAACATCATCCATTCCTTCTCTCCAGAGATGCTGCCTGTCCCGCTGAGTTACTCCAGCATGTTGTGTCTACCTTCGGTGTAAGCCTACATCTGCAGCTCCTCCCTGCACAACTCAGATCTGCTGGAAGGTTTGATAGAGTGGTCGCTGGCAGGTGGAATTTAATCCAGAAGAGTGAGAGATAATCGGTGAGCAGTTTTGGGCACCATATCTGAGGAAGGATGTGCTGGCTTTGGAGAGGGTCCAGAGGAGGCTTAGAAGAATGATCCCAGGAATGAGTAGGTTAACCTATGATGAGCGTTTGTCGGCACTGGGCCTGTAACTCGCTGGAGTTTAGAAGCATGATGCGGGACCTCATTGAAACATGCAGATTAGTGACAGGCTTGGATAGAGTGGTTGTGGAGAGGATGTTTCCACTAGCGGGAGAGTCTAGGACTAGAGGTCTTAGCCTTCGATTTTAAAGAACGTTCTTTTAGAAAGGAGATGAGGAGAAATTTCTTTAGTCAGAGGGCGGTGAACCTGTGGAATTCTTTGCCACAGACGGCTGTGGCAGTCCAAGAGGCTGTGGACATTTTTAAGGCAGAGATAGACAGATTTGTGATTAGTACGGGTGCCAGGGGTTATGGGGAGAAGGTAGGAGAATGGGGTTAGGAGGGAGAGATAGACCAGCCAGGATTGAATGGCGGAATAGACTTGATGGGCCGAATGGCTGAATTCTGCCCCTATCACTTATGACCTTCTGACGTTATAATGCAACTTGGGTAGTCTAATACTGGCTGGATCTATACAGAAGACTACAATGACCTTGGTAGCACTGATGTACAGAGAGAACTTGGAATGCTTGTTCATACCCCTGAAAATGTTGATGCGGGTGGATAGGGTAGTAAAGAATGCATTCAGCTTCCTTGCCTTAATCGGCAGGGATATCATGTTGCAGCTGCTCTGGCATTGGTTAAGGTACACCTGGAATATTTGTAGCAAGGAACTGCAGACAGGGCCGGCCTTAGGAGGTGCGGGGCCCAATTGGGAAATTTATTCATAGAAATATAAATAAATAATTATAAATAAGTCACGTGTCGTGAGTAATATGACAATTCAGGGGAGAGTTCCTTTCACAGCGTGTGGGGAGTCTAGCCGGGGGTAAAGTTGCGGGGAGGGCAGGAGCATTGAGAAGGAGGGGGTCGGGTTCATGCCAGTAACTCGCTCACTCACCGCTGCCGCGGTGCTCCGGGCGCGGAGCCACCGCATTGTGGTCGCATTGTGGCCAGCTCGCCGGACAGCGGAACCGACTGCCACCTCAGCGCCTTTTGCCGGCCCGCTCACCTCTGGCTGCGCTCTCCGTCTGAACAGCGAGGGGACCAGCGTCAAGAGCAAAGAACATAGAGCGGAGTGGGTCAGCGGGTGATGGATAACATCACGGCGGCGGTGGAGCTTACTCCTGTGTCAGCGCGAACAAGGGATCAATTGAGGTTACTCGCACTGACATATGGGTAAGCGGCACCGCCCGCTGTCCTGTTATCCATTGCCTGCTGACCCACTCTTGAGCTGGATGATACCCGGCCGACCCCCTCCTTCTCAATGCTCCTGCCCTCCCCGCATCTTTACCCCAGGACAGACTACCCACACGCTCTGAAAGGAACTTCCCCCCCCCCCCCCCCCCCCCAGCAGCGCTGTCCTTTTACAGCCGCTTCCCACTTTACAGCCGCTTCCCATCGGATGCTAGCAATGAGGGATAGACTTGGCTGTCCCTCAGTACAGTAATATCGTTCTTGATGTTGCTGTACTTAGGGATAACAAAGTCTATCTTTCTTGGATAACAAACTAACCTTCGGCCTCCAAGATGCAGGTACATTTTCTAGCAATGTTACAAAATTTTGAGATTTTAAAAATCAAGTCTGCAATTTATCCCATCAGATAAAGCACAAAAAGAAGTTTAATTTGACACCTAATTCACTTTCATATCTTCAGTATTAAAAAAAGTTATGGCCATTTTCATACTCGGAAATTAGCTTGGGACGTTTCAATAGACAATAGACAATAGGTTCAGGAGTAGGCCATTTGGCCCTTCGAGCCAGCACCGCCATTCAATGTGATCATGGCTGATCATCCACAATCAGTACCCCGTTCCTGCCTTCTCCCCATATCCCCTGACTCCGCTATTGAAAGCATCCAAGGAACCTGCCTCCACCGCCCTCTGAGGCAGAGAATTCCACAGACTCACCACTCTCTGTGAGAAAAAGTGTTTCCTCGTCTCCGTTCTAAATGGCTTACTGCTTATTCTTAAACTGTGGCTCCTGGTTCTGGACTCCCCAACATCAGGAACATGTTTCCTGCCTCTAGCGTGTCCAAGCCCTTAACAATCTTATACGTTTCAATGAGATACCCTCTCATCCTTCTAAACTCCAGAGTGTACAAGCCCAGCTGCTCCATTCACTCAGCATATGACAGTTCCGCCATCCCGGGAATTAACCTTGTAAACCTACGCTGCACTCCCTCAATAGCAAGAATGTCCTTCCTCAAATTAGGGGACCAAAACTGCACACAATACTCCAGGTGCGGTCTCACTAGAACTCTGTACAACTGCAGAAGGACCTCTTTGCTCCTATATTTGATTCATCTTGTTATAAAGGCCAACATGCCATTTCTTAGTGCTAACGGCAGGTACTCGGGAAACGTGGTAACTCGTGAAGATTTTTCAACGTTGAAAAATGTCCACTAGTATAATATACTCAGGATGTAAAAATGTGATACTTTTTAACGCGTAGTCATACCATAGTAGCTCGTGAATTTAGCGTAGTAGGACCTGGTGTCCTATATCACTATTGTATGTTCATGATGGAAATAAGAATATTCATTACCTTTGAATTGTATTATGTAACCCTCCCATAATTTCTGAGTTCCATTTCACAATTTCTATCAGACATACAGAATGTTGCAAGGTAATATTCTGCCCAAACTCAGTTGTATCTTTCTATCTCAATAAATATCACAAAATATGCCATTGTTTCAGCCACATTATGACAAAATATAGAATGTAGGTTATTTGTTATGTCATCCCATCCCAGAAACAACAAAGAAGAACATTTGTGTTAGTAATTTACGAGCATGTACATAGTTTGAACCATATCCAACAAAATGTTGTGATAATTGCATAAAGGGTTTTATTGTCTAAGAAATTTGGTGCGGAATGATAATCCATCTCACTACTCATTTAGGCAAATCCCAAGCTATAGATACTTTTCCCCCACACCCAATCCCCCTCGCCCGAACTTCATTGAACCTACCATTTTTGACCAATCTTTTACTCAGCTGCTGTAACGTTTCCTTTCTATAAAAATCTCGGTGTAGCATCTCGGTCCCTATCTTCCAATTCCCACTTTGAAATACAATACAACTTTCGACTTAAAAATTTGTATTTTATTTCAAAGTGGGAATTTGAAGATAGGGACACAGATGCTACATGGAGATTTTAAACTCTTGGGTGAACTCGCACAGTGGGACAGGGCTTGAGGCAGCATCTACGGGGCGAAGAAATAGCCGGGTCTGAAGAAGGGTTTCGACCCGAAACGTTGCCTATTTCCTTCGCTCCATAGATGCTGCCTCACCCGCTAAGTTTCTCCAGCATTTTTGTCTACCGCAAAACGTCAATGATTCCGGGAATGCCGAGAGAGCTAGAGAGAGACGAGATGGGGAATGGGAGAGAGAGCACGCGAGAGAGAGAGAGGGAGGGAGAGAGCGAAAGACAGAGAGAGACATCATGGGTCGGTAGGTAAATTGAATGACTAACCTGCTGCAGAACGAGAATCTCACCGAAAAGTCCTCAATCATAATGGTGAGTTTTAAGAAATTCTCAATGTGTCATTAATGCATCGATCTACATTCCTCAGTAAATGGAATTATGTTTTAAAGAAGTGTTAATGATGCTGAATTGTATTCAAAGGAATGCAGTGTCATTAATACTTCTTCAAAAACACAATTACATTTACTGAGGAATGTGGATCGATGCATTGATGACACATTGTATAACTACTTGTTAACTACTGGCTGTTAACAAGTGCTACAGTAGTAGATAACACATTGTTTGTGTCTGATGGCCATGCAACGCTTGTTATCCATGTAAGTTTTGTAAAAAAATCCGTATGGCAAATGTTGTTTTTTAATCTTTATTTAACAAATCAAATTTGTATTTCCATATGAAATACGGAAAATTAACGCGGGGTCCCCATTGGGCACGGGGCCCAATTTGGAAAAAACGGTCCAATCGGCATAAAGCCGGCCCTGACTGCAGATGCTGGATTAAACCAAAGATAGACATAAAAAGCTGGGGTAACTCCGCAGGACAGGCAGTATCTCTGGAGAGAAGGAATGGGTGACGTTTCGGGTTGCGACGGATCTCAACCACAAACTTCACCCATTCCTTATCTCCAGAGATGCTGCCGGTCCCGCTGAGTTACTCCAGCATTTTGTGTCTATCCTGGAATAGACAATAGACAATAGGTGCAGGAGTAGGCCATTTGGCCCTTCGAGCCAGCAATGTGATCATGGCTGATCATCCCCAATCAGTAGCCCGTTCCTGCCTTCTCCCCATATCCCCTGACTCCACTATCTTTAAGAGCCCTACCTAGCTCTCCCTTGAAAGTTTCCAGAGAATATTTAGTTTAGTTTAGTCTGGAGATACAGCATGGAAACAATAGACAATAGACAATAGACAATAGACAATAGGTTCAGGAGTAGGCCATTTAGCCCTTCGGGCCCTTCGGAATAGGTGACGTTTCGGGTCGAGGCTTTTCTTCACTGGACCATTGATCTGGCGCAGATGAGCACCAGACCATTGTCTTGAAGAAGGACCCCCTCAGGATCGAACGTTCTGTCCCTGAGAGGTATATTCCTGCCTTGCTTTATTGCAGGTACAATCCACCAAGTAGATTATTGCAGACATAGGTTACCTAGAGATTCTTTGGACCCTGACTGAGAACTTAGCACGTGAACTTAAGACAATGCACTGTGAATGATTATCAAGTTCACTTACATAGTTCCCCTCAAAGAACTGACGCACCAGAATCAAGACTTTGGTAACAGCCTATTTGTTACAAGTAATTAATGAATAACTCAAAAGCCCGGGTAAGACATTGGGAAGTTTATTACGCCGCATGTTTACATTTCGACTTCTTATCGTAAAGTACAAACAGAATAATACATCAAAAGGAGGGATAGAAATGGGTCTCAAACCCATGTAGCTTATTTAGATGCTGGAAACTGGAGCAAAACAATAAGGGGAACTGCTGCAGGAAGCTCAGTGTGTCAGGCAGCATCTGTGGAGGGAAATCGGCTTGCGAAGGTTCTCGACCCGAAAAGAGACCGTCCTTTTCCTTCCGCAGATGCTGCCTGACCCGTTGAGTTCCTGCTACAGCTTCCCATTTATTACACGCTTAAAGTAAAAATGTAATTTCATTTAAATTAAAATTAAAAAAAAACATATTTTTAATGATTGGAGCGCTATAGCATTATGGCCATGGAATTAGTTTAGTTTAGTTTAGAGATACAGCGTGGAAACGGTTCCTTCAGCCCACTGACTCCGCGCCGACCAGCGACGCCCGCACACTAACACTACCCTACACAGACAAGGGGCAATTTTACATTTATACTATGCCTAAGAAACTGCATGTCTTCGGAGTGTGGGAGGAAACCAAAGATCTCGGAGTAAACCCACGCAGGTCGCAGAGAGAACGTACAAACTCCGTACAGACAGCATCTGTAGTCAGGATCGAACCCTGGTCTACGGCGCAGTAAGGCAGTAGCCTTACCGTTGCACCACCGTGCCACTGTGATTAGTGGGCAGGGATAAAATTAAATATTTCTGTCATAGGTTTATGGTGAGGGGGGAAAGAGGGGTAACTTTTTGTAGGCTGAAGAAGGGTCTCATCCCGACACGTCACCCATTCCTTCTCGCCAGAGATGCTGCCTTTCCCGCTGAGTTACTCCAGCATTTTGTGTCTATCTTCGGGTAACTTTTTCACACAAGATGCATGGATCGAGCTGCCAGAGGAGGTAGTCGAGGCAGGGACTATCGCAACGTATAAGAAAGGTCCATGGATAGGACAGGTTTAGAGGGATTTGGGCCAAACGCAGGCAGGTGGGACTAGTGTCGATGGGACACGTTGGCCAGTGAGGGCAAGTTGGGCCGAAGGGCCTGTTTTCATGCTGTAATGCTCTATGACTCTAAAAACAAGTCAAACAAAAACAGGGTGGGCACGGAACATGCTGATGTTAGTTCCATTTCCACAGGTCTGTTCAGATTGTCTCTGTAGCTGATCTGTTGGTGGAAGTGATCTTGCATCCCTTCATGCAAGGCAGTGCAATTAATCTCCAATAATTTTGCTGCTATTTTTAGATCACTGTACTCTCTGATCGAAAGGTCATTCTTCCTAAAAGCACGTTGCACCACGTACAAAGTCCTGTAACAACGTGTATACTCTGATTGGAAATTTGTTTAGTCTAGTTTAGTTTAGAGGTACAGCGCAGAAACAGGCCCTTCGGCCCACTGAGACCGCACCGCCCAGTTATCCCCGCACACTAATACTATCCTACATACTAGGAACGATATACAATTTTACCGAAGCCAATTAACCTATAAATCTGTGTAGGAAGGAACAGCAGATGCTGGTTTAAACCGAAGATAGACACAAAATGCTGGAGTAACTCAGAGGGACAGGCAGCTGCTCAGGAGAGAAGGAATGGGTGACGTTTCTTCAGACTGATGTCAGGGGAGAGGGAGATCCATAGACAAGGAAGTGTAAGGTGTGAAAATAGGACAAAGGGTGTTGAGATCAAGGCAAATGTAGAATAGATCATTGTTAGCATGGAGAAGGTAACAACAAAGCAAATAGGGATAAAATGTAGTCGGAGACAGTAAGACTGTTGGGAGAACTGGGAAAGGGAGGGATGGAGAGAGAGAGGGAAAGCAAGGGTTACTTGAAGTTAGAGACGTCAATGTTCATACCACTGGAGTGTAAGCTGCTCAAGCGAAATATGAGGTGCTGTTCGTCCAATTTGCGCTAGGCCTCATTCTAACAATGGAGGAGGCCCAGGTCTGTGTGGGAATGAGAAGGGGAGTTAAGTGTTTAGCAACCGGGACATCAGGTAGGTGTTGCCTGTCCCGCTGAGTTACTCCAGCATTTTGTGTCAACCTACAAACCTGTTTGTCTTTAGAGTGTGAGAGGAAACCAGAGCACCGGGAGAAAACGGGGTGAACGTATAAATTCTGTACAGAAAGCACCCGTAGTCAGGATCGAACTGGGCCTCTGGCAGTGTAAGGCAGCAACTCTACCGCTGCACCACCATGCCGCCCCTTTAGCGAGCAATTTTAGTTTAAGGAATAAAACTCGAGCCTAATTCTGCAAGACAATCTGTACTGATGGCCATCAAGCACCGATTTACACTATTTCTGCTCTCACGCTATTTTATTGCCGGTGCTGTGTGACAATCCACGTGAAAATTATTTACTGTTACGAGGAGAATTTTTTTTTAAATGAAGAAGCTTAGTTGCTTGATAAAAAGCAGGTTATTTCGATTGTGCCGATGTTGGTTCACACCGAAGATAGGCACAGAATGGCGGAGTAACTCAGCAGGACAGGCATCATCTCTGGAGAGAAGGAATGGGTGATGCTTCGGGTCGCGACCCTTCTTCAGACTGATGTTAGGGGGGAGGGAGACTAGATATATGTAAGGGGTAAAGAAACGACAGATTGAGTCAGACAATGATAAGGAAATGTAGAATGGTCCGTTGTCATCTGAGGTGAAGGTGACAAGGAAGCCCCGCTTGGGCAGCTCTCAACCCAGCAGTAGGATTTTGGATTTCTCTACCTTCACGTAACCCTTGCTTTCCACTCTCTGTCTGTCCCTCCCCCTTCCTAGTTCTCCGCCCAGTTTCACTGTCCTTCTGATTAATTTTGCTGATTGTACCCCTCCTTGTCACCTTCCCCTCAGCTAACAATGATTAATTCTACATTTCCTTGATCATCGTCTGCTTTGGTCCGTCGTTTTCACACCTTACCATTCCATGTCTCTGGACTCCCTCTCTCCTGACTCTGAAGTCTGAAGAAGGATCTCGAGCGGAAACGTCACACATTCCTTCAGATGCTGCCTGTCCCGCTGATTCCCTCCAGTATTTTGTGTCCATCTTTGGCTACTTCACTTTCTCTGATCACAGGAGAACGACTGCCTCACTAATTGTTCTGTTGCTGAGTGTCATTTATAGTGGAAGGTCACGGTGTCATCTTGATCGGACATGTTCTGAAGAGCCTTGGCCACATGTTCGTTCACGTAGAACTTTGGCGAGTCTGAGCTGGAACCCTTTTCCTTCCGGCCTTTCCCTGAGTCATTGGCGATGTAGGTGTGGTAGGGATCTTCGCTATGCTCCTGTCTCCTTGAACTCACCGTGCTGGCCAGCATGGCAATGATAAGGAAGGTGAACATGCCAAATATTACCAGTATGTACAGATAAGCAAATAAAAAATCTTCCTCCTGCAGTGTTTTATTCAGGGCTGCTGCCTGCCGCTGTCGAGCCAAATAGTCCTTGTAAAACTCGATGAAAAACTTCTCAAATAAGAGGGTCATGTTTGATGTTTCTGTTGTGCTTTCTTCAACTGTGTCCATGATGCTGGTTCTATGGGACAAGGAAATGAGGAGGAATTTTTGATTAATATTTCAGCTGTTTGATTTGTTGATAAATGTTCTGTAGTAAAATGATCTATGAATATCCAAGATGGCAACCAGCGACCTCTCTGTGTCCAGTCACAGAGGTGGATCTTTGGTTTTTAGAGATACAGCGTGGAAACAGGCCGATCGGCCCACCGAGTCCAGGCTAACTAACGATCGCCCATACACTAATTCCACCCCACACATTATGGACAATTTACAGAGGGCAATTAAGCTATAAATCTGCACATCTTTGGAATGCGGGAGGAAACTGTTATTTTGATTTACATTCAGAAGTCAGAATCATTTTGCCAGATGAACTTATCAAAATAATTGAGCAGGTCTTTAAGGTGAGAGTGGCAAAGTTTATAAGAGTTTCAAGTTTAGTATAATTTAGAGATACAGCATGGAAACAGGGCCTTCGGCCCACCTAGTCCGTACTAACCAGCGATCCCCACACATCCACGCTCTCCGACCCAAACATTTAAATTTATACCAATTTATACCAAGCCATACAAACCTGTACGTCTTTGGAGTGTGGGAGGAAACCAAAGTTCTGGGAGAAAACCCACGCGGGTCACGGGGAGAACATACAATCTCTGTGCAGATAGCACCCGGAGCCTGGATCAAACCCGGGACTCTAAGGAAGCAACTCTACTGCTGTGCCACCATGCTTTTTTAGCTGAAAGATATTGCATGGAAACAGGCCCTTCAGCCCACCAAGTCTACTCCGACCATCAATTACCCGTTCACACTAGTTCTATGTTCTAGACCGGGGGGGGGGATCTTTTCATATTGGAAGGCCGCATTAAGTTAACTGTAATCTAATAAGACCACATCCAAGAAACTTCAATTAGATATAGGATTATTTTGTTGAATCTTCTTTTACTCTTTGGTATTTTAAATACGTTCATTTTAAGATCAAAATAAAAATAATAAAAGACAAACAAAAACATATTAATAAAAATAAAAGGATTTGTTCTACAAAATTTGGATTCATTCAAAAGGCCGCACTTGATGGCCTAGATGGCCGCATGCGGCCTTAAGGCCACAGGTTCCGCGCCCCTGTTTGAGACCAAAGGGTCAATTTACAGCGGCCTATTAACCTACAAACCTGCACCTCTTTGGAGTGTGGGAGGAAACCGGAGCACCAGGAGCAAACCCACCCGATCACAGAGAGAATGTACAGACTCCATACAGACAGCACCTGCGGGCAGGATCGAACCGGCGTCTCTGGGGCTGCAAGGCTGCAGCTCTACTGCTGCGCCACCGTGCCGCCCCACACCGTTGTTCTTACCGGAACGTGCCTGGAACGCACTGGCATGGGAGGTGGTGAAAGCAGAAATAAATGCAACATTCAAGAGATATTTAAACTAGCACATGAACAGGACAGGACTGAAGGGATATATACCTTATGCAGGCACAGTTAGTTGAATTCAGAGATACGGTATGGAAACAGACTCACTATCTACACAATAGAGACAATTTACAATTTTACCAAAACCAATTAGCCAACAAACCTGTATGTCTTTGGAGTGTGGGAGGAAACCGGAGATCCTGGAGAAAACCCACCCGGGTCACGGGCAGAACGTAAAACTCCATACAGAGAGCACCCGTAGACAGGATCGAATGTGGGTCTCTGGCGCTGCAAGGCAGCATCTCTAACGCTGTGCCACCATGCCGCACATATCCAGTTTAAATTGGCATAATTGTCGCCACAGACTTCGAGGGGCGCAGGGTCTGTTCATGTGCTGCACTGTTGCATGATCCACGCTTCAATTCAAGGTTTATTGACCAACACAAAAGCAGCTCTAACAACAATGTATGGCAACATGTTTGATTCAACCAGGATGAACGGACCATTCAGAAATCTATGGAACTCATTACTGTGGGTTTTATGTGTGGCTGTAGGGTTTGAGGGATAATATGGACCACAGCCTGAAGAATCAGAGTGATCGAGTGAGAGTGATAGAGTGAGAGTCATAGGGTCATAGAGTGATACAGCTTTGGCTCAACTTGCCCACACCAGCCAACTTTTCCCAGTTACACTAGTCCCACCTGCCCATGTATGTCCCATATCCCTCCAAACCTGTCCTATCCATGTACCTGCCTAACTGTTTCTTAAACGTTGGGATAGTCCCAGCCTCAACTAACTCCTCTGGCAGCTTGTTCCATACACCCACCACCCTTTGTGTGAAAAAGTTACCCTCAGATTCCTATTAAATATTTTCCCCTTCACCTTAAACCTATGTCCTCTGGTCCTCGATTCACCTGCTCTGGGCAAGAGGCTCTGTGCATCTGCCCGAACTGTTGCTCTCAACTATACACCTCTATAAGATCAATTCTTATCCTCCTGCGCTCCAGGGATTAGTGTCCCAGCCTGCTCAACCTCTCCCTGTAGCTCAGACCCCCGCAACATCCCCGTAAAGTAGTTCCAGAGCCCCAGTTGGAACGTTTCTAAAGCCGTAAACGGTTTAGAACGCGTGTGGATTTTGTTTTCCAACGATATAAACTCATAAAACCCTGTGGCTGCCAGATATTAAGCGTGGTGGTCCGCTATCCTGTTTGCTCAGCATTCCTGGTACAGTCTGAGATGGCAGACGGCAGGCACAGAGCTTCTGGTTGTTCGTACTTTAATAGCTAATTTCGGACGGGCGTCTCTCTTTGAAATAAACAATAACGATGTAATTACCTCCGACAATGAAAGCCACAAAAGAGCATTGGATCACGGACCCTTTGATCTTCCAGACAATCAAGGAAACCTGCTGTAATATTCAATCATATTGTATGCAATAAATACATAACACTCACCAGGTTTCACTGCCTTTTTGAAGCTCTTCCTATGACCTAGAAGCCTGGGGTCTGATGTACTGTGAAGTGTGGTGCATAACAGCGCTCCACTAAGTGACCTTGACTGAGTGGAAAATGATAAACCCATTAATAAACTGATCAAAATGTACTTACGATATGGAAATTACTATCAGCTTGATAAGGAAATATCACGGCAACTCCAGCAAGCTCAACAACCGCCTGTTGCTTGAGGCCAGAGTCTGGTTTCTCTAGCTGGCAGGAAGAGTGGCACCGTTCGGGCGGACCTTCTGGGTCTGGTGGCTGTGTAGGGTGGCATGTCAACTTAGAAGCTCAGGCCAGAGGTTGATCCAACACAGAAGCGGCTCACTTGGCCCATTTTGACTGCGGGAGCCACCCAATTAATGTTTAGTTGAGTTTAGTTCAGAGATACAGCGCAGAAACAGGCCCTTCAGCCCACAGGGTCCGCACCGACCAGCGATCCCCGCACATTAACAGTTCTTCTTCTTGAGTATGGCGTGCACAGACTAAAGTTGTAGACACCAAAGCACTACATCTATTTGTTTGTGCACGTTGATTGCATTAGTTGAAACAGGGTGGACCACATGAAGATTACCATCTCCCACCCCACACTAACACTATCCCACACACACTGGGGACAATTTTACATTTACACCAAGCCAATTAACCTTCAAACCTGGACGCCTCTGGAGTGTGGGAGGAAACCAAAGCTCCCGGGGAAAACCCCACGCAGGTCACGGGGATAAAGTACAAACTCCGTACAGACAGCACCCGTAGTCAAGATCGAACCCAGGTCTCTGCCGCTTAAGGCAGCAACTCTACTGCTACACCACCGTGCCACCCTATTTTACTGGCTTTGATTTGTCCCTTTGCATACCTCTCATTCGTTTGTTCTTTGTACCTTTTTCATATCTCTAGTTTCCCTCTCCCCTGACTCTCAGTCTGAAGGAGGGTCTCGACACAAAACGTCACCTATTCCTTTTCTCCAGATGCTGCCTGACCCGCTGAGTTATTCCAGCATTTTTGGTGTAAACCAGCATCTGCAGTTCCTTCCTACGCACATGAGTACCTACATACTCAGCCCTCCAAATGGTAGAAAGCTTCACATTCTAACCAGTCTTCAAAGTCCACAATCATAATGTCATGTGATAAGAGTAGAATTAGACCATTTGGCCCATTAAGTCCATTCTGCCATTCAATCATGGCTCTCGCCCTCCTGAAAGTAAACATGCAGGTACGGCAGGCAATGAAGACAGCTAATGGTATGTTGGTCTTCTTAACGAGATGATTTGAGTAGAGGAATAAAGAGGTCCTTCTGCAGTTCTACAGGGCCCTGGTGATACCACATCTAGAATATTGTGTGCAGTTTTGGTCTCCTTATTTTAGGAAGGACATTCTTGCTATTGAGGGAGTGCAGCGTAGGTTCACAAAGTTAATCCCCGGGTATTTGGAAAGACTGGGCTTGTATTCACTGGCATTTAGAAGACGAGAGGGGATCTTATAGAAACACAAAATTATAAAAGGATTGGACAAGCTAGATGCAGGAAAAATGTTCCCAATGTTGGTGGAGTCCAGAACCAGGGGCCACAATCTAAGAATAAAGGGGAGGCCATTTAAAATTGAGATGAGTAAAAAAAATCTCACGCAGGGAATTGTGAATTTGTGGAATTATCTGCCACAGAGGGCAGTGGAGGCCAAATCACTGGATGGATTTAAAAGAGAGTTAGATAGAGCTCTTGGGGCTGGCGGAATCAAGGGATATGGGGAGAAGGCAGGCACGGGTTACTGATTGTGGCTGATCAGCCACGATCACAATGAATGGCAGTGCTGACTCAAAGGGCTTAATGGCATCTTCCTGCATCTATTGTCTATGTTTCTATGTTTCTAACCCCATTCTCCTGCCTTCTCCCCATAACCTCAGACACCGGGTGTCGCTGGTCGGTATGGACTTGGTGGGCCGAAGGACCTGTTTCCCCGCTGTATCTTTCTAAACTAAACTAAACTAAATAAACTTTGAGATGCGGGAGGAAACCAGAGCACCCAGAGGAAACATATGCGGTCACAGAGAGAACGTGTGCACTTCACACAGACAGCACCTGAGGCTAGGATCGAACTCGGGTCTCTGGCGCTGTGAGGCAGAGATGTGCGAGTTGGTAGGTTAATTGGTAGGACTTCTTTTATGCAATGGGGTAGTTAGAATCTGGAATCTGCTGGTGCTGGACGGGGCAGATTGGATTGAAACCTTCAAAAGGAACCTGGGTGAATAGCTTAATTTAGTTTAGTTTAGTTTAGTCTAGAGATACAGTGTGGAAACAGGCCCTTCGGCAAACTGAGTCCGCGTCGACCAGCGTTCCCCGCACGCTAGCACTCTCCTGCACACTGGGGACAGTTTATAATCTGTACCAAAGCCAATTCACCTAACCTACAAACCTGCACGTCTTTGGAGTGTGGGAGGAAACAGGAGCACCCGGAGAAAACCCACACGGTCACAGGGAGAACATAGAAATTCCGCACAGACAGCACCCGTGGTCAGGATCGAACCCGGGTCTCTGGCGCTGGGTAACCCTTACATGGGCTAGCATTGAACACAATGGCCTGAATGGCCTCCTTCCGTGCTGCGACATTTCCGTGACCCTGTGGAGTTGCTGGATTGGGAGACCAGCTTCATCACCGACGCACTGTAAAAATAGAAGAAAAGTCATTGAGAGCAACTGACTTGGAATTCTTTCCATGCGCAGGAGCGACAGTGATTACTAATTGTGATTAATGGCGGTTTGCAGGCCAAATATCTGTGCTGATCAACTAACGTGAGGAGTGTGTTCTGGAGAGGGGACACACACACTCTGTACTGGGTTTCTCTTCCATGAAGGCACATTGTCAGGGAGTGCTTCCACCTGGTGGCTTAATAAGGAATAGGCAGCACCGACCCAGAGACTGCAACTTGTATTCAGGATCATGGCCCTACAGCTGTAGAGTCGCAGAGCCATGCAGCAGAGAAATAGGCCCTTCGGATCAACTCCTCCGTGCCAACGAAGATGCCTTGCGCCCACGCCGACCAGCCCTCACCCCGCTCACTAACACACTATCCGACACACACTAGGGGACAATTTACAATTTTTGCGAAGTCAAGTAACCCACAATCCCGCACGTCTTTGTAGTGTGGGAGGAATCCGGAACACCAAGGGATGTACTCCAACCCCACTTCATGATGTCGATGTCCAGCTCTTTCATATTGGGAGATATTGTTGTCCTGGCGCCATGCTACCAAGCTCCAGGTGATGGGAGTGAGCCCTCAGAAGGCCTGTGCACCATAGAGACATAGATGCCATACAGTGTGGAAACAGGCCCTTCGGCCTAACTTGCTTACGCCAACCAGCATGCTTCATCTACACTAGTCCCACCTGCCTGAGTTTGATCCTTATCTCTCCAAACCTGTCCTATCCATGTACCTGTCTAAAGGTTTCTAAAATATTGGGATAGTCCCTGCCTCAACTACCTCATCTGGCAGCTTGTTCCATACACCATCAACCTTTTTGTAAAAATGTTACCCCTCAGATTTCTATTAAATCTTTCCCCCATTCACCTTAACCCTATGTCCTCTGGAAGCAATGTTACAAAATTTTGAGGAATAGATTGAAGCATTCTGAAACAAATATAAAACATCTTACTTGGATGACCTGAAATTAAAGCATATAATTAGTTAATTACCTAATTGTAGCTAATTACAAAATTGACCGTTGTGACAGAAATAGTAATAAACACCCAGAATGCCTTGAAAATTCAAAAATGTGATTTTCTCAAGATCAGAACTTTAATATTATTGTATTATATGCTGTAAGTCCGTAACAGATAGGGAAATAAATTACAATTTCTATCAATAGACCAAGTCTTTATGGAGAAGATCAGTTGCTAGCTGGTACATTGGCATATCATACTCAGTAGCATCATCATACTCCTCAGATTGTAACCAATAAGCAACTCTGTACACCTTGTTTTTCCTCAACTTTTCCATTTTGGCATTGTAAACTACAAATGTTTGCTCTTCAAACCACACATGACGTGCCTTTCTGCCCACTACTTTCCCATTAAGAATTTCCTGTAGATTCCATTTTTTAAGAAAAGGATAATTTTTAAAAATAGCCTAAGTATCCAAATAACAAACTAATCCCATTCACACAGGAATTCACACTATAACATGATTTTCAAATCTCACTGTCATGAATTTATATGCCAGATGGAAGGAATTTAATGTTTAATTCCCATAAATTAATCCAGAAACATCCTCTCAAAATATATTGAATCCAAATTATTGTTTTAGTACAATATATGTGACTCAAACTGTTGTGAATATTTAGTTTAAAAATAATGATCATGGAGAGAGAATAACACAAAATATAGCCAAATTAGATGGCTTATGACATGACTTCAAAAAAAAGGGGCATTATAATCATCTTGCTTCTGGACGCGATCGATTGGAACATTGCGGCTGCGGTGAATTTGAACTCCAAATCGGCAGGAAAAACATTTGCCGGTTCGTATGGGGCGCAAATAACATTTTCGCAACGTAAAATTAGATTAAAGCCATCCCAAGAAGCAAGATTATATGTTAAATACACGACTTACACTTTGTTTTGTCCCGTTCTTGCGATCCGTCACGTTGTAGGCGTTGAGGGCGATCAAAGTCGCTTTTTACTTTAATCCAAATATTAAGTTGTCCAGCAATTTAAAAAAAAATATATAGCGCGAACGGAGTCGGATCGATTATTCTTCAGCAGCTAGCAGCCCGAGGAAGTCCGCCTCCGGCAGGCAGTACAAAACGGCATTTTAATTCCCTCCCCCCCTCAAAGGCGCCAAAGTCGTGCACACGGCCAGTGGCAGAACTGCAGCGCCGCTGAAGGTAAGTATTGTAACATCGCTACCTCTGGTGCTCGATTCACCTACTCTGGGCAAGAGACTGAGCATCTGCCCCATCTATTCCTCTCATGATTTTATACACCTCTATATGATCATCCCTCGTCCTCCTGCGCTCCAAGGAATAGAGTCCCAGCCTGCTCAACCTCTCCCTTTAGCTCAGACCCACTTGAGTACAGGCTCTGTTTAACTCACGTCTGCTGTAGAATGAAGACCAAGCGCGGCCCAAACCAAAAAAATTAATTGTGTGAATGCAATGCTGAGGCTCTATAAAGCGCTGTTCAGGCCGCATTTGGAATATTGTCGGGCACCACAACTGAGGAATGATGTGCTGGCTGTGGAGAAGGCCCACAGGAGGTCCACAAAAATAACCCCAGGAATCCCACCTATGATGAGCATTTGATGGCACTGGGCCTGCACTCGCTGGAGTTCAGAAGAGTGAGCGGGGACTTCATTGAAACTTACTGAATAGTGAAAGGCTTGGACAGAGTGAATGTGGAGAGGATGTTTCCACTAGTAGGAGAGACTAGGACAAGAGGTCATAGCCTCGAGATGATGAGACATTTCTTTAGTCAGAGGGTGGCGAATCTGTGGATTTCTTTGCCACAGAAGGCTGTGGAGGCCAAGTCAATGGATATTTTTAAGGCAGATAGATAGATTCTTGATTAGTACAGGTGTCAGAGCTTATGGGGAGAAGGCAGGAGAAAGATAGATCAGCCATGATTGAATGGCGGAGTAGACCTGATGGGCCAAATGGCCTAATTCTACTCCTATTCCTTATGACCTTATGTTTGACCAAACTTTCCCATTGTTGAGTTGAAGAAAGTTATCTGATGTTTACTCGGAGCACAGACACATAGCATCCATCTTGGCCTGAAAATTAGAGACAAAATGCTGGAATAACTTAGCGGGACAGGCAGCATCTCTGGAGAGAAGGAATGGGTGGCGTTGACCTTCCCCTAGCTAACAATGATCCTTTCTACATTTTCCTTTATCCGCATCCCCTTTGATGTTTCCTTTTCTCACCCTCCCCTTCCTTATCTCCTCTCCCCTGACTCTCGGTCTGAAGAAGGGTCTTGACCCAAAACATCACCTATTCTTTCTCTCCAGGGATGCTGCCTGTCCCGCTGAGTTACTCCAGCATTTAATGTCTAGCTTCAGTGTAATTCAGCATCTGCAGTTCCTTCCTACACATTTCCCGGAAAGAGTCAAGAGTGTTTTATCGTCATATGTCCCAGAAATAACAATGAAATTCTTACTTGCAGCAGCACACAGAATATGTAAACATAGTACACTGTAAACAATATAATTATCGAGTGAGAAAAAAATGTTCAGTGTAATGAAAATGTTCAAAAAACGCTCAAATTCACAAATACAAATACTGTATATATAACATATAACATATAACATATACCAATTACAGCACGGAAACAGGCCCTCTCGGCCCTTCCAGTCCGTGCCGACCATTTGTTTTCCCCTAGTCCCATCTACCTGCACTCAAACTATACCCCTCCATTCCCTTCCCGTCCATATACCTATCCACTTTACTTTTAAATGTTAAAATCGATCCTGCCTCCACCACTTCTGCTGGAAGCTCATTCCACACAGCCACCACCCACTGAGTAAAGAAGTTCCCCCTCACGTTACCCCTAAACTTCCGTCCCTTAATTCGCATGTCATGCCCTCTTGTTTGAATCTTCCCTACCCTTAATGGGAAAAGCTTATCCACGTCAACTCTGTCTATCCCTTTCATCATTTTAAAGACCTCAATCAAGTCCCCCCTTAACCTTCTGCGCTCCAAAGAATAAAGACCTAACTTGTTCAACCTTTCTCTGTAACATAGTTGCTGGATCCCAGGCAACATTCTAGTAAATCTCCTCTTTACTCTCTCTATTTCGTTGACATCCTTCCTATAATTAGGCGACCAAAATTGTACACCATACTCCAGAATTGGTCTCACCAATGCCTTGTACAATTTTAACATTACTTCCCTGCTCCTATATTCAATTTATAAAGGCCAGCACACCAAAGGCTTTCTTTACCACCCCATCTACATGCGACTCCACCTTCAGGGAATTATGCACAGTTATTCCTAGATCTCTCTGTTCCACAACATTCCTCAATTCCCTACCATTTACCATATGATCTTTAGTTATATAGATCATATCTATATAACTAAAAGTCTTATCTTAACCACTTCCTGTCTGCGCTGTATATTGATTTTAGAGAAAATGCTACTGTATATCGCTATGATTTTTGGCCATCTTACTCACAGTCCTATGCTGAGAGAATGGAGCAGCTGGGCTTGTACACTCTGGAGTTTAGAAGGATGAGAAGGGATCTCATTGAAACATATAAGATTGTTAAGGGTTTGGACATGCTAGAGGCAGGAAACATGTTCCCGATGTTGGGGGAGTCCAGAACCAGGGGCCACAGTTTAAGAATAAGGAGTACGCCATTTAGAACGGAGACGAGGAAACACTTTTTCTCACAGAGAGTGGTGAGTCTGTGGAGAGGGCGGTGGAGGCAGGTTCTCTGGATGCTTTCAAGAGAGAGCTAGATATGGCACTTAAAAATAGCGGGGTCAGGGGATATGGGGAGAAGGCAGGAACGGGGTACTGATTGGGGATGATCAGCCATGATCATATTGAATGGCGGTTCTGGCTCAAAGGGCCGAATGGCCTAGTCCTGCATCTATTGTCTATTGTCTATTGTCTATTGAATGGAAATGAAATGAAAATGCAATGAGCTGTTTACCCTGCCCTGTGCTTGAAACTGCAATGGAAATGGAAATGAAATGAGTTGTTTGGCCAGCATGAAGCCACTAAATTCGGCTCACAAGGTCCCTATTATCCGAGAAACCTGTCCCTTTTGGCCAAAATGCCCATATTAGCCCAGGAGGAGTATTTTGGCCCAAAAGATCTGTGCCAGGCCTGGAAAAGACCAGAAATTTGCCTTTCACTGAGATTTCACTTAATTTTTTTTTTGGAAGAATCCCTTCGGCCCATCATGTCTGTACTAGCCGTGCAGGAGACCCTTCGGCCCATCAATGTGTTCCGCCTGCAAGTATTAAACCTCACCCCAGTATTTTTCTCCATTGGTTCCCTGTGAGATCCAGGCCAGGATAGACTTTCCTCCTTCATTGCTGTGATCTGCAGAAAAAGATGAAAAATGTCCAAAATTAATTCTTCATCCTCTCCCCATTCTCTCTCACAGAATCTATCACATGTTTTGGGCAGAATTTCTTTTTTTTTTTGTAAAATATTTTTATTAGAAGTAATTACATATTAAGAAGAAATAATATAAGATCAAAGAAAAAGAAAATATTATCGTCACATACATTCTTAATATTTTTAATAGTAATTTTTATACATTTTGTGAATGAATGCGTTAAATTAGCTTCTAATTGTTGACATTTATCACATATCGCGGAAACATTTGAGAAAATTCTATTTAATTTGGATTTTGAGAAATGTAATCTATGTATAATTTTAAATTGTATCAAGGAGTGTCTGGCATTTAATGAACAATGGTGTATATGTTCTAAACTTTCATTCCATACTTCTCTGCTAATTACTTGACCTAATTCATTTTCCCATGCTTGCCTATATTTATCCGTATTTGGTAAATCATTTTCCAGTAAGATATTATAGATATATGATATTAATTTTTCTGTATTCGGATGTTTATTTAGACATTCATCTAAAATTTCTGTCTTTCTATTCTTAAAATCTAGTGTATTTGATTTAACATAATCTCTAATTTGTAGATATCTAAAATATTCTTTGGAGTGTAATCCATAATTTTGTTGTAATTCCCGAAATGAGAAAAATAAACTTTCCCTGTAGAGATCACCAATCTTATTTATTCCATAGTTCTTCCATTTTAAGAAACCTTTATCCATCAATGAAGGTTTTAAGAGAAATAGTGTTTACAATTGGAAGAGCTAGTGGTGTATTCTGTAATTTTAATGTTTTTTTTTTATTGTTTCCAAATACGTATTCCACTTTCTATTATTGGGTTTCCTCTATAAGTTTTCTTATGTAATGTAGTATTAGCAAATAAAATCGAGCTAATTTCAAAAGGTAAACAGTCTTCTTTTTCCATTTTTAACCAGTTTGGTTGTTTATCTAGTTCTTCCAACCAGAAATTCATATTTTTTATATTAACTGCCCAATAATAAAACATAAAATTAGGCAATGCAAAAACTCCATTCATTTTTGATTTACATAAATGCTTTTTAATTATTCTATGGTTCTTATAATCCCAAATAAAATTGGTAACCCTAGAGTCCACTTTCTTAAAAAAAATTTTAGGAAGATATATCGGGATCATTTGAAACAAGTATAATAATTGTGGAAGAAAAATCATTTTTATCGCATTAATCTTACCTAGCATTGAAATAGGTAATGTTTTCCAATATTGAATATTCTTAAGTAATTTATTCAATAAGAGTGGGAAATTAGATTTAAATAAAGAATCATATCTTTTTGTTACATAATTCCAAGATATTTATTTTTTTCATTTGCAATCTTAAAAGGGTATTGTTGTAATATATGTAAGTTATTTCCCATCATTGGCATAAGTTCACTTTTATTCCAATTAATTCTATATCCTGAAAACAATCCAAATTGAGTTATTAAATCTAACAAGTTAGGGATACTAATTTCTGGTTTTGTGATATAAAGTAATACATCATCTGCGTATAAAGAAATTTTATTTTCAGTTTCTTTAGTTTCATACCCATATATTTCAGGATGCAATTTCACAGATTTTGCTAGTGGTTCTATTGCAAGTGCAAACAGTAGTGGAGATAAAGGACAACCTTGTCTGCAGCCTCGAAATAAGTCAAATTTAGTTGTAAACACTTGGTTTATTAATATTCTAGCTGTTGGTTTGGTATATAGTAATTTAACCCATGTTATAAACTTCTCCCCCAACTGAAAAAATTCCATAACCGAAAATAAATAAGACCATTCAATCTGATCAAAAGCTTTCTCTGCATCCAACGAAATAATTGATAAATCCTTATTAATGTTTCTTTTCGAATATATAATATTAAATAATCTTCTCAGGTTGTTTGAGGAATATCGTTTTGGTATAAATCCTGTTTGATCTAAGTGAATTAGTTTATTAATCACTGTGTTTAGTCTTTGTGCTAATATTTTTGTTAATATTTTTTGATCAGTATTTAAAAGAGATATAGCTCTATATGACCCTGGATCATCAAGATTTTTATCTAATTTAGGTATAAGGGTTATAATAGATTCATTTAGTGTTTCTGGTAATTTCTGTTGTGCATAAATGTGTTCATGTAGTGTCTTCAAACGTGGAGCTATCATATCATAAAATATTTTATAAAATTCTGCTCCAATACCATCTGGTCCTGGAGTTTTACCATTTTTTAATGATCTAATAGTTTCTTCAATTTCTTTAGTAGTTATTTCAACGTTTAGTAATTCCATATCTTCTAAATCCAGTCCTTTTAGATTACAATTTTTTAAAAATGTTTCTACTCCTATTCGATTTTCTTTTATTTTAGCTGAATATAATTTGTTATAATATTGCAAAAATCTCTCATTTATATCTTTAGTTTATACTAGTAATTCCCCTTTATCTGATTTAATCCTATAAATCAATTTTTCTCCTTCCAGTTTTCTTAACTGACGAGCCAATAGTTTATGTGGTTTGTCACCAAATTCAAATTGTATTTGTTTAGTATATTGGTATAGTTTTACAACTTGGTCTGACTGTATTTTATTTAATTTATATTTCAATGCAAAGATTTTATTATGTTTTATCATAGTTGGGTTAACAGTGTTCTCTGTATCTAACTGTTTAATCTCTCTTTCCAATGCCTGTTATACCTTCCGATTCTCTTTATTTTAAAATGCTTGAGAAGATATCATAATTCCCCGAACATACGCTTTAAAAGTTTCCCATAAGAGGGATGAAGATATTTCTGGTGTTTCGTTTGTTTCAAACAAAATCTTGATCTGTTTTGTAATATATTCTTGAGTTATTTTGTCCTTTAAAATTTGTGGGTTAAATCTCCATTTACCTTGTTTTTCCATTTTACCAGTTATTTTCATCTTAAAAGTTAAGGGTGCATGATCTGAGATTATAATATTATGATATTTTGAATTATACGTAAGTGGAATGAGTTTTAAATCTACCAGAAAATAATCTATTCTTGAATAAGTTTTATGCACAGGTGAGTAAAATGAGTATTCTCGTCCTGCTGGATTTTGCAATCTCCATACATCTTTAATATTACCAGTGTCTATATATGCATTTATTAACTCACTGGAATGCGATTTAAGTTTCCGTTGTTTTGATGATCTATCCAAATAAGAACCTAGTGTGCAGTTTAAATCTCCTCCAATTATTAGATTGTGTTGTGATAATTCAGGGATGGTATTAAATATTTTTTTTAAAAACAGCAGACTATCAAAATTTGGGCCATATACATTGACAAAAATCATTTCTGGTGTGTATAATTCTCCTATTACAATAATATATCTACCATCACTATCAGTTATTATTGAAGTATGTTTAAATGCCGTGCCTTTACGAATTAATATTGCTACACCTCTAAATTTGTGTGTGAAAGAAGAGTGATATATTTTATCAATCCATTTGGCCTTTAATCTATGTGCTGCCTCTTTTTTTAAATGTGTCTCTTGGATGAATGCAACGTCTATTTTAAGTGCTTTTAAATGTGCTAATACCTTACCCCTCTTAATTGGTTTGTTAATACCTTTAACATTCCAACTACAAAATGTTATTCCTCCATTCCCCGTATTCGTATGTAAGTCTTGCATCTTTTATCTAAAGGGATGTATAATAGAGCAAATGGTACAGTTCGACATACCAGACCTTACACCTGAACTTCGAATAGACGAATTTCAAAACCCTTGATTTTCTCTCACATATATATCTCCTTTGCATTAATTTATAATTCCACTCAAATGTAAAATAATAATAGTAATAATCAGAAATAGTATTAAAAAAGGGATAGATTAAGAGATTAGTAGAGTGCACAAAGAAAGAAAAAAACTACATCTAGTATAAGTGTAGTTAGTGTTAGCCATACTAACATGGCTAGCAATCTAAGGACTTCCGTAGTGAATGTTAAATGTTGTCCATCTCCATGATTCACTAAAATTAATATTCCAAAAAAAAAATTATTATTTAAACCGGGGGTACTAAACTATGATGTGTAAAAAGTTCACAGTCAAGTATATAGTAATATATATACTTAATGCCTATTAGAAAACTATAATAATAAAAATATATAATAAAAAGAAAAAAAAATAAAATTAAAAAAATAATGAAAAAAGACCCAATTTATGGAAAAACTAAAAGGTAAAAAAGAAATAAAAAGCACCAGGGGAGATAAATGAAGTTTATATTTGTATATTTATATTTACTATTTACTTAATTCTAAGTTAATTGGCTATAGTTAATTATTAATTATTAATCAATAATTAGTAATTATTAACTATAATTATTAATGATACCAGTGTTTTAAATTTAATATATGTTTATATATGTTAATACATGTTAATTATTAAACTAGTAGTGTTAGTATTCTAATTATTAGTATCCATGGAAAAGTCTTCAATCCAAATCTCCTCGATTTTCCCATCCGCCTTCTTCTCCATCTTCTTTAGATGAAACAAGTCCATAGTCTATTGCAATCTTCAACCAATCTTGAAAATACGGTTTAATTGTTCCTTTAATTCATCTTTGAAGGTTACATTCAGTCTTCTTCTCGCTCCTTAATCCTTTGGGCAAATCTCAATGCGTCCTCTGGATTTTTAAAATAATGTTCTTCCTGATTGTAGGTGACTCTCAGTGTGGCTGGGTATCTCAGACTGTACTTCAGATTCTTCACTTCCCTCAGAATTATTTTGATTTCTTTAAACGCATACTGTTTCTTGGAGACCTCTGCTGGATAGTCTCGGTAGATACTGATCGAATCTTCTTCATATTTAAGATTTCTACTTTTTAAAACTTTATTCATCATATCTTCCAAAACATAATCATACTGGACTTTTACTATCATTTGTCTTGGAGGAGCATCATGCTTTGTATAACGTCTCATTACTCTGTGTGCTCGGGCTAGCAAAGGCTTTTCTTCCAGAGATAAAACCTTTTGTAGTAAGTTTGCATTAAACTCTCGGGTATCTTGATTCTTTTCTCTCCCTTCTCGAATACCCACGGTCCTTAGGTTCTGCCTTCTCTGGCGTCCTTCCAGCTCAGTACACTTATCAGTAACTTTGCCCAGTAAGTCGGATAATCGTTGACTTTCTTTGACGAGAGTTTTCGTAGTCTGAGTATTTGTTTGGACTAATTCTTCAAGGTCTTTTATGGATGTTGATTGTAGCTTAATTTCTTCCAGCACTGGTTCCATTTCCTTTTCCACCTTTTTTTCAATTTTTTCATGCAACTCTTCCATTATACTTGCAAATTTTTCCGTCACTACTTCTGTAATTTCCTTTCGGAGCATTTCGGATAAATCCGTAGTCGAGAGATTAATTTCAGATTTTAACTCCTTCATCTCAATCTTGATTTTCTTCATTTCTTCCATAAAATTCATTTTTTCCAATTCCATCTTTAATTCAAACTTCATTTCTTTTTTAAATTCTGCCATTTCTTGCACAAAAAAATTTTTGAGTTCTTTCAATTCCGATTTTTTTTTAAATTTTTTAGACACATCTTCTAGGGACTGTGTCCTACCTGAGAGCGAGGCTTCAGTCGGGCCTTGTTCTTGTTCAGCCATTTTTAAAAAAAATCGGATCTCTCTGGTGGGCTGCGCTGTGTTGACATTATGGGTCGCACGCCTGATGACGTCACTCATGGCAGCCGGTGTAGAAGCAGCAGATGCAGAAGTAGCAGGAGCAGCAGGTAGGTTTTTTCCCCGTTTTCTCCCCGTTTTTTTCTCGTTTCTTCATGGAGGTGGCTGGCGTTGCCTCCATAGCGCCACCGAAAGTCAATTTCTGGCAGCTTCTGAGCTGCCAGCCCACCAGCTCTGAGTGACTGAGCTGCCAGCCCACCAGGCCTGAGTGACTGAGCTGCCAGCCCACCAGGCCTGAGTGACTGCGCTGCCAGACCAAGAATCCATTCAGCCCACAATGCCCATACTAGCCCTCTGGAAACCAATCCCTTCGACCCACAACACCCATACTAGCGCTCCAGAAAGCCCCCCACCCCACTGGCCACCAATATTGGAATTGGTGGTGAGGTGGAATATTGCATTGGGGGACCAGCCCTCCCGTGTGAACATGGGACCCAACATGAGATACATCCAGTGGCGATGTTACTGGCTGCCTCCCCCCACAGTCTGGCTGTCTTTTTTGTTGTTGTTATGTTTAGAGTGTGTGTTTTTTTCCAGTATTTTATGCGAGGGGAAGCGGGTAGGGTAAGAGGGGAACCATCTCTCAGTCACTTCCTGGCGAGGATGCGGCTATTATCCAAGTTTCGTCCTCGCTCCCCCCCCCACCCCCTCGCGGCCTACCAACTGGATTGCTGGGACCGGATCAGAACTTCAGCTCAATACATCGCGCAGCGGGCGAGGCCTTACCTGGGATTGCCGCTTGGAGCTGCGGAGTGTTGGGCTGCTGCTCTGGCATCACAGAGCTGTGGGTGCGGAGCTCCCATCGCAGGCGATGCTGACTTTACCATTGCGGAGTCCTGGGACCCTTTGCCGGGGGTTGCCAGTGTGAATCTCCGCCCAGCGCGGCCTGTGGACATTGGGAGCCGTGGACTCCAGTGGAGGGTGGCTGATACAGAGGTCCAAGCCACTGAGGATGTTCTCCCGTTTGACGTCAGGGTTCCATCATTCCCGGCGAGAGGTCCTGAGCATCGGCCGCCCGTAGCGACGACTACGGGGTGCTCGGCAGGCCCCGTCCATTGGGGAACATCAGCGAGGAGGTTGACTGGACTTTGCTTCCTTCCCTCGCAGTGGGGAACTTTGGTGCCGCTGTGGGGATGTTTGTATGGTGGATGACTGTGTTCTGTGATTTTGTGTGTTTTTTTTTTATTTTATTTTTTGTATGACTGTAAGGGAAAGAGGGCCTAAAGATGGAAATTAGCTACTATGCTATAATCTTGCATATTTACATGCAGATGTTCATTAATATGCACTCCCTGTTTAAAATTAAACAAATTACAAATTACAATCTATATATTACTAAAAGGAAGATCTTGACCACTTCCTGTTTCATGATTTTTGAAAAACGCCGCCACTTATGGCTGTGATGTTTGGCCATCGTACTCACAGTCCCCCTCCGCTGCACAGGACACGATGATTTTTCCATAGGACACGATGAAAAATAAAAGAGTTATTATGTTTAAAAAATGTTGACAATCTCACTGCTGCCCCTGCTAGTGGGAGGGGGAGGGACTATAAAACCCGGAAGTGTTGTGCCTCACTCAGTCTCTGCAAGATGGAGGAAGCGAGAGGGTCACATCTCTCTGAGCTGTGAATAACACTGAACACATGTCTGCTCAACTGTGAGTGTCCTTAATGTGGTTTGAAAATGAAAATGTGGTTGATTTGAAATGCAGCACTGCAAATGGTTGTTGGTGGTGGTAACTGCTTTGAAATGCTGCACTGCAAATGGTTGTTGGTGGCAGTAACTGCTTTGAAATGCTGTGCTCGAAATGGTTGCTGGTGGCAGCAACTGCTTTGAAATGCTGCACTGCAAATGGTTGTTGGTGGCGGTAACTGCTTTGAAATGCTGCACTGCAAATGGTTGTTGGTGGCAGTAACTGCTTTGAAATGCTGCGCTGCAAATGGTTGTTGGTGGTGGTA
Organism: Okamejei kenojei; assembly: GCA_035221665.1. NCBI lineage: Eukaryota > Metazoa > Chordata > Chondrichthyes > Rajiformes > Rajidae > Okamejei > Okamejei kenojei. The sequence continues at coordinate 64,190,182 of CM069142.1, read as the reverse complement.
ACTGCTTTTAAATGCTGCGCTCGAAATGGTTGCTGGTGGCGGTAACTGCTTTGAAATGCTGCACTGCAAATGGTTGTTGGTGGCGGTAACTGCTTTGAAATGCTGCACTGCAAATGGTTGTTGATGGTGGTAACTGCTTTGAAATGCTGCACTGCAAATGGTTGTTGGTAGTGGTAACTTGACAATTTCCTATTTGCACTGTATATTGATTTTAGAAAAACGCTACCACTTATGGCTGTGATTTTTGGCCATCTTACTCAGTCCCCCTCCGCTCATCAGGTGCAGAGGATTCTTCCCATCAATGAAAAATAAAAGTGTTTTTAGTGTTTAAAAAAATGTTGAGAATCACTCTCCTGTCAATCACGCCATGAAAGCCACGTCCTTCTGGTGGGAGGGGGGAGGGATTATAATACCCGGAAGTGTGGGTGTGGCTCAGTCTCTGCAAGATGGGGAGGAAGAGGTCACGACTCTGTCTGAGCTGTGAATCAACTGAACACACTGAATGTCTACTGAACTGTGAGCGTGGTGTTTATGTGGTGTTTTGTGGTTTTATGGTGGTTTCACCCTGCTTGAAATGGTATGAAACTGCATTTGAATGTGGTGGCCTTGCACCCTGCATGAAATGGTATGAAACTGCATTTGAATTTGGTGGCCTTGCACCCTGCTTGAAATGATATGAAATTGCACTTCAATTTGGTTGTCTTGCACCCTGCTTGAAGTGGTATGAAACTGCACTTGAATTTGGTGGCCTTGCACCCTGCTTGAAGTGGCATGAAACTGCACTTGCGTTTGGTGGCCCTGCACCCTGCTTGAAGTGGTAGGAAACTGCACTTGAGTTTGGTGGCTCTGCCACCCTGCTTGAAGTGGTATGAAACTGCACTTGAATTTAGTGGCCTTGCACCCTCCTTGAAGTGGTCACAAACTGCACTTGAATTCGGTGGAATTCGAATGGAATTTCAAGGAATAGCCGTGAGTCAACTGCCATTCCACCAGCCGTGAGTGAGCTGCCAGCACAACAGGCTTCAGTGACTGTCCAAGAATCCATTCGGCCCACAATTTCCATACTAGCCCTCTGGAAACCAGTCCCTTCAGCCTGCAACACCCATACTAGTGCTCCAGAAAGTCCCACTTAGTCTAGCATATATATAAATATATACACACGCACACATATATACGTACAAAAACAAGCAATTATAGTGCAATAATAATCTCTGTATTTCAGAGCTTATTTGAAGTTGTAGTATTTAATAGCCTAATCGTCTAACGAAAGTATTGCAGATAAACCATCACTTGTGGAAAACATACATTTTTTTCCAGGAATCAATAAAAATGTCACTTAACTGATCCTAACTTGGCAGAAAGAAACAATCCGTATCTCCCCACAACTCAGGGCCCCAGTGAAATCTGACACAGGGAGAAGTCAACTAACTTGGAAAGTTACCACAAAACTGGCCACAAAGCCTTCAATTCCCTCATCTGAATTCATTATATTATGGGCGGCACGGTGGCACAGCGATAGAATTGCTGCCTTGCAGCTCCAGAGCCTGACTGCAGGAGCTGTCTGTGTGGAGTTTGTACATTCTCCCAGTGACCTGCGTGGGTTTTCTCCGAGATCTTCGGTTTACCCATTCAACTCTACCGCTGTGCCATCTGTATAAACAATTTGCCCCGCACATCTCCGTTATACATTGTCCCTCTCACCTCTAGTCCTCTCGTCTTTGACATTTCCACCCTGTGATAAAGGTTCTAATTTTCCAACATATCCATGTCTTTCATAACTTTATATACTTCTATCAGGTCTCCCCTGGGGTGGGAGATTGAACCTTCATGTGGTTCCCCCCTGTTTCGACTAATGCAATCAACCCGACGTGCACAAACAAATAGAGGTAGTGTTTTGGTGTCTACAACTTAAGGCAGTGCGCATCATCCACAAGAAGAAGGTGGTCTCCCCCTCAAATTCCGACGCTCCAGAAAAAAAACAGTCCAATTTGCCCAACCTCTCACAAGTTCACAAGTTATCGGAGTAGAATTAGGCCATTCGGCCCATCGGATCTACCCCGCTATTCAACCATGGCTGATCTCTGCCTCCCAATCCCATTTTCCTGCCTTCTCCCCATAACCCTTGACACCCGTTCTCCTTACAGCAAATACTTGCTAATCCAGGCAGTTTTCTGGTAAACCTCTTCTGCCGCCACAGAAAAAATGCCAGCAATTATAAAAATGTATACAGAAACATGCAGTTTGAGGTTTGCAAAGTCAGATTTAAGGGTGGAGGAACAAAAGATTTTCATCCAGGTATTTCTATCAGCATATTAAATGTACAAATATTTATTGCATCAATATAAAATTCGAAACAGGTGATGATTTAACACTATCCATGTTTTCTGGTTGACCTTTCCAGCTGCGTTTAACTTGGAGTTCTCACTTAAACCAGCAGATGGCAGGCTTTGGTTCTGGTTCCATCCGCAACCTTATATAAATCTCAGCTGAGGTGGTCCAGAATCTCATCTTTCGGATAACAAGTTAGGTCTTTATTCTTTGGAGCGTAGAAGGTTAAGGGGGGACTTGATTGAGGTCTTTAAAATGATGAAAGGGATAGACAGAGTTGACGTGGATACGTTTTTCCCATTGAGGGTAGGGAAGATTCAAACAAGAGGGCATGACATGAGAATTAAGGGACAGAAGTTTAGGGGTAACGTGAGGGGGAACTTCTTTACTCAGAGGGTGGTGGCTGTGTGGAATGAGCTTCCAGCAGAAGTGGTGGAGGCAGGATCGATTTTAACATTTAAAAGTAAAGTGGATAGGTATATGGACGTGAAGGGAATGGAGGGGTATGGTCTGAGTGCAGGTAGATGGGACTAGGGGAAAACAAATGGTCGGCACGGACTGGAAGGGCCGAGAGGGCCTGTTTCCATGCTGTAATTGTTATATGGTTATATGGTTATATGGTTATATGGATGAAGTTGTGAGCCAAAACCTTGGCGGCCAAGCTGGAAAGGGTGCCGAGAAGATCCACAAGCTGGAAAGAGAGCAGAGAAGATTTGCGAGGACATTGCCAGGACTTGAGGGTCTGAGCTGTAGGGGGAGGTTGAGCAGGCTAGGACTCTATTCCTTGGAGAGCAGGAGTGATCTTATAGAGGTGTACAAAATCATGAGAGGAATAGATCGGGTAGATGCACAGTCTCTTGCACAGAATAGGAGAATTGAGAACCAGAGGACATAGGTTTAAGGTGAGGGGGAAAAAGATTGAATATGAATCTGAGGGGTAGCATCTTCACACAAAGGGTGGTGGGTGTATGGAACAAGCTGCTGGAGGAGGTAGTTGAAGCAGGTATTATCGCAACATTTATGGAACATTTAGACAGACACATGGATAGGACACATTTAGAGGCATATGGGCCAAAAGCAGGCAGGTGGGACTAGTGTACGTAGGAGATGTTGGCCGACATGCGCAAGTTAGGCTGAGGGGCCTGTTTCCATGCTGTATAGGTGTAGTCAACTACTTTGTTGAGCGGTGTGGGCTGAATCACCTGCAGCTCTACACCGACAAGACTAAGGAGTTGGTGGTGGACTTTAGGATGAGAGGAACACCCCTGTCCCCTGTCCCCATCAATGGTGTGGATGTGCAGTTTACCAGGGGGTACAAATACCTTGGAGTGTACCTGGACAGTAAACTGGACTGGTGCAGGAACGCTGAGGCCCTGTACAAGAAGGGACAGAGCTGACTGTACCTTTTGAGAAGGCTCTGCTCCTTCAAAATCTGCAGTGAGATGCTGCAGATGTTCTACCAATCGGTGGTAGCCCGTGCCATCGTCTCCGCTGCCGTGTGCCGGGGCAGCAGGGCGAAGGCTGCGGACGCCAACGGGATCAACAAACTCATCAGGAAGGCTGGCTCCGTCCTGGGGGCGGAGTTGAATTCACTGGAGGTTGGTCTTGGAGGGGGAGGGTGCTCCTCAAACTGTACTGAACAATACAGCTCACCCCCTCCATGACAGACTGGTCAACCTGAGGAGCACCTTCAGCAACAGGCTGGTTCCACCAAGATGCAGCACAGAACGCCACAGGAGATCCTTCTTCCCTGAGGCTATCAAACTCCTCCCCCCTTCTGTCATGGGGTAGACTGACTCCCCTCCCTCCCCCCCCCCCAATCTTTGCATATCTTTGCACATCCCCAATCCTTTCCTCTCGTCACTTTAATTTCATGTTTCATGTATTTTGTGTTTTATGACTGTCAGCAGATCAATTTCCCTCCTGTGAAAAATAAAGTTCTATCGTATCGTATTGTATCGTATCGTATGTTATGACTCTATGGCTCTAAGCCTTGTCTTCTGGTGGAGTTAGCAAATCCTTCAAAACACAAAGTGTTGCCAGGAACCCCGTGGGTCAGGCAGCATCCGGGGAGAGAGTGGACAGGTGACGTTTCGGGTCCGCTGACCTGCTGAGCGTTTTGCGACTCCAGCAGCTAGTTCCCTCAGCACCACACTACAGAAGAGCTTTGGAGTTCCCAACTTGTACCATTGCAACGTTTGCCTCTCATTCAACACAACTGATGCAGATTATTTGTTGCTTTCGAGTGAGGTCTTGATATGAATCTCTTACATCACAGCAGTGATTAATCTCTGGACAAACATCGGTGACTGTCAATTTTTTTGGGGGGGATAGTCTTGTTAGTCATTATATTAATGCAACAATTTTGCTTCTTTTGTTGCCATTTGTTTATTTCCCAGCATTTTCTATCCATGTTTCAGATTACTCACATCTGTAAACATAGAAACATAGAAATTAGGTGCAGGAGTAGGCCATTCGGCCCTTTGCACCGCCATTCAATATGATCATGGCTGATCATTCACCCCTGATTAATATGGCCAACGAACTGGCCTCAGTATTACTCTGGTTCTCTAGTTCATAACCTTATAGAGCCCGAGGCGCCCATATGGGTACTCATATTGCTAACATTCATTTTACAGTCCATAAGACATTTTGGAAGAACAGCCATGAGCCATGAGTGGTGGTGCTGGCTCGAAGGGCTGAATGGCCTACTCCTGCACCTATTTTCTATGTTTCTAAGTTTCTAGGACAAGAGAGCAGAATTAGTCCCATCGAGCCTACCCACCACTCAATCATGGCTGATCTCATAAATTCATAAGTTATAGGAGCACAATTAGGCCATTCGGCCCATTAAGTCTCTTCCACCATTCAATCATCTATCTTTCCCTCCCAAACCCATTTTACTGCCTTCTCCCCATAACTCCTGATACCTGTACTAATCTAGAATCTAGTAACCTCTGCCTTGAAAAATATCCATTGACTTGGCCTCCACAGCCTTCTGTGGTAATGAATTCCACAGACTCTGACTGAAGAAATTCCTCCTCATCACCTTCCCAAAGTTACAGTATGTCCTTTCATTCTGAGACAAATATCTCTGTTCCTCGACTCTCCACTGGTGGAAACATCCGATTCATTTTATGGGACCACATCCATCTCTCCCTCTCCACCCCATTCTCCTGCTTTTTCCCCATAACCCCTGATACCCGTACTAATCAAGAATCTATAAAACTCTGCTTTAAAAATATCCACTGACTTGGCCTTCGCAGCGTGTAACAATGTGACATTGAATTCCAGATGTCCACCACCCATAGGATCCTAGAGGAATACAGCTCAGAAACAGTTCTTTTGTCCCACTGAATCCACATCAATAATCAAACACCCTTTTACATTAATCCCATGTTTCAAATTAACCCCACATTTGCATCAATTCGATCCAGATTCCACCATTCACCCACACATTAGGTTGGCAATGGAAATCCACTTTGATTGCAACATGCGCCTTAATTTAGTTCATCAAAGAAACTGACAAAGATTAGAAAGTGGGAGAAAATCCAAATATCGGGTGGGGAGGGGGGAGAGGAAACCCACACGGTCACAGGGAGAACATTCAAACTCCACACAGACAGCATCCGGTCAGGATCGAACTTGGGACTCTCTGGTGCCGAGGGTCAGGAGCTGCTCCACAGTGCCTGCCAAAATGCTTGCATTATACACCAGCGCCACATGGTGGCAGTATATCCCCATAGAAACATAGAAACACAGAAAATAGGTGCAGGAGGAGGCCTTGTGTCCCTTCGAGCCAGCATTAATTGTGTTCATGGCTGATCATCCACAATCAGTAATCCGTGCCTGCCTTCTCCCCATATCGCTTGATTCTGACAGCCCCTAGAGCTCTATCTTACTCTTTTTTTAATTCATCCAGTGAATTGGCCTCCACTGCCTTCTGTGGCAGAGAATTCCACAAATTCACAACTCTGGGTGAAAAAGTTTTTTTTCATCTCAGTTTTAAATGGCCTCCCCTTTATTCTTAGATTGTGTCCAACTCCAAGAACTGATTCAAGAATATGCATCTATAGAACATCGTTAATATGACAAAATGTCCTGAGACACTTTCCATGAACTGCTGGATGCATTTTGATAGTGCGTCACTCATAAGGATATACGGGGGCAGTTGATCAAATAGATTATGAAGAGCCATAGGTTTCGAAGAGATATACAGTGCCCTCCATAATGTTTGGGACAAAGACCCATAATTTATTTATTTGCCTCTGCACTTCACAATTTGAGATTTGTAATACAAAAAATCACATGTGGTTAAAGTGCACATGTTCAGATTCTAATAAAGACCATTTTTATACATTTTGGACAATAGACAATAGGCAATAGGTGCAGGAGTAGGCCATTCAGCCCTTTGAGCCAGCACCGCCATTCACTGTGATTATGGCTGATCATCCACAATCAGTACCCCGTTCCTGCCTTCTCCCCATAGTTCCTGACTCCGCTATCTTTAAGAGCTCTATCTAACTCCCTCTTGAAAGCATCCAGAGAATTGGCCTCCATTACCTTCTGAAGCTGAAAATTCCACAGATTCACAAACCTCAGGGTGAAAAAGATTTTCCTCATCTCCGTTCTAAATGGCTTACTCCTTATTCTTAAACTGTGGCCCTTGGTTCTGGACTCCCCCAACATCGGGAACTTGTTTCCTGCCTCTAGCGTGTCCAATCCCTCAATAATCTTATATGTTTCGATGAGATTTCCTCTCATCCTTCTAAACTCCAGAGTATATAAGCCTAGCCGCTCCATTCCCTCAGCATATGACAGTCCCGCCATCCCGGGAATTAACCTCGTGAACGTTACAGGGAGAAGGCAGTAACCAGTTTCGGCGCTGTATCTCTAAACTAAACGAAACTGAACTCACCAAGAGGAGGTTGTGACAAAATCCTACTACAGTTGGGTCAATGAGCAGGTCGGGTGACACACTTGGAATTGTTATGAATGATGTGAGGCACAGGCTCATGAAACGAATGAAAACAGATTCCGTATCACAGACCATGACATCAGTGAAGTCTTGCATCAATACCCTTTTACAGACGTTAAACCAACATTGCAACTCACTAACATAATGTGCGGAGTATTATCAAATGTTTTCTGCTCCCCCTCAACTGGTCCGACTTTCCTTATCAGTGTTACTGCACAAACAAAATAGCGAGAACAGGCCCAGTGCCTTCAAACGCTCATCATATGTTAACCCAAACATTCCTGGGATCATTCTCGTAAGCCTCCTCTGGACCCTATCCAATGCCAGCACATCCTTCCCCAAATATGGGGCCCAAAACTGCACACAATAATCCAAATGTGGCTTGACCTGCACCCCATAGGGCCTCAGTAGTACATCCCAGATTTTGTTTTCTTGTCCTGTTAAAGTAAATGCTAGCATTGCGATTGCTGGTTGCTGGTCGGTGGGCCAAAGGGCCTGTTTCCACGCTGTACCTCTAAAGTCTAAAGTCTTTAAAACTCCAGTAAAGTCTCAGGAAGCGCATCAAAGAGGAAGCAGGGGAATGGGGTTGAGAGAGAAAGAAAGATCAGCCTTGATTGAATGGCAGAGTAGACTCGATGTGTTGAATGGCCTCATAATTTTATAATCTTGTACACAATGGTTCAGCCACGATTTCCCGAGCACTCTCGTTTGATCTAATGTCCCATCCATGCATTAGGGCCAGGGCCAGCAGCATAATCAAGGATGAGTCGCACCCCAGCCATTCCATCGTATCCCCTCTCCCATCGGGCAAAAGGCACAGATGTGTGAAAACGCACACCTCCAGATTCAGGGGACAGTTTCTTCCCAGCTGTTACCCAAGCTACTGAATCAACCTACAACAAACAGAGAGCAGTGCTGAACTACTATTTACCTAAGGGCGTTACGGTGGCGCAGCGGTAGAGTTGCTGACTTACAGCACTCGCAGCGCCGGAGACCTGGGTTGGATCCTGACTACGGGCGCCGTCTGTACAGAGTTTGTACGTTCTCCCCGTGACCTGCGCGTGTTTTCTCCAAGATCTTCGGTTTCCTCCCACACTCCAAAGACGTACAGGTATGTAGGTTAATTGGCTGGGTAAATGTAAAAATTGTTCGTAGTGGGTGTAAGATGGCGTTAATATGCGGAGATCGCTGGTCGGGTGGGGCCAAAGGGCCTGTTTCCGCGCTGTATCTCTAAACTGAACTAAACACATCTGCTGCTCTTTCCAACAATTGATGTGCTTGTTTACAACGCGTTGTGTAAACCTAATTGGAAACATACAGAACTCATGACCAAGAATGGACCAGCTGAGCCATCAGACCTGGCCCACATCACCATGACCAGCATGGGGTGAAGATTCTCATCACTCTATCTCACACCAAACCTTGCAAACAAATAATCTCATGGGGAAAGGAATTTTCTATTTTAAAAAAAAGGCACTAATCAGAGGAAAAAAACTCTGTAAAGTTCCATCCGATCCCCCTCAGGCAATCAAATCAGTTCAGGAGATCACATAAGAAGAAAACCATATTCACGGAATGTTATTTCTTTAAGTTCCCGGTTTTGTATGAGTATACATGCTTTATAAACTGGTAGTGTAGGAAGTGAAGCTGGTTTAAACCAAAGACAGACACAAAATGCTGGAGTAGCTCAGCGGGACAGGCAGCATCTCTGGAGAGAAGGAATGGGCGACATTTCAGGTCGAGACCCTTCTTCAGACTAGTTAGGGGAAAGGGAAAGGAGAGATATAGACGGTGATATAGAGAGGTATAGAACAAATAAATGGGGAATTAAAGTGTTTGGCAACCAGGAGATCCCGGAAGAGTGAGGGAAGGTGTTCAGCGAAACCTTCTCCCTGTCTAAGTTTCGTCTCGCCAATGTATGAGTCCACATCTTGAACAACGGATACATTAGATAAGGTTGGAGGAGGTGCAAGTGAACCTCGGCCTAACCTGAAAGGGCTGTTGGGGTCCCTGGACAGAGTCGAGGGAGGAGGTATAGGGACAGGTGTTGCATCTTCTGCGGTTGCAGGGGAAGGTACCTGGGGAGAGGACGGTTTGGGTCCGTTTCCGTGCTGTAAATCTAAAACAAAAAAATATTGAGAGGTCGAATGTAAGGGGGAATATCCAATTAATGGCATGACCCTCAACAGCATTGACGTGTTAAGGAATCTTGGGATCCAAATCCATAGCTCACTGAAAGTGTTAACTCAAGTAGATAGAGTAGTAAAAAAGACATAGGCTTGTATTCACTGGAGTTTAGAAGGATGAGAAGGGTCTTATAAAATATATAAAATTATAAAAGGACTGGCAAGCTAGATGCAGGAAAAATGTTCCCAATGTTGGGCGAGTCGAGAACCAGGGGCCACAGTCTTAGAATAAAGGGGAGGTCAGTTAAGACTGAGGTGAGAAAAACACTTTTTCACCCAGAGAGTTGTGAATTTATGGAATTCCCTGCCACAGAGGGCAGTGGAGGCCAAATCACTGGATGGATTTAAGAGAGAGTTAGATAGAGCTCTAGGGCCTAGTGGAGTCAAGGGATATGGGGAGAAGGCAGGCACGGGTTACTGATTGTGGCTGATCAGCCACGATCACAATGAATGGCAGTGCTGACTCAAAGGGCTTAATGGCATCTTCCTGCATCTATTGTCTATGTTTCTATGTTTCTAACCCCATTCTCCTGCCTTCTCCCCATAACCTCAGACACCGGGTGTCGCTGGTCGGTATGGACTCGGTGGGCCGAAGGACCTGTTTCCCCGCTGTATCTTTCTAAACTAAACTAAACTAAATAAACTTTGAGGTGTGGGAGGAAACCAGAGCACCCAGAGGAAACATATGCGGTCACAGAGAGAACGTGTGCACGTCACACAGACAGCACCTGAGGCTAGGATCGAACTCGGGTCTCTGGCGCTGTGAGGCAGAGATGTGCGAGTTGGTAGGTTAATTGGTAGGACTTCCTTTATGCATTGGGGTAGTTAGAATCTGGAATCTGCTGGTGCTGGACGGGGCAGATTGGATTGAAACCTTCAAAAGGAACCTGGGTGAATAGCTTAATTTAGTTTAGTTTAGTTTAGTTTAGAGATACAGTGTGGAAACAGGCCCTTCGGCCCACTGAGTCCGTGTCGACCAGCGTTCCCCGCACACTAGCACTCTCCTGCACACTGGGGACAGTTTATAATCTGTACCAAAGCCAATTAACCTAACCTACAAACTTGCACGTCTTTGGAGTGTGGGAGGAAGCAGGAGCACCCGGAGAAAACCCACACGGTCACAGGGAGAACATAGAAATTCCGATAGGGGACGATCAGCCATGATCACGATGAATGGCGGTGCTGACTCGAAGGGCCGAACGGCCTCCGCCTGCACCTATTTTCTATGTTCATATGTTTCTATGTATATGGTATGCTTGCCTTCATTGGTCAGGGCGTTGAGTGTAAGAATCAGCATGTCACGTTGCAGCTTTGGTACGGCCACATTTGGAGTATTGTGTCGCTCCATCACAGGAAAGATGTGGAGGCTTTGGAAAGGGTGCAGTGGAGACTGAACTGAATGTTGCCTGGATGAGAAGGCATTAGCTGCGGGCAGAGGTTGGACAGACTTGGATTGTTTACTCTGGAGTGCCGGAGGGTGAGGGGAGAACTGATAGAAATATATAAAATTGTGAGGCGCATAGATTGGGCAAACAGTCAGAAGAAGGGTTCCGACCCGAAACGTCACCCATCCTTTTTCTCCAGAGATGCTGCCTGACCCGTTGAGTTACTTCAGTACCTCGTGTCTATAAGCAGTCAGAACGTACTTCCTAGGATAGAAATATCAAACAGTTGCGAGCGTAGCTTTAAGGTGAGAAGGGAAATTTTTCGATGTGCGGGGCAGGTTTTTACACTAAGGGAGGCGAGTGCCTGGAACACACTGTCGGGGTTGGTGGAGGAGACAGATATGATGGCGGAATTTAATACTTGTAGAAAGCCACATGGATATTCAGAGAACGGACGGACATGGATTGTTTGCAGGCAGATAAGGGTTGGTCTTGGCATCGTGTTTGGCACAGACATTAGGCCCGCAGGGCCTGTTCCTGTGCTGTACTGTTCCATGTTATATCTATATCCCACCAGCCGTCTGTGTGTGTTAAAAGTTCGTGTAAATGTTCTCTGGTTTGTTTTATGTGGGGGGGAGGTGGTGAGGTTTGTTTTCAGTTCCTTACCTTGCGGGAGATGCGATTGTTTTCCGGGTGGTACATCCGGTCGCTCTGCAGCCTACCATCGATGGAGCTGGAGGCCTCCTCGGACTGACCTTGAGCCCCACCACGTGGCGTGGACTTAACATTGGAGCCGTTCTCTTGCCTGGGATCGCTCCAACCACGGCCTGCGGAATTTACCATCGAGAGCTCGCAGTCTCGCTAGTCGGGAGCTCCAACGACACACAAGGTTCGACCAGCTCCGACGCGGGGTTCGATCGCCCGGCACAGGGGAGCTGACATCCCCCCGATGCAGAAGCTGATCGCCCTGATGTGGAGGGCCCAAACGCCGCCGGCTACGGGAGTCAAGATCGTCCCGTCAACGGAGGGCTCGAGGCCCCCGACCGCGGGAGAGCAAAGGGAAGAGATTTGAATTTTTTTTCGCCTAAAGTAAGGAATGTGGAGGAGTCACTGTGGTGGATGTTTATGTTAAAATGTATTTTGTGTGTTCTGTTGCTTTTTATTTGTATGACTGACTTGGCAAATGAAATTCCTCGTATGTTGGAAAACATACGTGGCTAATAAAGTATTATTGTGATTGTGATTGTGATTGTGATTCCTTCATCTCTGTACCACACCTTCCAGGCAGAGTTGGGTTGGTTCCTGGACCCATTCACAGTGCATACTCTGATGCAGAATGTGGACTGTGATTAAGAGTGGGAACCCTGAACCATTTCATTCCCAAACCTGAGCATGAAGAACACGGGCAGCACGGTGGCGCAGCGGTAGAGCTGCTGCCTTACAGCGCCGGAATCCCGGGTTCGATCCTGACTACGGGTGCTTGTCTGTACGGAGTTTGTGCGATCTCCCCGTGACCTGCGTGGGTTTTCTCCGAGATCTTTGCTTTCCTCCCTCACTCCAAATACCTTCAGGTTTATAGGCTAATTGGCTTGGTGTCAATGTAAATTGTCCCTAGGATAGAGTTAGAATGTGGAAATCGCTAAAGTCGGGAATTGGTAAAAATTCTAAATTGTCCCTAGTGTGTAGGATAGTGTTAATGTACGGGGATCGCTGGTTAACGTGGATTCTGTGGGCCTGTTTTTGCGCTATATCTCTAAACACATTGAAATACAGAATAGTGGCTTGGCTTGGATATAGATGTGAAGAGGATTTTTCCACTAGTGGGAGAGTCTAGGACTAGAGGTCAAAGCCTCAGAATTAAAGGACGTTCTTTTAAGAAGTAGGTGAGGAGACATTTCTTTAGTCAGAGGGTGGTGTACCGGTGAAATTCTTTGCCACAGACAGTTGTGGAGGCCAGGTCAGTGGATATTTTTAAGGCAGAGATAGATAGATTCTTGATTAGTACATATGTCAGCGGTTATGGGGAGAAGGCAGGGGAATGGGGTTAGGAGGGAAAGATAAGTCATCCTTGATTGAATGGCGGAGTAGACTTGATGGGCTGAATGGCTTAATTCTACTCCTATTCCTTATGACCTTAAGACCTCACGGCCTTAACTAAACTAAACCTAACCATTAATCTGCCACTGTGTCCACTGTATAATTCAAAGTTTGTTCTGAGGTGACCTTGAAAATAGGCAGAGGAATCACTAAGTGTGATTAGTCCACTCTTGCTGTTCTATTGCAGATTATATCAGAGTCTGGGGATACCCATTAGGCATGATCCGCAGACAGATGCTCTCTTTAAGTAGCATTAGAGAGAGTCTCCTGAGGATTACAAGGTCATTACAAGTGAGCATTAGACTCCAAATGAGTAGTGTAACATCTAATCAGCTTTGCACCCTGATTGACATTGTGATCCACTGACTCTACAGTGGATGGGTTAAGGGCCGTAATTCGCACGCCATTTACGCGACCTGCTAACGTGTGGGTAGTGCGTGGGTAGCGTGGGACGGGCCCATGGAGTGGCATTGGGCAGAGCGGACTTCGTCCTGCACAAAATCTTCGCGCGCCACCAGCCTGTCGCGGAACTGACGGCCAAAGTGGGACAGGCCCAAGACCCCAACGTCTCACCTCCAACAGCAGCAGAAGCAGGCAAGTGATCGCCGAGCTCGGCCTGGGGCTCAAGGCATTTGCGGATCCGGATCCGCCCTCCTACTCCCAGAGCTGGGCCAAGACGATTAGAGATAGACGTAAAATTAAGGAGTAACTCAGCGGGACTGGCAGCATCTCTGGAGAGAAGCAATGGGTGACGTTTTGGGTCGAGACTCTTCTTTCAGACTGAAGAAGAGTCTCGACCCGAAACATCATCCATTGCTTCTCTCCAGAGATGCTGCTGGTCCCGCTGTGTTACTCCTGCATTTTGTGTCCATCTTCAAATGACGTCACGCGCTCCAGACGGATGTGCGGACGCATGATGACGAGCGCGACCGTCGCGCGTCAGTCACTACCGGCCTGTTGCGTAAATGACGGCTACGTGGAACAGGCCCTTAAGTTTAAAGATACAGCTAGGATACAGGCCCCAATTCAGTTCAGGTCAGTTCAGTTTATTGTCACGTGTACCGAGGTACAGTGAAAAGCCTTTGTTGCGTGCTAATTAGCCACGCTGACCATCGATCACTAGTTCGATGTTCTATCCCACATTTGCATCCACTCCCTACACACTAGGTGCAATCTGGAGACTCCAATTAACTTAACCGAGCAGCATAGTGGCGCAGCGGTAGAGTTGCTGCCTTACTGCGCCAGAGACCCGGGTTCGATCCTGACTACGGGTGCAGTCTGTACGGAGTTTGTACATTCTCCCTGTGACTGCGTGGGTTTTCTCCAGGGTGCTCCGGGTTTCCCCCGACATTCCAAAGCTGTGCAGGTTTGTAGGTTAATTGTCATCTGTAATTTGTTCAAAGTGTGTAGGATAGAGCTGGGTGTATGGGTGATCGCTGGTCGGTGCGTATTCCGTGGGCCGAAGGGCCTGCTTCCACGCTGTATCTCTAAAATAAACTAAACAAAATTTAACTACAAACCTGCACTATTTTAGGATGTGGGAGGAAATCGGAGCATCTGCAGGAAAGCCACGCAGTCACGGGGAGTGCATGCAAACTCCACACAGACATTACCCGTAGTCCAGGTCGAACCCGGGTCTCTGGGGCTGTGAGGCAGTAGCTCTGCCAGCTGCACCACCGTGCGCCTGAAATAGTCCCCAAAACGTGTATTTAAAAGCTCCGAAATTTGCACCTTAAGTAGACTGGAAGGTGACATTGAAATTAATCCTGACTTTAGCCTTGGTAGAATCCAGCATATAGTTTAGTTTAGAGATACAGCACAGAAACAGGCCCTTCGGCCAACCGGGTCCGTGCTGACCAGTGATCCCCGCACATGAACATAATCCTACACAGGCTAGGGTCAATTTACATTTACACCAAGCCAATTAACCCGCGACCAGCGCCCGCCGGGGGCTCCAACTTTGTGACTTTGGGCCTGGAGCGGGGCCGTACATCACCCGGCGCGGCCTCAATGGACATGGGACTTAACACCGCCCGCCTGGGGCTTCGACATCGGGAGAGAGATGGTGCGGGGGAGAGAGAAGAACTTTGCCTTCCATCACAGTGAGGAGGAGATCCACTGTGATGGATGTTTGTGTGAATTTAATTGTTTGCGTGTTTTTTTATGAATTGTTCTGTTTGTTTGTTTGTATGGCTTGTAGAAACGGAGTTTCGTTCGAGCCTCTCTGAGGTTCAAATGACAAGTAATAAAATCAAATCAAATCAAATCAAACCTACAAACCTGTACGTCTTTGGAGTGTGGGAGGAAACCGGAGATCTCTGAGAAAACCCAAGCAGGTCACGGGGATAACGTACAAACTCCGTACAGACAGCACCCGTGGTCGGGATTGAACCCGAGTCTCTGGCGCTGCGAGGCAGCAACTCTACCGCTGCGCCACCAAATAAATTTTCGCACGGAAACGTAATTAGTCCAATAAAATCTCCGTTGATGGTGCGAAAAGATGTTTTACTTATTTACCCAGCGATCCCAGGCAATAATTGGCAAAATGTTCTCCTTTAAGATTTCAGAAAGAACATTTTGTCTGAGGGAAGTAGTAATAATATACGGCTTCAATGTATATGTCTGAGCAGTTATGCAAATGTTCCAGTTAAGGCTCAAAGTCATTTTAACTCGGCATCTAGAGCATTTAATAGAACATGTTGTGCCAGTTGGATTTAATGGTGGTAGCGTTCAATCTGAGGCTCTGTTGTGGCAAGTACTGGATGGAGCACTGAAAGGAGCGTGCTGAATCTCAACCCAATCTCAACGCCGGCCAGCGGGCAAGATTTACCCGTCACGGTCAGAGGTGGGTTGGGAGGTCAGGTGTTCATCCTTGGCATACGAGACTTCATATGATCATGAGGTCATTAGTAATAGGAGCAGAATTAGGTCATTCGGCCTATCAAGCCTACTCCTCCATTCAATCATGGGTGATCTATCTCTCCCTCCCTCCTAACCCCATTCTCCTGCCTTCTCCCCACAACCTCTGATACCCGTACTAACCAAGAATCTATCTATCTCTGCCTTAAAAATATCCACCGACGGCCTTCACTGCCTTCTATGGCAAGGAATTCCGCAGATTTACCACCCTCTGACTAAAGAAATTCCTCCTCATCTCCTTCCTAAAAGAACATCCTTTAATTGTGAGGCTATTGCCTCTAGTCCTAAAGTCTCCCACTAGTGGAAACATCCTCTCCACATCCACTCTATCCAAGCCTGTCACTATTCTGTATGTCTCAATGAGGTCCCCCCTCATTCTTCTAAACTCCAGCGAGTACAGGCCCAGTGCCGGCAAACGTTCATCATATGTTAACCTACTCATTGCTTGGATCATTCTTGTAAACCTCCTCTGGACCCTCTCCAGAGCCAACACATCCTTCCTCAGATATGGTGCCCAAAATTGCTCACAATACTCCAAATGCGGCCTGACCTGCAGTTTATAGAGCCTCAGCATTGCATCCCTGTTTATGTATACAAGCCCTCTCGAAATAAATGCTAGCATTGCGTTTGTTTTATTTTACTACCAATTCAGTTCAAGAGTCTGAATACTGTGGTTGATTAAGATTTTCTTGAATTTAGTGATATGTGCTTGCCAGTCTTTGTATCATTTGCCCAATGGAAGACGAGAGAATGACAAGGGTGGAAGTGATCCTTGAGTATGTTGGCAGTTTTGCTGAGACAATGTAGTTTAGTTCATTTTAATTTAGTTTTAGAGATACAGCGTGGAAACAGGCCCATCGGCCCACTGAGTCCACACCGACCAGACATTAGGGACAATCCTACGCATTAGGGACAATTTGTACAGAAGCCAATAAACCTACAAAACTGCACAATTTTGGATTGTGGGAGGAAACCAGAGCACCCGGAGAAAACCCACGTAGGTCACGGAGGAATAACGTACAAACTCCGTACAGACCCCTAGTCAGGATCGAACCCGGGTCTCTGGCACAGTGAGGCAGCAACTCTACCGCTGCGCCACCGTGCCGGATACTGGATTAGCAAAACATCAGGTAAAGAACATCAGGTAGAAGAGGGGGGGGGGGGGGGAGACTGATTTGTGCGATGGACTGGGCTTCATACACAATTCTCTGCAATTTTTCCTGAGGTCTTGGGAAAATAATAGTTGCCAACCCAAGACGTGATGCATCCCAATATAATGCTTTCCATGATGCATCTTTAGAGGCTGGTACATGTCATTGGAGACGTGCCAAATGATATTTAGTCTTCTGGGAAGCAGAGGCTTTGATGTGGACTTCCACGCCAAGAATACTCTTGAAATTGCAAAAATGAAGATGCAGAAGAATGCATTGATAAAATCTGTGAGGCAAAAAAAAATGTTTTTATTGCAGGTACACAAAAGGCTGGAGACACTCAGCGGGTGCAGCAGCATCTAAGGAGCGAAGGAGATAGGCGACGTTTCGGGTCGAGACCCTTCTTCAGGTTTTTATTGCAGGATTGGCTCCAGTAACTGTCTAAGTTGTTCATGACAAAGTGCATGGTCATTCCATCACCTTATGAAAATTTCAAGGATTTATTCAACCATTTTAGACCGACGCCTTCCGGAACTTTATAAGGTTTGATCTTTGCATTCCCACACACACTAGTTGCAGAGAGAATAAATGATTATACTGTGGTTCTACAAGAGCCATCCTGCCAATATTGAATTGGAGCACCTCCAAGCCAAGTGTCAGTGTTCTCACAGATGAACAGATTAAATCAATTGCAACTTCCCATGTGCCAACTGTGTGCATGACACTGATTGTCATTACATAGAACACAGGACAGTACAACACAGTACCACACAGTACAACACACGTTTTAGATGAAAGAATTAGATGTACAATTTAGGGAAAGGAATTAAATGTAAAATCTCCAGGTTTGCAGATGACTCAAAGCTGGGTGGCAATGTGAGCTGCAAGGAGGATGCTATGAGGCTGCAGGGTGACTTGCATAGGTTGGGTGAGTGGGCAGATGCATGGCAGATGCAGTATAACTTGGATAAATGTGTGGTTATCCACTTTGGTGGCAAGAACAAGAAGTCTGGATAGTGTCAGGTTAGGAAAAGGGGAGGTACAACAAGAGCTGGGTGTCCTTGTACACCAGTCACTGATAGTAAGCATGCAGGTACAGCAGGCAGTGAAGACAACTAATGGCATGTTGGCCTTCATAGCAAGAGGGTTTGAGTATAGGAGCAAGGAGCTCCTACTGTAGTTGTACACACCTGGAGTACTGTGTGCAGTGTTGGTCTCCTAATTTGAGGAAGGACATTCTTGCTATTGAGGGAGTGCAGCGTAGTTTCACCAGGTTAATTTCTGGGATGGCGGGACTGACATATGATGAAAGAATAGACCAACTGGGCATATATTTACAGATATTTAGAAAGATGAGAGGGGATCTTATAAAAACATGTAAAATACTTAAGGGATTGGACAGGCTATATGCAGGAAAAATGTTCCCGATATTGGGGGAGTCCAGAACCAGGGGTCACAGTTTAAGAATAAGAGGTAGGCTGTTTTGGACTGAGATGAGGAAATTTTACTCCGCCATTCAATCATGGCAGATCTATCTTTCCCTCTCAACCCCATTCTCATGCCTTCTCCCCACATCCTTGCTAATCAAGAACCTAACAATAATAGACACAACATGCTGGAGTAACTCAACAGGACAGGTAGCATTTCTGGTGAGAAGGAATGGGTGACGTTTTGGGTCGAGACCTTTCTTCACACCTCTCTGCTTCAATACTCTGCTTTTAAAACACCCAATGTTTTGGCCTCCACAGCTGCCTGCGACAATGAATTCCACAGATTCACAACTAGATAAATACATTATGTCCGACTCCATTCTGAAGGTACATTCCTTTATTCTGAGGCTGTGCCCTCTGGTTCTTGACTCTCCAGTCACTGGAAACATCCTTTTCACGTCCACTCGATCTAGTCCCCTGTTCGCCAATGCTACACGATGCTATAGCATTCAATCGGCTCTGCATATTGTGCTGAAACACAACGGAGACACGGATTTATATTCCTGGGCAGCAGAAATTCTGAATCAGCCGTCAGTAGCTTTAGCTAACCACTATACACTGGTCAGCCAATGAACAAGGACACTATCTGGCTGCAAACATACCACTTTTTACAACTTGCGCAAAGCACCAAGGCAAATTCCGTGCACGTATACATATTTGGCTAATCAAATTTATTCCACACAATTCAATTCAATTGACGTAAAAACAACATGATTAAGAACATCTAAACAGTAAAACTAAATTAAACGAATAATTACATAAACTGAAATCAACCCCTTCCTCGCCTAAGCCCAGGGCGGCACAGTGGCAGCGGTGGAGTTGCTGCCTTGCAGCGCCCGTGACCCGGCTTCCATCCTGGCTGCAGGTGCTGTCTGCACGGAGTTTGTACGTTCTCCCCCGTGACCTGCGTGGATTTTCCCCGGGGTCTCCGGTTTCCTCCCATACTCCAAAGACGCACAGGTTTGTAGGTTAATTGGTTTGGTATGTTTATAAATTGTCCCTCGTGTGTGTGGGATAGTATAAGTGTGTGGGGATCGCTGGTCGGCCTGCACTCGGTGGGCCAAATGACCTGTTGCCACGCTGTATTTCTATAGTGAACTTATGCAGATACTGTAGCGTGTCAACATTGTGCACTTATGAAGACATATTATGTTTTACAAGAATGCTCGTCAGTAGCTTTAGCTAACCACTATACACTGGTCGTGCCTATAGCTACATACACCACAAGTTCTCAATGCACTGTCTTTAGAATTATACCTCCTGATGCCCAGTACCTACCTCTCTCATCAATATGTTTCAGTACTAAAAAGTGCAACACTTTCAAAAGCAATTGATAATTAAAAAGTGTATGTATGCCATAATGGTGTATGTATGCCATTTCACAAATAGAGTTGTGAATTTGTGGAATTCTCTGCCTCAGAAGGCAGTGGAGGCTGATTCACTGGATACATTCAAAAGAGAGTTAGATAGGGTTGGCGGAGTCAGGGGATATGGGGAGAAGGCAGGAACGGGGTACTGATTGGGGATGATCAGCCATGATCACGTTGAATGGCAGTGCTGGCTTGAAGGGCTGAATGGCCTCCTCCTGCACCAATTGTCTATTGTCTATTTCCCCACAGGCTACTTGCACATCAACAAACTAATCGCTGATCCCTGAAAGATTCCCAGGAAATTCCTGGAAGATCCTAATGATGATCCTACCGTCAAATGTACAATTTAGTTCCTGCAGAGTCTTTAGACTTTAGTGGTACGGCGTGGAAACAGGCCCTTCGACCCACTAAATCTGCGCCGACAGATCCCACAGTGTCCTCGGATATATCTGATCACACTGGGGATACCTATTGACCTCCTTGACTGTTTTATCAAGGAATATGGGGAAAAAGCAGGAACAGGATACTGATTTTGGATGATCAGCCATGATTATATTGAATGGCAGCGCCACATAGGGGATTAGTGGGCAAAATTAGGGCACATGGTATTGGGAGTAGAGTGCTGACATGGATAGAGAAGTGGTTGGCAGACAGGATACAAAGAGTAGGGATTAACGGGTCCCTTTCAGAATGGCAGGCAGTGGCTAGTGGGGTACCGCAAGGCTCGGTGCTGGGACTGCAGCTATTTACAATATACATCAATGATTTGGATGAAGGGACTCAAAGTAACATTAGCAAATTTGCAGATGACACAAAGCTGGGTGGCAGTGTGAACTGTGAGGAGGATGCTATGAGAATGCAGGATGACTTGGACAGGTTGGGGGAGTGGGCAGTTGCATGGCAGATGAAGTTTAATGCGGATAAATGCGGATACCACTTTGGTAGCAAAAACAGGAAGGCAGATTACTATCTAAATCGCGTCAAGTTGGGTAAAGGGGAATTACATCGGGATCTGGGGGTCCTTGTTCATCAGTCTATGAAAGTAAGCATGCAGGTACAGCAGGCAGTGAAGAAAGCGAATGGCATGTTGGCCTTTATAACAAGAGGAATCGAATATAGGAGCAAAGAGGTCCTTCTGCAGTTGTACAGAGCCCTAGTGAGACCACACCTGGAGTACTGTGTGCAGTTTTGATCCCCTAATTTGAGGAAGGACATTCTTGCTATTGAGGGAGTGCAGCGTAGGTTTACAAGGTTAATTCCCAGGATGGCGGGACTGTCTTATGCTGAGAGAATGGAGCAGCTGGGCTTGTACACTCTGGAGTTTAGAAGGATGAGAGGGGATTTCATTGAAACATATAAGATTGTTAAAGGTCTGGACACGCTAGAGGCAGGAAACATGTTCCCGATGTTGGGGGAGTCCAGAACCAGGGGCCACAGTTTAAGAATGAGTAAGCCATTTAGAACGGAGTTGAGGAAACACTTTTGCGGTGGAGGCAGGTTCTCTGGATGCTTTCAAGAGAGAGCTGGATAGGGCTCTTAAAAATAGCGGAGTCAGGGGATATGGGGAGAAGGCAGGAACGGGGTACTGATTGGGGATGATCAGCCATGATCACATTGAATGGCGCTGCTGGCTCGAAGGGCCAAATGGCCTACTCCTGCACCTATTGTCTATGTTTCTATGTAATACGGACTGGCCTCTCCATTCACTGTGCTAAGTTCCCCAGTCTTCACGTCTTTCTCCACAGTAAAAACAGCGGAGAATACTCATCCCCTGTGACTTCACACAGAGATAACCGCTTTGGTTTTTCTGGGGAGCCTTATTCTCTCTGTGGTCACCCTCTTTCCCTTAAGGTACTTATAACATCTCTTGTCTCCCTGATTTCCTTCCTAAGCGTGGTCCTCCAACCCCAACATCTCATGGATGGTCAGAAGGGTCCCCGCGTTGTCCTGGAAATGCTTCAGTCCACCTGGTCTTCTTTCACAAGAGAACAATCCTTTTACCTTTCGCACACTTGGATTTAACTCCATCTAAAATAAAGTCGCTTTTGTACTTATCGACAGGTACAGTTTGCTTTATCTTACAATAAAGTCAGGTGACTTGCGTGTCTTAGTTTAGTTTTCTAGTTGAGTTTAGAGATAGGGCCCTTCAGCCCACTGAGCCTGCACCGACCAGCGATCTCCGCACAGCCAACACAAGCCTAGGACGATATTTACATTTACATCGAGCAAATTAACCTATAAACCTGTATGTCTTTTGGATGGGAGGAAACAGAAGATCTCAGAGAAAAACCCATGCAGGTCAAAGGGAGAACATACAAACTCCGTACAGACAGCACCTGTAGTCAGGATCGAACCCGGATCTCTGGCACTGTAAGATAATAGCTCTACAACTAAGCCACGTGCTGCCCTGCCGATTATTTATAAGACCATAAGACGGACGACAAAGGCACAGAATTAGGCCATTCGGCCCATTGAGCCCACTCCACTATTCAATCATGGCTGAATTATTTTTCCCTCTGAACCCCATTCTCCTGCCTTCTCCCTGTAATCTTAGAGGCCCTTACTAATCAAGAATTTACCAAACTCCGCTCTGAAAATACCCAATGACTAGGCCTCCGCAGCCGTCCGTGGCAATGAATTCCACAGGTTCACGACCCTCTGGCTGAAGCGTCTGTTCTGAGGCAAATTCAGTAAACTTCCAAAAGCCTTTTCTCAACTAAAATCTGATTAAAACGTTTTGATCTGTGCCAAGTGTGTAAGAGTGAAGAGCAGACCACGGAGCAAGCCATGATTGGTGCAGCAATTACTCTGCACAGCTAGAATGTCTTGATGTTTGCCAGTCCCAAAATAGTCCCTTTGATGTTTATTAGCAAACAGATCAATCCCAAGAACATGGAGAGGATTGAGTAACCATGTTTGTTTGATCCACCTTGCCAAAATCATGCAGCTAAGTCTGCTACAACCTCAGCCACTTTGATTGAGTATTGAGTAATAGCGTATAGGGTCCTCTGTAACCCTTCATTTGCCCAAAAGTCCTTTATTTGTCAAAATTGGTCAAAGCTATAGACAGAGGTTGAGTATTCTCTATTCTATGGAGCGCAGGAGGATGAGGGGTGATCTTATAGAGGTGTATAAAATCATCAGAGGAATAGATTGGATAGATGCACAGAATCAAGGACCAGGGGACATAGGTTCAAGGCGAAAGGGAAAAGATTTAATAGGAATCTGAGGGGTAGCTGTTTCACACAAAGTGTGGTGGGTGTATGGAACATGCTGCCAGAGGAGGTAGTTGAGGCTGGGCCTATCCCAACGTTTAAGAAACAGTTAGACAGGTACATGGACAGGACTGAATTGAGGGGATATGGACCAAAGGCGGGCAGGTGAGACTAGTGTAGCTGGCACATGTTGGCCAGTGTAGGAAAGTTGGGCTGAAGGGCCTGTTTCCGTGCTGTATCTCTAAACGTCTACGCTTGTTGCTACAGACCTCTTTATAACGGATTTTGGTTACAGTGGACAGAGTGGTGCCATAGCAATCAGACACCACTGTCACTTTAAGAACATAAGCTGCTACTTACCATTGAAATTGACAAGCAATTGCTTTGATCGGCACTTGTGCAATGAAACTCTATTAAAAGACAATAGACAATAGGTGCAGGAGTAGGCCATTTGGCTCTTCGAGCCAGCACCGCCATTCAATATGATCATGGCTGATCATCCACACTCAGTACCTTCTCCTTCTCGCCATATCCGCTGACTCTGCTATCTTTAAGATCTAAAACAACCTTTAGTACTTTTTTTTTTGCAGTAACAAACAGACGTTATCAGCTGTTTTAAAAAAAACATTGTATTTGAAAAACAACTCTTTGTTTCACGGAGTGACCACTATATCTTACTCTGTTATAATGGGCTGAAGAAGGGTCTTGACCCAAAATGTCACCCATTCCTTCTCTCCAAAGATGCTGCCTGTCCCGCTGAGTGACTCCAGCATTTTGTGTCCATCTTCGGTATAAACCAGTATCTGCAGTTCGTTTCCTACACAATAATGGACACCAACCCCCCCCCCCACACCAACCCCTTCTCCCCTCCCCCCCCCCCCCCCCCCCCCCCCCCGTCCATTATAACAAGGGTTATCTGTGCAAAGAAGATGAATCCTTGAGAAAGATTAACAGAATAATCGCTGTAGAGACGGATGAAAATGGTTACAAGGAAACTTCATCCAAGCACACAAAATACAATGGTATGTGTGTAAACCTCAAAGGAATCAAGCCATAAAAATAAATCATAAAAAATAAATCTAAAACAGACATAATCATTTTGCAGCATTAAAACAGGGTCTTTGGTCTAACTAGTCCATGCTGAAAATGGTGTCTGTTTGAACTAGTCCCACTTGCCTGCAGTTAGTCCATATTTCTCTAACCGTTTCAAAACATTTACCTATCCAAATGTCTTTCCAACGTTGTGATTTTACACTTCCATATACCCACCTGTGTGAAACATTGCCCCTCAGAGCACTTCTGAGTCATTTCCCTTTCATCTTAAATTGATGTCCTCTGGTTTAGAATCCCCTACACTAGGGATAAAACCCGAGTTCGATCCTGACTACGGGGGCTGTCTGTATGGAGTTTGTACGCTCTCCCTGTGGCATGCGTGGGTTTACTGCTGCGGTTTCCTCCCACACTCCAAAGGCATACAGATTTGTAGGCTAATTGGTCTCGGTGAGAATTGCAATCTGTCCCTAGTGTGAAGGATAGTGCTAGTGTAAATAGTAAGATTAAACGAGAACTTACCAGTTTGAAGTTTGATCTTTATTTTATGAGGAGTCGAGTTGAGGGACTACGTGAATAGAAGCCCGTACAGCCGTTGGTGCGTCAATCTTCAAAGCAGCGGAATGAATTCACAGCTAACAATGACCGAAGTATAACGGTAAGATGATAAAACTAGAACTACCAGATGAAATCTATGAGGGTGGGAGCGGAGGGCACGTAGTCCCTCAACTCGACTCCTCATAAAATAAAGATCAAACTTCAAACTGGTAAGTTCTCGTTTAATCTTACTATTTTACTTCGGAGTCACGTGAGTGACTACGTGAAGACTTCAAAGCACTGTGAATTCACGCCGCAGACTCAAATCCGACGTTCACAACTGCCTGGATTGACTCAAAAGTCGTTAACAATCAATCATGCATCAATAATACATTTGTTAAATGAAATAACAGTTTTATTTACAAACAAATCATAACAAAACCCCTCTAACTCAGGGGAAAAATGTAACAGTACTGACACCAGAATCAGCAAACACCCCGAGCCTTGAAATCGGCTTGTGACAAAACCTCTGAAAAGTTAGCTCACTGGACCATCCTGCGGCCGCGAGGACCTTGAAATCGTTTGCACCGACACCTTACTGTGTGGTTTTTTGTGACTAATAAACAAAGCCAACTCTGTTCCTCTCAGAGGTTTAGTAATCTCAATGTAAAGAGATAAATGTGAGACTATACAGAAGCGATCATCTGCGGGGTATGCTGAAAACACAATCTTACATCCTGTCATGCCTCTTTTATTATGTTTAAGCAAATCATAGACATAAAATATAATGGCATCAGCCGACACATGCATTCTATCTAGCCGTAGCTTTTGCAATGTTTGTACACGTTGGGCTGAAACCAACACCAGAAGCATGACCACCTTCATAGTTAATTTGGCTATAGATAGGCTTGTAACCGGAGCCCACTGGCAAAGAAGCATAAAAACCTCACTCACATTGCAAATACCGGCATACCTGAGTTTAGGAGGATTAGAATTGAAAACTCCCTTCATGAATCGTGAACTAACGGATGTGTCCCTACTGTAATGCAATTCTGCATTCATAGGTAAATAAGAAGACAGAGCACTTCTGGCTGAATTAATTGCACTGTAACTTAATTTTTGGTCAAAATAAAGAGTTGACAAACTCCAATACATCCGTGATCCCTGCCGTGTGATATACAATATCTTGCTGTAGCAGAATTGCTCCCACTTTCCTTATATAGGTGATATATTGCTGCTGTGTACTATCCCTGTAGGCCGACGTGAGAACATCCACCGTCCGATGAGACAGTCCTCTCCCAGGTATGGCCTCCTTAAAATCTGCAAATTAACAGATCAATACGATCCTATAAAGGATGTTGATCCCCAGTGACTGGATTTACCAGTAGATTTTTATTCTTGGGCATAAGCATGTAAGGCTCCCTAGCCATTTGTAATACAACGGGAAACCTGCTCGTGTAGGCCAATCTGGCACTACCAATACCCCTGAAGCAGAGTCCTCCTTGATCTTTTGCAAACATCTGCTGATGAGACAGAATGAAGGAAATACATACACAAACATTCCTCCCCCAATGCAGCGAAAATGCATCCACTGCTACTGCCCCAGTATCTGGTTACCATGAAACATATCTAGGTAACTGATGATTTAATCGAGATGCAAACAAGTCAATATCTGGCAATGCATACTGATCAATCATTTGGTTAAACACATCCTGATTTAACATCCATTCAATGTTGTCATTAACTGACGTGACCTCTTCCTGGCAAATAAAGTGCTGAAAGCCAGATATTTTGGTCAATACACCAGCTCCAAATCTGGTTAGCCAGTCTATCACAAGACTGTGACTTAACTCCACCCATGTGGTTTACATATGCCACTGCTGTGGTGTTGTGAATCTGAGCTGCACATGCAGATCCCTCCTTGTAGAACAATAAGCTTTGAGCCCATACCAGGTGCCCAACAACTCTAAATAATCAATCCCTCTTAATTGAGGAAGCAATGTCTCATCCAAATTCCATCTGCCTCCACAACTAGAAGACATATCTGTTGCACCCCAACCCAGTGCACTCACATCAGTCTGTAATATCAGTGACGGTGATTCCACGAAACCTTCCTTAAATTTTTTGAAACATGTACTAGTTTTTGAAGCCTGTTCCTTTGATGGTTGTAATTGTTGATAATGCAGAGGACAATACTGCACAGCTGGAAAGGCTGCAACAACTTCCCAATAAAACTGGCTACTTGTCTAATCAAAGGCCGTTGTTCTCCAACGAGATTAACACAGTCCTCAATTAACTGATTCAATTTATCCCTGGGCAAAGTTACCAACATGTGATTTGGAATTAATGGTAAATCCCAGATAATCAATAATTTGGACTGGTGATAATTTAGATTTACCTGGGTGAATAACAAATCCCATTTGTTCAAAAGTGATTTTAACAACTGAAACTGATGATTGAGTTTCAGCATGAGTCTTTCCAACAATCAGAAATCATCTAAATAGGCCATTACCACATGCCCCTGAGCTCTAAGCAATGCTAACACACAGGTTTTACCAATTTAGTAAATAATCTAGGAGCTGAAGTTAATCCATTCGGCAATGTCCTGAATTGCCACAGCTCAGTCATCCAAAATAAATTTCAAATATCTTCTATCATCACCATGAATAGACACTGCGTAATACGCATTCTTTAAATCAATGGTTGCCATATAATACCCTTTGGACACTAGATGTTTGCCCGTGGTAAAGTTCTCCATTTTGAAATGCCTATAACAAACAAATTTGTTCAAATTCGATAAATCCAGAATAATTCTACATCCCCCAGTCTTTTTAGATCTGGGAAATATACGTGACAGAAATTGTTGACTTTGATAGACAGAAGGCTCAATTACCCCTTCTTATGTAACGACTGAATCTCTGCTTGAATAAGCACATTTTCCTCATCTGAAAAATAAGTTTACGACTAGGAAAATGTTGATTAGGTAGACTGTCATAGTAAAATCCAATTTTTCACCCCTTCAATACACTAAGTATGAACAAATCTGATGTCAACTGCTGCCATTGTTTGAGAACAATTTTAACCTTCCCCAATTTGAACAGGAACATCAGTTAATTAATCGTCTGTCAAATGTTATAATCCTTACCAGCATCTTTCCTTGCGACCTTATTGTCCTCGACTTCTTGTAGAGAACCTTTTTTGCCTTGCTTCCAGCTGGCTTAATGAGGGCCATGGTTATAACAACCTCATAACAGTCTTTGACCCTTTTTACAAGGTTACCACCAAACAACAGATTTTCGTGGTGGTACACTGGTCGGTTTGCACAACTCGCCAAATTCGGGTTAGCACTGGCCTAATAGCGGCCCTCCCGACATTATTAATTTCAAAATGCATTACAAAGGAGTCCCAGTTCATCCTGGTGTGCTTCAAACCATATCATTTGTATCAATAACTTCACCACAGCTGTTATACCTGCTTACAACAGTTTAAGCACTTTTTTAAAACTTCATCTCCTGGGCCCTAGCAGGCAAACCCATCTATGCAAATTTGGTGATTAACCACCGGTACCTTCAGGAGATCACAATTAACAGGAGCTTTATAGTTTTTTGCTACTTCATCCATAGCCAGCTCCTGTAACTGGTGGGGAGAGCATATACTGAATGGCTTCGGCCAATTCTACATCAATCGCCTTTCCTGCCTCTCTACACTCAGCAAACTTCCCAGCAATGTTCGGAATTACCTCCAACCGAACACCTTGCTCTCACCCGCAGCATAGAAACAGTGTCAGCAAACTGCCCTGATAGAACATCCTCCTCAAAGGCAGGATAGTTCTGCAGCCCTGAAACAGGTGCTGCTAGCACAAGCTCTCCATCAGCCTGGCTTGGGCACCACTCCCCCTCACGGAGGCTTGGAACATCCTCCTCACAGGCAGGATAGTTCTGCAGCCCTGAAACAGGTGCTGCTAGCACAAGCTCTCCATCAGCCTGGCTTGGGCACCACTCCTCCTCACGGAGCTGGTCCCTGTCGAGCATTCTTTTGTAATAGAATCTCGACGTGGGAGAGCCGTGAGCAAAACGGACTCTCCTATGGAGGGTATAACCTCCAGGCCCGACTCATCTACGGGCCACAGAGACTTGCCAGTGGCCTTCCACCCTACTGACAAGCCTCCACTGCCCCCCGGCAGTGGGTCCGCAACCACTGGCTGTGTAGCCAGCACCCGGACCAGGTGTACCAGACGGGCCTCCATCCTCAACACTCCTGGTCACTCTTCTTTCTACCCCCGGAGCGCCTCGCCGACACCTTCTTCACTTTCTGCAACATATCTACTCCCAACCGTCGCAGAAAATGACCTGTGGTAAAGTATTTCAAACAAACCTTACCTCCGTTTAAACCTGTTAACGAAAACTGCAGATGCTGGAGAATGGAGGGTGAAGTCTGAAGAAGGGTCTCGACCCGAAACGTCGCCCATCTCCTTCGCTCCTTAGATGCTGCTGCACACCGCTGAATTCTCCAGCTTTTCGTGTAACCCGTTTAAACTTACCGCTCGGAGGAGCGCTGCTGCTCCAACCGTTCCCGACTGCACCAGCGTCTGACGTCATGACGCACCAACGGCTGTACGGGCTTCTATTCACGTAGTCACTCACGTGACTCCGAAGTATAGTGCTAGTGTAAATTGTTCGTTCTATCCTTCCGCCCAGTCTAGTTTCAGTCAAAAATCACTGAATCAAGCACTTGAACATCTAAATTTTATTTCTACAAAGCACAATTACAGCAACTACTACACCTAACCACCGCGGGTTCGATCCTCGTATCTGCCTGATCAATCCCTCTTAGCCTCGCTCAAACAGAGACACTACAGAAGGTCACGCAGTCCAAAGCGCTCTCCCAGAAGAGCGACACAGGACCTCGTGGCAGCGGTCTTTTACAGGTCCCCGAACCTTGAGGGGCTGAACCACATGGGGATGGTCTTTTTACAATCCAATTACAGATATCGATTAACCCCATACATGACAGACATTTCCCCAACCCAATAATACATTGTATTCAAACAGTGTTTCTCTGAGGAAACGAACATTGCAACATGTGCCTTGATATGCAAGAAAACCAGACAAGGCTCAATACTTAATCCAATCAACATTCAGCAAAGTAAAGCTTTGCAACATTATTTACAATTATTTACAAGGTGTATGTTTGGTTTGCATTCATCCAATCCATTCTATGCATTTTGCATCTAATTGTCAGGGTCTGCAGATGTTCCCATTCTCTTCCTGCAGCTCAGATCTGGGCTCTAGACAAACTGGCATCATTCTGCAGCTTGTCCCATTTCTATAGAAAACATTTTTAAATTGACACTTCGACCAAGCCAATTTACCAACAAACCTGTAGGTCTTCGGAGTGTGGGCGGTAAAAATTGTCCCTGGAGTTTGTTGGACAGTGTTAATGTGTGGGAATTGCTGGTCGGTGCAAGCCCTTTGGGCTGAAGGGCCTGTTTCCACATTGTATCTCTAAACTAAACTGAACTAATGGACTAGTTTCTGTAGTGTACACTTCATTTAACTCTGAACGTTAATTTCCAACTTCCGTCATTTTCTACACCTCTTAAACATTGGCCTGCTACAGGGTTGCCCCTTGTCTGGGCTTCTTGTTTTTTAAAAATGCAGAAAAGAATCCACAGCAATCAATCCCTGTTATTTTGCCATCTCTTTTCCCAGTCCCCTCTCACATCAGAGAGAAACAAGTTTAAGCAGGCTTAGAGAAGTAAATAGTTCTCCCGCAGGGGTCTGTAACCATAATAATGAAAAAAAACATTCTTTATCCCAATTAATATAAAGGAGGAATATTTTAAAAGTCTCAATGCTCATATCCCCTATTCCAATTACTGAATAACTGGACAGACACACATTGATTTAAAAAGTAATGTAAGTTATCTGATCCAGAATTGCAGATGCTGGTTTATACCAAAGATGAGACACAAAGTGCTGTAGTAACTCAGCGGGATAGGCAGCATTTTCGGAGGACAAGGATGAGTGATGTTTCAGGTTGGGTCTGAAGAAGGGTTCAAACCCGAAACATCACCAATCCTTTTTCTCCAGAGATGCTGCCTGACCCGTTGAGTTATTCCAGCACTTTGTGTCTATTTTTCACACAGACACGTTTGTGTATGCAGACATTGGTGTGAGTGGGAATGTTAAAGTTGCCAATAGGTAAAAGAGTCATAGGGTCATAAAGTGACACAGTGTGGAAACAGGCCCTTCAACCCAACTTGCCCACACCGACCAACATGTCCCAGCTACACCAGTTCTACCTGCCTGCGTTTGGTCCATATCCCTCCAAACCTGTCCTACCCATGTACCTGTCTAACTTCTTCTTAAACGTTGGGATAATCCCAGCCTCAATTATCTCCTCTGGCAGCTTGTTCCGTACACCCACCACCCTTTGTGTGAAAAAGTTACCCCTCAGATTCCTACAAATTTCCCCTTCACCTTAAACCTATGTCCTCTGGTCCTCGATTCACCTATCTGGGCAAGAGGCTTTGTGCATCTACCCGTTTTATTCCTTTCATGGTTTTTAACGCAGAGGAGAAAGAACAGGCAATGAATGATCTGTTCCTCACTTCCCTTTACACGTTTTAATAGACAACCCATTCGTATTAAGAAGTAACCCAGATAATCTCTTCTGGACTGCCTTCAACAGTAGTCAATGCTGTCTGAAACAGAAGCTGCACAATAATACTCCAGCTGCATGGTGTCATGATGGTGCAGCGGCAGAGTTACAGCCTTACAGTGCCAGAGACCCGGGTTTGATCCTGACTACGGGTGCTGTCTATACGGAGATTGTAAGCACTCCCCGTGGCCTGCGTGGTTGTCTCGGAGATCTGCAGCTTCCTCCCACACTACAAAGTTTGTAGGTTAATTGGATTGGTGTAAAATGTAAAATTGTCCCTGGTGTGTACAGGGTAGTGTTAATGTGCTGGTTGGTGCGGACTCTTTGGGCTGAAGGACCTGTTTCCGCGCTGTATCTCTAAACTAAAACTGAACTGTACATTAGTTGTCCCTATTGTATAAGGAGTGGTTGTGTAGGAAAAGGGGTAACGTAGAACTATCATTAACGGGCGATTGAAGGCCAGTGTAGACTCGGTGGGCTGAACGGCCTGTTTCCATGCTGTATCTCTACACTAAAATTGTATTTCCCAAAGATAAACACAAAGTCCTGGTGCGCGGGTCAGGCAGTATGAGGGTGGAGGGGTTGTGTGGGGGGGAGGATGCTGAGGGAAGAGCTGGAGTCAAGAAAAGACCAGGACCAACAAATAACCTCAGGCAGGGAGGTGCCCTGGTAGGCCCATTGTTGGCTGGGGAAGATGTGGTCTCAAGTGGGATAAAGTGTGGTGAACTGTGGAACTGATTAAATGACGGGTGGAGGAAGGGGGCAAGGGGGGAAGGGAGGGGGGTGTAAGCAGAAGTTACTTAAAATTAGAGAAGTCAGAACGCATGCCACATGTGTAGGAAGGAACTGCTGATGCTGGTTTACGCGAAGATAGACACAAAAAGCTGGAGTAACTCAGTGGGTCGGTCAGCAGCTCTGGAGAAAAGTGATAGGTGAAGGTCTCAACCTGAAACGTCATCTATTCATTTTCTCCAGAGATGCTGCTTGACCCGTTTAGTTACTCCAGCATTTTGTGTCTTTCTTCAACATGCATACCTCTGTGTAAGGCACCCAAGCCAATTATCTCCCATGCTGACTCTCTCTTGCCAACCATGTTAAATCAATGTGCTCTGGTTTCCACTCCATTCAGACATTAAAGCCCCTCTTAACCTTGTCTCCTCCAGACAGCATATTCTGCATGGCATTGGACAGGTACATGGACAGGAAAGAATAAGGAGTAAGCCATTTAGTAATTTTAAGAATAAGGAGTAAGCCATTTAGAACGGAAACAAGGAAACACTTTTCCTCACAGAGAGTGGTGAGTGTGGAATTCTCTGCCTCAGAGGGCGGTGGAGGCGGGTTCCCTGGATGCTTTCAAGAGAGAGCGAGATAGGTCTCTTTAAAGTAGCGGAGTCAGGGGATATGGGGAGAAGGCAGGAACGGGGTACTGATTGGGGATGATCAGCCATGATCACATGGGCTGCCGGTGCTGGCTCGAAGGGCCAAATGGCCTACTTCTGCACCTATTGTCTATTGTCTATTGTCTATTGAAAGCTTCAGATGGAGATGGGCCAAATGTGGGCAGGTGGCACTAGTGTAGATGAGGCATCTTGGTCAGTATGGGTAAGTTGGGCCTGTTTCCGTGCTGCCTGACTGTCTGGCTCTAGTGACTCTGCTTCCTCCTCTCTGTAAACCCCATGTGCTCTTATACAGCAAGACATCCTGTTTTTTTATGATCTTGTTATTGCAACATTCATCTCTGGGTGTATCAAAGAAAATTACAGGTATAAATCTGCCGCGGGGATTATATTAGTCCAAAGAATCGTTCAGTGGTTTAATCTTTTAATTCTCACTGAGATCACATTTCATTCTTCGAGTACAAACTAATGAGTACAAACCAATCTTATTTGTGCTTAAACACAAAATGCTGGAGTAACTCAGCAGGACAGGCAGCATCACTGGAGAGAAGGAATGGGTGACGTTTCGGGTCGAGACCCTTCTTCAGACTGAAAGTCACGGGAAAGGTATAGACAAATGATAGCTGATGCAAAAGAGGGGGTTTTTTTTGCAGATGGTTGTAAAAAATTGCAGTAGGATCTTGATGGATTGGCCAGGTGGGCTGAGGAATGCTTGATGGAATTTAACACAGAGAAATGTGAGGCGTTGTATTTTGGGACGTCTAACATGGGCAGGACCTACACAGTGAATGGTAGGACTCTGGGGAGTGTTGTAGAGCAAAGGGATCTAGGGGTGCTGGTGCATGGTTCCTCAAAGGTGGAATCGCAGGTAGATCGGTGGTCAAAAAGGCTTTTGGCACATTGGCCTTCATCAGTCAGAATATTGAGTATAGAAGTTGGGAGGTCATGTTGCAGTCGTATAAGACGTCAGTGAGGCCACATTTAGAGTATTGCGTTCAGTTTTGTGCACCATACTGTAGGAAAGAAGGATACTGAGGAGATTAACGAGGATGTTGCCAGGACTAGAAGCTCTGAGCTAAAAGGAGAGGTCTAGTGGGCTGGGACTCTATAGCTTGGAGCGTAGGAGGATGAGGGGTGATCTTATAGAGGTGTGTAAAATCATGAGAGGAACTGATTGGGTAAATGCAGAGTCTCTTGCCCAGAGGAGGTGAATCGAGGAGCAGAAGACACAGGTTTAAGGTGAAGGGAAAAAGATTTAATAGGAATCTAGGGGGGTAACGTTTTCTCACAAAGGGTGGTGGGTGTATGGAACAAGCTGCCAGAGGAGGTAAAAAGTGATTCTGGGGATTCACTCTAACCCTGTCTTTCTAGGTTAGACAGGTACACAGATTGGACAGGTTTGGAGGGATATGGGCCAAACGCAGGCAGGTGGGACTAGTGTATATCGGACATGTTGGCCGCTGTGGGCAAGTTGGGCTGAAGGGCCTGTTTCCATGCTGTATCACTATGACTCAATCACTATCACTAAGGTCATAGAGCCAAAGAGTCATACAACACGGAAACAGGCCATTCGGCCTAACTCCTCCATGCTGGCCAAGATGCCCAAGATGGTTCAGGCCAAGGACCAAGCTGGCCCTTGCCAACCAAGCGCAATTGGCGCACTCCAACATTCTTCCCCTCCAGAACTCGGGGGCAGAATTTTCCATCGACAACCATGGAGGTAGGTGGATCTGGCTCTTTTCAGAACATATCATGTATGAGTCAGTTACAAGTTGGTGGGAGATTACACTTGTTTTTCAATGACTGGTGTTGAATAACATCAGATTTGTTTATACTGCACAGTATACAAGGCGTCCACCTACACAGCATACACAAAGCCGGACATTGTTTTTTTCACAACAACAGTCTTTGGATGTACAAGCTGAAATTGAAACATTATCTAAAAAAGGGGTAATTGATAAGTCGGTTCATCAATCTCACCAATTTGTGTCTAATATATTTCCTAGACAAAAGAAGGATGGTGGGTGTTGAATCATTCTTGATCTAACATGACTTAACTTCTCTGTGCAGTATAAACATTTCAAAATGGAAACCTTTGTTACTGCTAAATAACTGGTTTCCAAAGGATGTTATATGGCATGCATGGACCTTAAAGATGCATACTATTCAGTACCCATTCATTGCAATCACCAGAGATATTTGAAGTTTAACTGGATGAGGCAACTATGGCAGTTTAAAGCATTACCTAATGGGTTAACTTCAGCTCCTCGATTATTTGCAAATTTGTTAAAACCGGTGTTGGGCCTACTCCGGGCTCAGAATCATATTGTAATGGCCTATTTGGATGATGTCCTAATCATAGGCAACTCAGAAATCAGCTGAATTGTCTGTTTCAGCTACCAAACTCATGTTTAGAGGTTGAGGTTTCTCATCCATCCAGTTAAATCCAAATTGTTACCATCTAGAATTATTGACTATTTGGGATTCACCATTAATTCAACTCACAAGTCTGTGACTCTGCCTAGGGGCAAGAGATCAGAGTTAATTGAAGTTTGTAACAATCTCATTGATGAGCAACAACCTTCTATTCATCAGGTGGCTAGTATAATTGGCAAATTAGTGGCTGCTTTCCCAGCTGCACAGTCTGGGCCTTTACATTATCAAAATTTACAACGTTGAAAGGAGCAGGCACTAAAAAGACATACAGGTCACTTCAGTAAACCCATGTGGTTACCAGCTGAATCCATTGTTGATTTACAGTGGTGGATAGAGAATATTTGGCATTGTTCCAGTAAAATTCTGATTGATCAACCATCAGTTATTTTACAAACTGATGTTTGTGCTCTAGGATGGGGAGCTACTGATGCCATCTCTAGCTGCAGTGGCAGATGGAATATGCATGAGGCATTAATTCTTCAATCACATGGTATTAACTATTTAGAGTTGTTGGGAGCACTCTATGGCTTAAAGGCGTATTGTACTAGTATGCATGACTTGCATGTTCAGCTTCAGATTGACAACACTACAGCAGTAGCATATGTTAATCACATGGGTGGAATCAAGTCGGTATCATGTGATAAATTGGCTAACCTTATTTGGCACTGGTGTATTACAAGAAACATCTGGATTTCAGCTATCTACTTACCAGGTAGATTTAACATGGTGGCGGACACCAGGTCATGAAAATTCAATGACAACACAGAATGGATGTTGAATCATGCAATATTTAATGATATTGTCGCTCGGTATGGCATAACAGATATTGATCTGTTTGCATCCAGACTAAATCACCAGCTACCAAAGTATGTTTCATGGGAACCAGACCCAGGGGCAGTAGCGGTAGATGCATTCTCGCTACACTGGGGTGGAATGTTTTTATATGCATTTCCCCCATTTTACCTCATCAGTCGGTGCTTGCTTAAGATCGAGCAGGACTCTACCTCAGGTGTTTTGGTAGTTCCCGACTGGCCTACACAGCCATGGTTCCCACTCATTCTGAGACTAATAACACAGCCTTTTATGGCTGTCCCCAAATGCAGTAACCTGCTGGTTCACCCTGTGACTGGGGAGAACCATCCACTACATGACCGTATTAATATATTGATTTGCAGATTCTGAGGAGACCGTTCCTGGGACTCGGACTATCAGGTCGTATGGTGGATGTGATTACTGCGGCCTGGAGGAATAGTACTAAAACACAATACATCTCTCATATCAAAGAATCAAATACACAGGACTAGATGTTAAGAAGTCCCTTGTGCCAGTAGGTGGGGAGCATTTCACGACATTCATTGATTGCTGAGAGTGGTGGACGCTCAACATCAGGGGGGGGGGGGGGGGGCTGGGGGGGGGGGTACGTATATGTATATCTTGGCCTGGGTAACCTTCAGGACAGCTGGCACAGGACACATCATCAGTAGTGTACCCTTGCATCACTGGGGTGTTTCGGCCTTTTATCACTATACACCCTCCACAAGGGCGGCCCGCTGCAGGATGATCAGCCCTCAGCGTGTGTCCCGTGTCAAACTGCCTCAAAGATTCACCGTGACGCATTTGGGGCCCAGCATGGGTCTTTCCGCTTGAGCCAAATCCAACAGCTGCTTCTTTCAGCCGCGTCTGAGAGTGATCTTATGGTCTTCTGCAGAGCCTGACCATGGATTCCAAGCTCCTTCAGCAGTCTGATGGTAGATGACGCAACAAATCCTCTGCATCCCACTTCAACTGGATAAACGTTGATGTTCCAGCCACGCTGCCTTGCCTCTGCTGCAAGCTCTGTGTAGCGCAGCTTCTTACGCTCATAGGCCTCCACAACAGAG
Source organism: Okamejei kenojei (assembly GCA_035221665.1). Taxonomy (NCBI): domain Eukaryota; kingdom Metazoa; phylum Chordata; class Chondrichthyes; order Rajiformes; family Rajidae; genus Okamejei; species Okamejei kenojei. The sequence continues at coordinate 64,153,100 of CM069142.1, read as the reverse complement.
TTCTCCCATGGAACTGTGAGCTCTATGATGTAAGCAGTCTTCTGTGAAAGGGACCAGAACACCAAATCTGGCCTGAGGTTGGTCGAAGCAATTTCAGGTGGAAAGATTAATTGTCGGCCGATGTCCGCCAGCATCCTCCAGTCACGGGCCCTGCATAGGTTTCCTTCTTCTGATCTAGTGGAAGGATGTTTCGGTGTTTTCTGTCCTTCTCGGACAAAGGTTGTCGCCCTTAAGTGGGAGGGGTTGCTTGCTCTCGGAGGCAAGGAGTTGGTCGCACACAGCCTGTTCTCAAGGGCTGTTGCCAGGCTTTTTAATACCTGATTATGCCTCCACATGTATCTCCCTTGCGTGAGGCTGGTCTTGCAGCCTACCATGATGTGTTTGAGGGTCGCTGGAGTTGGGCAGAGGGCACAGGTTGGATCCTCGCCGTACCACTGATTGAGGTTCTTTGGTGATGGAAGGACGTCGTATGTCGCTCTGATGATGAAGCTGATCTTGCTTGATTCCATTTCCCATAGTTCTTTCCAGCTGATCTTCCTCCGCTCCACACCTTCCCACTGCATCCATTGCCCCTGTTTGGCAAGCGAGACCGCCTTTGCACTTCTTGCGGCCTCCTCCTGTCGCCGCACCTCCTCAACCACCAATGTCCTCCGCTCTGATGTTGTGGCCTTTCGCCAAGTTGGTTTACTTGTCGTAAGGCCAAAGCCTCCTCTTCCCTGCTGCACTTGCCCCACGACGTCTTTGTGCCTCAGGGCTGATGAAGCTTGCTGTACTGCATCAGATGGTGTCCACTTCCGGCCGGTTACTAGGGGCGGCGCAACAGCACTGATGGTCTTGTCTCTAGAGTCCCTCAGTGTCATCTGGAGTCTTACTTTGGAACACTTGTATTCCTCTGTTAGACTAGTGAGAGGTAGTTCCAGGACCCCTTTGCCATAGAGGCCGATGTTAGTTAGACATCGTGGGACACCGAGCCATTTCTTCGCATATGAAGTTATGGTTCGCTCCATCTTCTCCACAGTTGTTATTGGAGCTTCATAAACGGTCAGTGGCCACATTGTCCGAGGAAGGAGTCCAAACTGTAGGCACCAGAGCTTCAGTTTCCCAGGCAGTAGGGTCTGATTGATTGATCTCCAGGCCGTTGACAATTTCTTGCCTTAGCTGTTGCACCTGCTCTTTGTCCTTGAGACTTGCGTTGTACCATCTGCCCAGGCTTTTTACTGGCTGCTCAGACACTGTTGGTATTAGGTCGTCACCGATGCAGAACCTTGTGTCTCTAAGCACCCCCTTAAACTATGGAGATGCTTCGAGACTTACTTGGTTTGATTTTCATTCGGGCCCACTTGATGTTCTCCTGCAGCTTTCCAAGTAGCCGCTTGGTGCATGCTGCAGTAGTGGTTATTGTTGTCATATCGTCCATGTATGCCCTGATGGGTGGCAGACGGAGCCCAGCTCTGGTTCGTTCACCGCCCACCACCCATTTTGAGGCCCTGATGATGACTTCCATGGCCATTGTAAAGGCCAAGGGTGAGACTGTGCAGCCTGCCATGATGCCTACTTCCAAGCGCTGCCATGTTGTACTGAATTCAGCTGTTGTGGAGCGACTACCGTTCCTGGGACTCGGACTATCAGGTCGTATGGTGGATGTGATTACTGCGGCCTGGAGGAATAGTACTAAAACACAATACATCTCTCATATCAAGAAATGGGAGGTGTTCTGCTTGCAGTCGAACATATCATATCACATGGCAATAATACCGGAGGTGTTGGAATTTCTTTCCACACTATATTTTGATGGGTTAAGCTTTTATATACCAATCCAACAGCCAGAATAATGACAAATCAAATGTTATCAAAAAAAAAATGATTTATCTAAAGGTTGTAGACAAGGATGCCCGTTATCACTGTTACTATTCGCCCTTGTTATAGAACCACTAGCAAAAAGAATTCGAGCTCATTCAGAAATATATGGGTATAATACTAAAAATACAGTTAATAAAATTTCTCTATATGCAGATGATGTATTACTATATATTACAAATCCAGAAATTAGTATCCCTACCCTATTAAATCTTATAACTCAATTTGGTTTATTCTCGGGATATAGAATTAACTGGAAGAAGAGTGAGATTATGCCAATAATGGAACCTAATTTATATATATTGCAACAATCACCTTTTAAAATAGTGAATGAAAAATTTAAATACTTAGGAATCTATGTGACCAAGAAATATACTTCTTTATTTAAATCAAATTTCGTGCCTTTACTTAATAAATTGCATAAGAATATTCAATATTGGAAAACGCTTCCTATTTCAATGCTCGGTAAAATTAATGCAATTAAAATGATTTTCCTTCCTCAACTTCTATACCTCTTCCAATCAATTCCAATATACCTCCCTAATTTTTTTTTTAATTGACTCTATTGTAACAAGTTTTATTTGGAATTATAAGAATCACAGAATAAGTAAAAAACACTTATGTAAATCTAAGACGAATGGAGGATTAGTCTTACCAAATTTCTTATTTTATTTCTGGGCAGTCAATGTCAAAAACTTAAATTTCTGGTTGGAAGATATGGATCAACAACCAGACTGGTTAAAGATGCAAAAGGAGGACTGTCTGTCATTTGAAATTGGTCCGATTTTCCTATCCCCTATAAATTGAATAAAAAGATCTATAGTGAAAATCCAATAATACATAGCAGTATTCGAATTTGGAAACAAATAAAAAAGACATTAAAATTGGATAATTTATCACTTTCGCTCCCTATTGCAAATAACCCTTCATTTAAGCCTTTATTGGTATTGGATAAAGGCTTTACACAATGGAAAAACTATGGAATTAAAAAGATGGGACATCTTTATAGAAAAGGTGTGTTCCTCTCGTTTCTGGAGGTTCAACAGAATTATGGGTTACATTCAAATAATTTTTTTAGATATTTACAATTGAAAGATTATGTTAAATCACATACATAAGAATATAGAATTAGAGAGCCAGAGATTCTAGATGAATGTTTGAATAAACATCCCAACACAGTCAAATTAATATCATATATTTATAATATTCTGTTAGATAGCAAGAATCCGTCGACGGAATCACATAGACAAGCATGGGAAAATGAATTAGTTCAACCCATTACGAAAGATATTTGGGATGAAAGTCTACAACATATACACATCAATGTTCGTTAAACGCCAGACATTCTTTAATACAATTTAAAATATTACACAGATTGCATTATTCTAAAACAAAATTAAATAGAATTTTTTCCTAATATCTCTCCTATCTGCGATAAATGTCAATACTCTGAGGCTAATTTAACCCATACCTTTGTAAATTGGATAAAAATTAAAACATTTTGGGTGGATATTTTTAAAATTATTTCCGTAGTGGTTAATATTCAACTGGATCCCGATCCTAAATTAATAATATTGGGCATATCTGAACAATACCTAAAACTGACAATAAACCAAAGAAATTTCCTGGATTATAGTATAATAACTGGGAAAAAACTAATATTAAAATTTTGGAAAAACCCTGCATCCCCTACAATTAAAATGTGGATTATGGAGATGTCGGAGACCTTAAATCTGGAAAAAAATAGATTTGTCTTAATCGACAAACCTGATTTATTTATTAGAATATGGTCCCCGTTCATAGATTATTTGAAGGGGTAGAATGGGCCAGCGCTGAGGCTTGACAGAAGCTTGAACCCAGGACTAGACGAATAGTTTTGTTTTCTTACCTACGGACCTATCTCCTAAGTTGTATTATGGATAGTTTATTTTATGTTTCTAAGTGTTTTTTTTTTCTTTCTCTTTATTTTTCCTATCTATTAAAAAAATAATAATAATAATTAGTCAATGTTAATATGTAACCGATAAATGTAGACTCCTGCTACATTGGTAGTGGAGTCCTTGGAATCCTGAATATTTAATATGTAACCGTTTAACAAAGTTTGTAATGGTTTGGACTAGGATATGTACATGCCTCTAATAAAAGTAAATAAATTAAAGAAAACTATATTTTGATGAGCGACTGAGCTATAGTGCCATCAACAGTGCCAGGAGTGCCTCATCGTCCTACCTGTGGCAGGGATCGGGACAACACTCTGTTGGGTCTCACCCTTTAATATCCCGGTTCATGAAGGGTATTTTTAACTGTAATCCCCCCAGGCCCAGGTACACGGAGATCTGGGATGTGAGCGTGGTTCTCACGCTGGTTCCAGCAACATCCCTGTCTTTGCCCAGACTCACTCTTAAAGTGGTCATGCTCATGGCGCTGGTTTCAGCGCAACACATCCAGACGTTGCAGAAGTTGCGACTGGACAGGATGGTTTCATCTGTAAATAACATAACATTTTATGTTTATGATTTACTTAAGCAGAGCAGGCCAGGGACGTCAGGGCTTAAACTTATTTTTATGGCATACCCCATAGACCGTTGCCTATGTGTAGTTACACACTTGCATCAGTATATCAAGGTCACCAAGAGCCTCAGAGGCTCCGAATTAACGATTTTCATCAGTCACAAAAAGCCTCATAAGAAGTTGTCGGTACAGACCATTTCAAGGTGTCTGAAACAGGTTCTGATTGTGCCGGAGTGGACACTGACGTTTTAAAATCTCACTCCACTCAATGTCAGCAGCGAGGGCACTGGACGTCCCTTTCGACCAAATCCTCGCGGCCGCAGGATGGTCCAATGAACTGACATTTCAAAGGTTCTATAATAAACCTCTTGCCACACCGGGGGTATTTGCCCACTCCATTTTAAATTCTGTTTTATAGCTTCCCGCTGGGAGAGGGGGGTCGCTATTGTTTTCTTTTTTGCTAATTAAAGCATCGACATGTTTAAGTCTGTATCATGTTTGAATGCATTATTTATTATTACTCATCCGATTACGCGCCCACCGCTCCCAACTCTCGTATCATAAAGGTCATCTGGTAGTTCTAGTCTTCTCTAATCTTACTATGTCACTTCGACTACTGTTATCTCTGTGATTTCACGCCACTGCTTGGAAGATTGACGCACATGCGGACTGGCGGGCTTCTTCACGTAATCGCTCATCGTAACTCCTCATAAAATAAAGATCAAACTTCAAACTGGTAAGTTCTCATTTAATCTTACTATTTTAGATGATCAGCCATGATCATATAGAATAGCGGTGCTGGCTCGACGGGCCAAATGGTCTATGCCATCACCTATTTTCTATGTTTCTATTAAACTCTGGCCCAAACATCTCTATATTCCGTCGTCTGACTAAATCCGCTCAGTTTATATCCAGAGCTCTTGATTTGGCAGTTCCAACCCTTTCCCTTTGTGTTAACATGTTCAACCTGAATCCCTAGAATCATATTTTATTCAACAGCTTTTATGTCAATGTAGCAAAACTGGTTTTACCATAATTTGGAACTCAGTACCGATCTTATCTTACTTTTTTAAGATAAGATGCATTTATTTGTCACATGTGCCAATTGGCACAGCGAAATTAAATCACCATACAGCCCTACAGTAAAAATAAAGAACACAACATGGAGTAGATAGGATTCAACATAAAACATCCCCCCACAGCAGGATCAACATTTCCTACTGTGAGGGAAGGCACCAAAGACAGTCTCTTCACCTGACTTTGGTCCCCACTGTTCCCCCGTGGTCGGGGGAACATATTATTTGCAAAAGCTGTATGCACAAAATGTCAGTGTGCCTTGGCACTCATGATAATAAAGAACCATTGAAGAATAGAAAATGGATAGGTGACTTTTCAGCTTGGCAGTTAATGTTTTGTTCAATTAAAGTTCACTTTCGTTGAGTCTTTTCTTTCATGCAACCCCACACTCCATTACGCTGTCCTTCACCCTTTTGCACACTCTAACTCGCTGCCTGATTTCTCTACAGCCAGGAATCTTCCTCTGGAATTCCTCTGGAATTCCTTCCCTAATCCACATTCAGCTCCCTCGTCTCCCACAAAGGAACCCCACACTTAGCGGTAGAGTTGCTGCCTTGCAGCGCCAGGGTCCCGGGTTCGATCCTGACCAGGGGCGCTGTCTGTACGGAGTTTGTACGTTCTCCCCGTGACCGCGTGGGTTTTCTCCGGGTGCTCTGGTTTCCCCCCACACTCCAAAGACATATGGGTTTGTAGGTTAATTGGGTTCAGTAAAAGTTGTAAATTGTCCCTAGTGTGTAGGATAGTGTTAGTATGCGGGGATCAGTGGGCTGAAGGGCCTGTTTCTGCGCTGTATCTCTAAACAAAACTAAACTAAACTGAATTTAATAGACAGATTTTTTCATTCCCCATCCATGATGCAGCCTCCATGAGTTTGTTAACCTTAAGGGCGTGATGTGGTCGCTCAAATCTCTCCTTGCTAACTGGCATGGTGACACAACAATAGAGTTGCCTCCTTACAGCGCTTGCAGCGCTGGAGACCCGGGTTCAAACCCGACTATGGATGCTGTTTGTACGTTCTCCCAGTGAGCGCATGAGTTTGCTCCAGGTGTCCTGGTTTCCTCCCACACTCCAAAGACATATGGGTTTGTGGGTTAATTGGCTTCGGTAAAAATTGTAAATTATCCCTCGTGTGTAGGATAGTGTAAGTGCATAGGAATCGCTGTTCGGCACAGACTCAGTAGGCCGAAGGGCCTGTTTCCGTGCTGCATCTCAAAACTAAACTAAACTGAACTTGACAGCCAGCTTTTTTCATTCCCCACCCCGTGACACAGCCTCCACGAGTTCCTCAGCTTTAAGGGCGTGATGTGGTCGCTCAAATCTCTCCTCGCTAAACGGCAGCACAATTGCTCCACGTAGTATTTATTGTGCAATGTTCAGGAATATTTAACAAGTCACCACCTTAATGAAAAGGAATTTGACTTCTCTTTGGCCAACCATTATGTCTAAAAATATCATGCCAAAAATGCAAAGGTTAGTGCAGCCAAGGCTTCGGGTATCCTTGGCAGAGAATGAAATGTTATCTGAGTAGCAATGGAATAGCTCACACTGTGCTGGAGACTGATAAACATTTGCAAAACCTGACAGTGGGAACAATAGGCTATTCATACCTGATTATTCTCTTTTTTTTATTCTCTCACGTTTCGGATTATCAGCTGTCCGAAGATGGGTCTCGACCCGAAACATCACCAATTCCTCCTCTCCAGGGATGCTGCCTGTCCCGTTGAGTTACTCCAGCATTTTGTGTCTATCTTAGAAAGTAAGGCCAGTTGCACTAATTAAATGATAAACTCCTGACAGCTATAAGTTACAGTAAGAATGGCGATGAGGAGTCACAAAGCGAATGAACCCGATGAGATAAGCCCTGTAAAAGATTATCGTCAGTCAAGAGTCAAAAGTCAAGAGTGTTTTATCGTCACAAGTCGCAGATAGAACAATGGAATTCTTACTTGCAGCGGCACAACAGAATATGTAAACATAGTACACTGTAAACAACATAATAAACGAGAAAAAAGTTAAGTGTGTGTATATACTGCATATATATATAGATCATATATATATATATATATATATATATATATATATATATATATACAGAATCATAGAAACATAGAACATAGGTGCATGATTAGGCCATTCGGCCCCTCAAGCCAGCATCGCCATTCAATACGATCATGGCAGATCATCCCAAATCAGTACCCCGTTCCTGCTTTCTCCCCATATCCATTGATTCCGTTAGCCCTAAGAGCTCTATACCTCTATCTAATGCCCCTGTCCCACTTAGGAAACTTGAACGGAAATCTCTGGAGACTTTGCGCCCCACCCAAGGTTTCCATGAGGTTCCCGGAGGTTTTTGTCAGTCTCCCTAATGGTCGAAAGTGGTTTCCGCTTCTTCACTAAAAATAGGTTGCTGTTTTAAAAATCGGTCATTTTTTAGTCGAAGACGGTTGCGATTCTAGTTGAAGGTGGTTGCCAGAGGTTGCAGGTAGTGGAAGGTAAGGCCTCCCTGGTGGGATAAAACTGGGTTAAAAAAAGGTCCTACCTTCCACTACCTGCAACCTCCGGCAACCACCTTCAACTAGCATCACAACCGGCTTCGACTAAAAAATTACCGATTTTTAAAACGGCAACCTATTTTTAGTCGCGGCCGGTTTTGAATTTTTTGAAATAATCGCCGGAACATAGAAGAAGCGGAAACCACTTTCAACCATTAGGGAGACTGACAAAAACCTCCGGGAACCGCACGGAAACGTTGGGTGGGGCGCAAAGTCTCCAGAGGTTTCCGTTCAGGTTTCCTAAGTGGGATAGGGGAATAACTCTCTCTTAAATAAACACACACACACACAAGCACACACACACACACACACACATATATATATATATATATATATATATATATATATATATATATATATATATATTAGAATATATATATTAGAATATATATATTAGAATATGCTACTGCAAAAACACTCAGGAACAATCCAATCAGCCACTCCTTTGATCAGTATTTTTGGTATTTGGATCAGGATATTTTGCCTCCAGTCTTCTTTGATATCCCGCTGCCGACACAGGTGTCGGGTCAGCTCAGATATCACCAACCCTCAGGGTCGAACATGAGCTTGCCCACAAACAAAGCGATAAAATGATCCACCGGGATCCTTTGCCATTCGCATCACCAATGCAAATATATCGTCGGTTTTAAGGGTGAACTTGAAGTTCTGCTTTACAGCCTAAGTAATAGCAATAAAATATAAAATTAACTAGGCCAAGTGGGACCCCATTGGGTCCCGTTCCCCAACGTGGAGGGGGGCGCGCGGCATCACAGGGGAGGGCTGGTCCCCGAACGCAATATTCCACCACTTACCCATAGGTCCCAATACTCACCACTCATTTCGGGTCAAGACCCTTCTTCAGACTGGTTAGGGAAAAGGGAAACGAGAGATATAGACGATGATGTAGAAAAAAGAACGATGAATGAAAGAAATGCAAAAAAGTTATGATGATAAAGGAAACAGGCCATCGAGAGCTGTTTGTTGGGTGAAAACGAGAAGCTGGTGCGACTTGCGTGGGGGAGGGATAGAGAGCGGGAATGCCAGGGTTAGTTGAAGTTAGATAAATCAATATTCATACCACTGAGCTGTAAGTTGCCCAAGCGAAATATGAGATGCTGTTCCTCCAATTTGTGTTTGTCCTCACTCTGACAATTGAGGAGATCGAGGAGAGAAAGTGTGGAAATGAGAAGGAGAATTAATGTTTAGAAACCTGAAGATCAGGTAGGTTCAGGCGGACTGTACAAAGGTGTTCAGCAAAACAATCGTCCAGTCTACGTTTGGTCTCGCCAATGTATAAGAGTCCACATCTTGAACAATGGATACAGTAGATGAGGTTGGAGGAGGTGCAAGTGAACCTCTGCCCAATTGCCAGGGTCCCCGGACAGAGCCAGGGAGGAGGCACAGGGACAGGCGCCTGGGGAGGGGTTGGCCCGGGCGGGAAAGGACAAGTCAACCAGGGAGCCACAGAGGGAACAGGGGTTCCCCTCTCCCATCATATATGAGGCCCTCGCTTGTGTCTCCTGGGTACCCCACAGCTCCGTCCTTGCTCCCCCTCCCCTTAGTCACTACCGAGACAAGAGTCCCCCTAGTTCTTACCTTTCACCCCATCAGCCGTCGCATACAATCCTCCAAATTTTTTGCAACCTCCGATGGAATTCCAACACCAGTCACTTCTTCCCATCTCCACCCCGCCCCACCCCCATCTCCCCCCCACCCTCCGCCCTCTGCAGAAATGGCTCCCTCCGCAACTCCCTGGCCAACCCATTTCCCCCCCCCCCCCCCCCCCCCCCCCCAGGCACCCTACCCAGCAACCGCAGAAGACACCAGTCCCCACAACCCCTCCCTCGACTCTGGCCCCCCAGGTGCCTCCCCCTGTGGCCGCAGAGGATGTGACGCCTGTCCCTGTGCCTCTGCCCTCGGCTCTGTCCGGCGACTCTGGCAGTCCTTTCGGGTTGGGTGGAGGTTCACTTGTACCTCCTCCAACCTCATCCATTGTATAATATTGTTCGAGATGAGGACACTCATACATCGGCGAGACCAAATGCAGACTGGACGATCGTTTCACTGAATGCCTTCGCTCAGCCCGCCTGGACCTACCTGATCTCCCGGTTACTAAACACTTTAATTCTCCAGGCACGGGTTATTGATTGGAGACGATCAGGCATGATCACAATGAATGGTGGTGCTGGCTCGAAGGGCCGAATGGCCTCCTCCTGCACCTATTTTCTATGTTTCTATGTTTCTATTGAACCCCCTTCTTATGTTCGGCACAGACATTGTGGCCCAAAGCGACTGTTCTTTACGCCTCCATGTTCTTATCTGGGCTGCTTATTTGAACACATCATCAAGTAATGGTTGTCCCTGATATTAGCCACCATGCCGTGCTTTGTTTAGGTTATTACCCTTGGAATCAATAACCACACTGCCACTGTATTAGAAACATAGAAATTAGGTGCAGGAGCAGGCCATTCGGCCCTTCGAGCCTGCACCGCCATTCAATATGATCATGGCTGATCATCCAACTCAGTATCCTGTACCTGCCTTCTCTCCATACCCCCTCATCCCTTCAGCCACAGGGCCACATCCAACTCCCTCTTAAATATGGCCAACAAACTGGCCTCAACTACCTTCTGTGGCAGAGAATTCCACAGATTCACCACTCTCTGTGTGAAAAACGATTTTCTCATCTCGGTCCTAAAAGACTTCCCCCTTATCCTTAAACTATGACCCGTTGTTCTGGACTTCCCCAACATCGGGAACAATCTTCCTGCATCTAGCCTGTCCAACCCCTTAAGAATGTTGTAAGTCTCTATGAGATCCCCCCGCTCAGAAAAGCCAAATACTGCCACAGGGGCGGCACTCGGGGCGCAGCGGTAGAGTTGCTGGCTCACAGCGCCAGAGACCCGGGTTTGGTCCTGACCACGGGTGCCACCCGTACGGAGTTTGCACGTTCTCCCCGTGACCTGCGGGGGTTTTCCCCGGGTCCTCCGGTTTCCTCCCACACTCCCAAAGACGTGCGGGCTTGTAGGGTCATCGGCTTCGATAAAAATTGTAAATCGTCCCTCGTGTCTGTGTGTGTGTGTGTGTGTGTGTGTGTGTGTGTGTGTTGGGTCGTGCCAGTGTAACGGGAATCGCTGGTCGGCGCAGACTCGGCGGGCCGAAGGGCCTGTTTCCCCGTTGTATCTCTAAACTAAGTCAAAATGTTGAACGCTTTCCAATTGTTGTTTCATATCCTGCAAAACAAGTCGCTCTAGTGCCAGGGTTGCAAAAGAGCAACGGAAAAGGAATTAGGGAGGTATGTAAAATGGTCTAATGGTTTTATGGAGAAAAGGCAAGTCACATCCTGCACTTCCTGTGCCTGTTGTGCTGAATTGCTTTGGATTAGTTGTAGGCACCTCGACTCTTATTTAGATAATTTAAGAGTTTTTGGAACATAGAATGGCGCAGCACAGGAACAGACCCATCAACGCACAACATCCCTGCCAGAAACGATGCCAAGTTAAACTAATCCCCTCGGCCAGCAGGCGTTCCCTGTCCCTTGCATTCGTACAAGCCCCCACCGTCCCTGCTGCCCCCAACGCCCCTGGCAGCGCGTTCCAAGCACCCACTACACTCTGTGTGTGAAATAAATAGTCCAGACATCTTTAGTTTAGTTTAGTTTAGTTTAGTTTAGAGTACAACACAGAAACAGGCCCTTCGCCCCAGTGAGTCTGCGCCAACCAGCAATCCCCCCCAAGTTAACACTGCCCGACACAGGACAATTTTATATTGATACCAAGCCAATTAACCTACAAACCTGTACGTCTTTGGAGTGTGGGAGGAAACCGAAGATCTCGGAGAAAAGCCCCCCGCAGGTCACGAGGAGAAACTCCGTACAGTCTAGCATCCGAGGTCAGGATCGAACCCAGGTCTCTGGTGCTGTAAGGGAGCAGCTCTACTGCTACACCATCTCTTGTAAACGTTGTCCCATAAGTCCTAACATCAAACAATGACTCCATCGTCTCTCTCGGGAGATTGTAAAAAAATCTAATTCCATGGTGTATCTCTAATCTAAACTAAACTAAACTGGCTTTAATTAGCTACAAAGCACTTGGGCAGCTGAAGATATGAAGACACTATTGCTGTGTAAGTCTTTCAAGGAGTAAAAAAGGTTGTGAATTAGGTCGTGAAAGTGGGACAGGCCCTTTAGTTTAGTTTAGTTTATTGTCACCTGTATCGAGGCACAGTGAAAAGCTTTTTTGTTGCATGCTATTCCATCAGCGGAAAGACAATACATGATTACAATCGAGCCATCCACAGAGTACAGAAGTGTGCCAGTTCTCCATTACCCTCAATTCATCAACCTTTCACATACAAGGAACTGTAGATTCTGGTTAATACGCAAAAGGACACAAAGTTCTGGAGTCAGTCAGCAGATCAGGCAACATCCCTGGAGAACATGGATAGGTGATGATTTGGGTCGGGACTCTTCCTCAGATTTATTGTAGTGGGAGCGGGGGAGGGTAGTGGTGCAGAAAGCTAGAAGACAGGCAGGACAACGTGTGGCGCTCATTATAATCATAACATATCACTGACGGCCGCATATCCATCTTCTGTGCCAGCTCTCCATAACCCTCAGTTCATCAATCTTTCAAATATTTAGAAACAAGGAACTGCAGGTTCTGACTAATACACAAAAGGACACAAAGTTCTGGAGTCAGTCAGCAGATCAGGCAGCATCTCTGGAGAACATGGATAGGTGATGTCTCGGGTCGACACCCTTCCACAGTTAGATTGTAGGGGAAGAGAGGAAAGCTCAAAGTGAGTAGAGGCAGCACAAAGTGTGGCAGGTGACAGGTGGACGCAGTTGAGGGCATTTTACGGACAGTCAGATGGTTGGAACAAAGGCCAGAGATAAACGCAGAAAGTGTGAAACAGGCTTGAAGAGTTGCGAGTTGTGAAGCCAGGGGGAGGAAAGTAGGAGAAAAGAGGTGAGAAATTGGGGCCGCAACTGTTTACCATATATATTAATGATTTGGAAGAGGGAATTAGGAGCAACACTAGCAAGTTTACGGATGACACAAAGCTGGGTGGCAGTGTGAACTGTGAAGAGGATGTTATGAGGTTGCAGGGTGACCTGGACAGGTTGAGTGAGTGGGCAGATGCGTGGCAGATGCAGTATAATATAGATAAATGTGAGGTTATCCACTTTGGCGGCAAAAACAAGGGGGCAGATTATTATCTCAATGGGGTTAGGTTAGGTAAGGGGGAGGTACAGCGAGACCTGGGCATCATTGTACACCGGTCACTGAAAGTTGGCTTACAGGTACAGTAGGCAGTGAAGAAAGCTAATGGAATGTGGCCTTCATAACAAGAGGATTTCAGTATCGGAGTAAAGAGGTTCTTCTGCAGTTGTGTAGGGCTCTGGTGAGACCACATCTGGAGTATTGTGTACAGTTTTGGTCTCCTAATTTGAGGAAGGACATCCTTGTGATTGAGGCAGTGCAGCATAGGTTCACAAGATTGATCTCTGGGAATGCGGGACTGTTATATGAGGAAAGATTGAAAAGACTAGGCTTGTATTCACTGGAGTTTAGAAGGATGAGGGGGGATGTTATAGAAACATATAAAATTATAAAAGGACTGTGTAGTGTATTTGGGTGCTTGGACTCAAAAGAACACTCAGATACAGGAGTAAAGCTTGGTAAAGCTTCTTTATTCTAGGACTCCACCTTGAGTCTCCCCCAGCGCATGCGTCCCCTCACACAAGACATAACATATGCTAATTATATCACATACATCACACTGCTCCCCCTTTAACTTGGAGGCAGGTAACACCATTTACATTATATACATTACACTGCTCCCCCTTTAACTTGGAGGCGGATAACACCATTTTGTTTACATTAAATATAATTGATTAACTTGCAAAATTATATTATTAAAGTCATCTTACATTACATCCACATAACTGTAATAATTGTATCTAAACTTAGCACATAATCTTTCATTCCACTCATCTTCCTTAAACCTCATACATTGCCCCTTGCTTTATGTGTTATCCTTTTCCGTTCCCTTCTGTGTAAATTGCGCACTCTTTCTAATCACTCTAGTTCTACCTGTATCTCAGCCTCTTCCCTTTTTAAATATCCTAATTTAATTAGCAGATTTCTTCCTGTTCCTGATATTCTGCTAAAGGTAACATTTCCTCTGTTTCTCAATTTCCTGGCGCTGTGTTTTTATCTGCTCTTGCTGTAAAATAACATTCTGCAATGCATAACCATTAGTCCATTGCTCAGTGAAGGAGGCTCCATGCTGGACTATAGTGAAGTGTCCTAATCGCAATCGGTCCTGCATACTTTTGTCTTGACCGACAAGCCTGTCATCTTTAGACTTTTGTATCAACAGCTTTTTGCTCATCGTCACAAATTTATTTAACCATTCTTTGTATCGTTTAAGCCTTTTCTGTTGTGCATCTATTTGTCTCCTTAGGTCTTTCCTATACCAACTCATACGAAGTACTGACTGAACTTTTACAGTGGCCCTCTTTTGCTTAATCCACTGCCTAACCACCATACCCTTGTAGGCAGCCTGAATGGTAATGGTTGCATACCTCATTGACTGATATTGCACAAACTGGGAATGCCCTATTTTGCATGCTTTGTACCATCTCTGGATCGAAATGACTGCTTGTAGCACAGCTCTGTAGCGTACCCTTGATCGGTAACCATGGTATGCAGCTTGCAGAGTGACTACAGCCACCTTTTGCATCAAGAAATGTTTTCTTATAATGCACATCATTAAGACTGACTTAATATGGCATGCTGCCTTGATTTTCTGAACCAATTCTCTGGCTTTAATCCCACAGTAGAAGGCCTGAATACAAACCACTGTTTTTCTCAAACTATTATAATGTCTCACTTGGACATCTCCTATCTGGCAAACTCGGTATCATTGCTGTACCGCAATGGCAGACCAGCGTAGTTTCTTGAAATACTGACGCTGATAATAGGTCTGTATGACCTTGGCAGATTTGTGCATGCACCGCAATTGCTTTCGAACAAGCATTCCTCGGTAGGCAGCCTGAATCAGCACAACACTGCTGTGTACCTTCATGTAAGTCTTGCAATCACTTTCCATTTGAAGGTGTGCCCTATAATGGGTTTCCACTATTACAGTTGCCAATCTCATTGCCCTGTATGGACAGTATACTCTGTGCCTTCTAAATGCTGTTTGCCAATCTCATTGCCCTGTATGGACGGTATACTCTGTGCCTTCTAAATGCTGTTACTGCCTTCTGTTTGTTCCGGATCTCTCTCCGTGCCTTCATACCCCTGAATGCAGCTTGAATAATTAGGGTTGCCCTCTGGATGGCAATGTCCCTTTGCCTTTGACCTTTGGCCTTTTCCACTTGACCTTTGTCACTTGGCATTTGACTTTTGTCACTTTGCCCTTGACGTTTGTCACTTTGCCTTTTACCTTTGGCCTTTTTCACTTGACCTTTGTCACTTGGCACTTGACTTTTGTCACTTTGCCCTTGACTTTAGTCCTTTGAGGGACTCCCTGCCCTCTTTAGTTCAGGTTCCTTGCCTCTGGATGCCCTTGGAGGTTGTGGCGAGAAATGAGCCATTAATGCCTCCTTACACTCCTCGTACATTTTGTCTGTGGGCTTTGCTGGCTGCAGTAACATACGTAAGGTCTGATAACCCTCTCTTCCTAAGCCTAATATGAACCATGCTCTCTTCCTCTCCTCTTCAGCGATATCATTGGAAATAAAACAAGCCTACAAGACTTCGGTCCATTTCTCAAAATTACACCCAGAATCTAACTGGGGCACGTTTGCTACAATTTAAAAAGCCGTCTTACCTGTTGCTATTCAGGTGCACTATATTCTGTTCTCTCACTGTGTTTCCTGCACTGGACTTAATCCTTTTACACATCAGAAGTGATCCAGTCCACTGACTATTACCAATTGTTATAATAATAGATTTATACTATTAACCAACATTTCATGTCAATAGCCATTAAGAACATTTTAAACCATATTCCTTCTATGCACACAGATTTACTATTAATAACAGTGACCAATGCATTACATTCGCAGAGGGCTTTTATTATGAAGTATTTCACAGTTCCAGCTTGTGGCCTGTGGACTGGTGCATGCTCGACCTCTCGAGCTGTCTCCACTGGTACCTTTGCTGATAGCCTCACCAGACCTCCACTTTTGCTGCTTTTGCTGGCTCCCGCGGGCTTCACCGTTACCTTTGCTGCCACTGGCTCGCTGCCAAGTCGACTCCCGCTGCTCCGCTGACGTGCCTGCTGTCTCCCTTGGACGCCCTGCGGAAAGTAAGTCGCTGCTGCTGGTCCCACTGCTCGGCTTGTCGCTGGCTCACCTGGCTCGCCTGGCTGCTCAGCTCGTCGGGACTGTGCCCTGCCGTCGGGGGCTGGGTAAGCGTTGTGTCCCTCTTCTCTTGCGCGGACCCGCTTCTCTCTCGGCTGGTCTTCTCTCGCGACCGGGCTTTCTCCGCTTTCTCCCCCGACCGGGCTGAAGTGCTTGAGTGCTGTGTCCTGCTACTCTCGCGCAGACCCACTCTTCGCTCGGGGCCGGATTTCCTCTCACGTCTGGGCTTTCCCCACTCTCGGCTCACGACCGGTCCGCTTCTCTCGTGGCCGGACTTTTTTCTCCTCGGCCAGTCCGCTTCTCATGGGGCCAGCTTTCTCCCTCGACCGCGCTGGCTCTTCTCCCGGCCGGGCTTTTTTTTACTCTGCTGGTCCGCTTCTCACGCGGCCGGCTTTCTCCCTCGACCGAGCTGACTCTTCTCCCGGCCGGGTTGACTCCGTTTTTGTCGGTGGCTTCTCCAGACCTGTCCGTGGCCTAGACGGTACACGGCTCTGGAACTCACCCGAAGTCGGTGGCGGCGCTGGGCCTCTTCTGCCCCTTTGCCGTGGCTGCACGGCCCTGGAAAGCGTTCCAGTTAAGTTGACACCGTCGCTGACCTGCTGGTTAGGCTTCCAGCTTTCAGCTGCGTTCTTCGGTGACACTTACTTACTGCCCCACTTGTTTTCCTTGCTACCTGTTCCGAACCTTCTTTTTTTTTGGCGCCAATTCAAAATCATTTGATGCCAAATCTTTTTGCTTAGTGCCGTTCCACTTTGTTTCCAAACACAACCTCTTCTTTTTAACATTTTTTCTCTTAACAGCCCTTCTTCTTTGTCCTTTTCTGTTCTTTTATCCTCGTTCCCTTGTTACCCTTGTTGTGTGTTTTGGTGTAACTATTCACCTAAAACTTAGCTGTACAAAGATTATTCAGCTTGAGGAATTCGACGAAAAACAACTCAGTCTAAAATGTGTAACAATCTGAAGGACGACATCTTGCCACGTAGACTCAACATAGAGATAGCCTGACAAAGTCGCCGGCTTGTACAGCTGATGTTTTAAACTACAGTCCCGGGCTTAGAGGGATCTGCAGGCCTCTCATGTCCAGCTCGCAAACAACTGCGACACAACTCCGTATCTACTGTTTAAACTGTTAATCAATCCTGCGTGTTGCAAAACGGTCCTGCGGGTGAGTTCACAAACTCCATCCCATCCTCATCACCATTTGTAGTGTATTTGGGTGCTTGGAACTGACTCAAAAGAACACTCAGATACAGGAGTAAACTACCAAGCTTCTTTATTCTAGGACGCCACCTTGAGTCTACCCCCCACTTGACCTTTGCCATTGGACAAGCTAGATGCAGGAAAAATGTTCCCAATGTGGGGCGAGTCCAGAACCAGGGGCCACAGTCTTAGAATAAAGGGGAGGTCATTTAAGACTGAGGTGAGAAAAAGAAATTCACCCAGAGAGTTGTGAATTTATCGATTTCCCTGCCACAAAGGGCAGTGGAGGCCAAGTCACTGGATGGATTTAAGAGAGAGTTAGATAGTCTAGGGGCTAGTGGAGTCAAGGGATATGGGGAGAAGGCAGGCACGGGTTATTGATAGGGGACGATCAGCCATGATCACAATGAATGGTGGTGCTGGTTTGAAGGGCCGAATGGCCTCCTCCTGCACCTATTTTCTATGTTTCTATGTTTCTAAATAGGCTGATAATTATTTATCTATCTCCACCTTAACTGTACCTAATGATCTGGCCTCAACCACCATTTAGGGCCTCTAGAAACCTAGAGAAGACATTTCTACACACCTTTACAAGGAATGGTGCCAGAACATTTCTCTACCCCTACTCGGACTAGGACTCTACTCTTTGGAGTGCTGGAGGATGTGGGGTGTTCTTACAGAGGTGTACAAAATCATGAGAGGAATAGATCGGGTAGACTCTCTTGCCCAGAGTGGGGGAATCGAGAAGCAGAGAACATCGGTTAGAGGTAGGGAGTTGGGGGGGGGGCATCTAAGGCAGAGTCTCAACCCGAAACATCACCCATTCCTTCTCTCCAAAGAGGCTGCCTGACCCGTTGAGTTACTCCAGCATTTTGTGTCTATCTTTCATTTAGAACAGAAACTGCAGTTCTTTCCTGCACCTTTATCTTGTAATTCGTGTCCCCTTGTTCATGATTCTCACACTCACGAAAATATCTCAGAATCCATCCTCTCAAGCCCCCTTGGGATCTGATATGTTTGAATAAGGGCACTCCCTCATCCTGATAAAGTCCGAGCAATACAGACCCAAATTGTCTGTCCTCTCTTGACATAGCAGCCCTCTCATCCCGTGAATTAATCTGGTGAATCTCTTTCGGATTGTTCATAAATCATAGGAGCAGTAGTAGTTCGGCCCATCGAGCTCACTCCGCCATTCAATCATGGTTGATCTATCGTTCCCTCTCAACGCCATTCTCCTGCCTTCTCCCCATTACAAGTTCACGTTCACAAGTTATAGGAGTAGACAGTCCATTCGGCTACTCTGCCATTCAATCATTGTTGATCTCTGCCTCTTAATCTCATTTTCCGGCCTTCTCCCCATAACCCTTGACACACGTTCTAATCAAGAATTTGTCTATCTCTGCCTTAAAAATATCTACTGACTTGGCCTCCACAGCCCTCGCTGGCAATACGTTCCACAGATTATCCTCTGACTAAAGAAGTTCTCCTCAGCTCCTTTCTGAAGGAGTATCCTTTAATTCTGAGGCTGTGACCACTGGTCCTAGGCTCTCCCACCAGTGGAAACATCCTTTCCACATCCACTATATCTATGTCTTTCATTATTCTGTAAGCTTCAATGAGGTCCCCCCTCAACCTTCTAAACTCCAGCGAGTAGAGGCCTAGTGATGTCAAACACTCATCAGATGCTAACCCACTAATTCCTGGAATCATTCTTGTAAACCTCCTCTGGAGTGTCAGCACATTCTTCCTCAAATATGGTGTCAGCACATTCTTCCTCAAATATGGGGCTCAAATTTGCTCGCAGTAATCCAAATGCGGCCTGACCAGCACCTTAAAGAGCCTCAGCATTGCATCTATACCAAACGAGCATCCGTCAATCTCCGCCTTAAAAATACCCAATGACCTGGCCTCCACAGCTGTCTGTGGCAATGAATTCCACAGATACGCCACCTTCGGACTAAAGAAATTCCTCCTCTATGGCTTTGGCTGTAGACGTGTATGGATATCTAAAAAGGTGAGTTGGGGAAGATGCAAAGGGGACTCGAGGGCAACCTTTTCACAGAGGCCGGTAGGTATGTGGAACAAGCTGTAAACACAGATACAATTATAACATTTAAAAGGCATTTGGTCAGGTGCATGGGTAGAAAAGGTCTGAAGTATTATGGGCCAAATGCAGGAAAATTTGAGTATCTGAGGTAGGCAAATTGGTCAGCTCAGACGTTGGGCTGAAGAGCTTGTTTTCATGCTGTGTAACTCTGACCATATTCTCTATGAAAGATTAACCAAAGATAACATAGTCTTTTACAAACCGAAATAGGAGAAATAATATTTTGGAATAAATATATTGGCATAGTTATTAAACAAATATCTTCTATCCATCTTTGAAGCACCAATACTTCTAGAAAGAATGTTTAACAGCAGGGCTAGAGAAAGAAGAGAAACTGAAAGGTTAGTATAGTTTAGTTTAGTTAGGTTTAGAGATATACAGCGGGGAAACAAAGCCCTTTGGCCCATTGAGTCCATGCCGACCAACTATCGCCCCTATACTAATACTATGTGACGCAGCAGCTCCACCTCTGGGCCACCGTGTCACCCCAGCAATTAGTAAAAGTTTTTTTAAAGTCCAAGAAAAATTAATGATAACACATAAATCTCAGGACACGACAATGTACATTTTGGAAGTTTTGGAAATGTCTGTGGAGATAATTGATGCATTTATCAATTTTGGGCACCACATCTGAGGAAGGATATGTTAGCTCTGGAGGGGGTCCAGAGGTTAACTAGAATGATCCCAGGAATGAGTGCGTTAACCTATGATGAGCGTTTGACGGCACTGGGCCTGTACTCACTGGAGTTTAGAAGGGTGAGGGAGGGCCTCATTGAAATTTATCGAATAGTGAATGTGGAGATGATATTTCCACAGGACTAGAGGTGATAGCCTCAGAATTAAAGGATGTTCCTTTGAGAAGGAGATGAGGAGGAATTTCATTAAGCAGAGGGTGGTGAATCTGTGGAATTCTTTAGCCACAGAAGGCTGTGGAGGCCAATTCAGTGGATATTTTTAAGGCAGAGATAGATAGATTCTTGATTAGTACGGGTGTCAGAGGTTATGGGTCGAAGGCAGGAGAATGGAGTTAAGAGGAAGGGATAGATCAGCCATGATCAGCCATGAATGGCAGGGTAGATTTGATGGCCTGACTGGCCTAATTCTGTTCCTGTCACATGACCTTATGATCATCTTATTCTATAATTCCATGGGCAAAGTTCATAAATTCATAAATTCATAAGCAATAGGAGCAGAATTAGGCCATTTGGCCCATCAAGTCTACTCCGCCATTCAATCATGGCTGATCTATCTTTCCCACAACCCCATTCTCCTGCCTTCTCCCCATAACCCTCTGCACCAGTCAGGAATCTACCTTAGTTTAATTTAGAGGTACAGCGTGGAATAAGGCCCTTCGGCCCACCGGGTCCGCGCCGACCAGTGATCCCTGCACATTAACACTATCCTACACACACTAGGGACAATTTATATTTACACTAAGCCAATTAATCTACAAACCTGTACGTCTTTGGAGTGTGGGAGGAAACCGAAGATCTTGGAGAAAAACCACGCAAGTCACGGGGAGAACGTACAAACTCCGCACAGACAGCACCCGTAGTAGGGAATGAACCCTGGTCTCCGTCGCTGCACGCCCTGTAAGGCAGCAACTCTACCACTGTGCCACCATGCCTAATAAATATCATGACATATTGATGGCAAAAATATCAAAGCAGACCTGGTGGATGTGTGAGGCCACATTTCAGAACATAGGAGTTCACTTATCGCAATGGGAACAGGCAATCATTCATTCATTCAATACAGTTCTGTCTGATGGATAACAGCGTTTCAAGGGACGGACAGTGAACAGCATGTGGTGGCTCGATAAGTCAAGACCAAATTAGTTTACATAGACACAAAGAGCTGGAGTAACTCAGCAGGACAGGCAGCATCTTTGGAGAAAAGGAATGGGTGACATTTCGGGTCGAGACTCTGCCTTTCATGTGAGATTTAATGTTTAAAGTTTAAAATGCCTCAAGTTAAATCCTGCTGCAATAACAGCTTAAAATCCTTTCCTTTATGGTCATTGGGAATCTGACCCGACTCGTTCAATAATTAATCACCTTGTATTGTGACAAACATGAAGTATTTAAAGGCAGGCCATGCTCACTGCGGTAGGCTTTGCCTTTGCACGATAATGTGACATGATACCTGACATTAAAACCACTTTCCTCCTGTCTGTTTTGGAAGTTGGGCAGGGCAACAACTTTGTAAAATAAGGCCGTGGTGGAAAGTATAAGATGCTTCGCATTCAGAGCCCACACGTGAGTTGACACGTGAATTGACAATCTCACGTCACCCATTCCTTCTCCAGAGATGCTGCCTGTCCCATTGAGTTACTCCAGCATTTTGTGTCTATTGTCAGTATAAACCAACATCTGCAATTCCTTCACACCAAATTTTACTTCGGAGTCATGTGAGTGACTACGTGAAGACCCCGCCAGCACGCATGCGCGACATATCGTCTACCGCATTGCGCATCGACAGGCTGTGGAAACACTGCTCCAGCGGTAAGTTTGAAACCTGAAGGTAAGTTCTTCAACTTAACTCCAGGTCTGCTTTTTCTCCTTGCAGGAAGCTCTCACCTGCTCTTTCCTGCTGAAGATATCGCGTTCCCCTACACCGCGGAAATCCCGGCTGTGAGAATCGCGGGGATGCCCGGCTGGGGGGGGAACCCCACCACAGACTTTGCGGGGAATCCCGGCTGGAATCAAGCCGAGGGGTGAACCCGGCTCGGGGAAACCCGGCTGCGGGGACCGCGGGAAGATTCCGGCCGCGGGGTGAACCCGGCTCGGGGAAATCCGGCCGCGGGGACCGCGGGAAGAAGCCAAACCACGGGGTGAACCCGGTTGCTGGGTCCGCGGGAAGATTCTCCATGGGACGAACCCAGCTCGGGGGAAACCCGGCCGCAGGGACCGTGGGGAGAAGCCAAACCGCGGGGTGAACCCGGCTCGGGGGGGAAACTCGGCTGCGGGGACTGCGAGAAGACCACGGGATGAAGCCGACTCGGGGAAAACCCGACTCGGGGAAAACCAGGCTGCGGGGACCGCAGTAAGACCATGGGATGAACCCGGCTCGGGGAAACCCGGCTGCGGGGACCGCGGGAAGGAAAACCGCGGGATAAACCCGGCTCGGGGAAACCCGGCCGCAGGGACCGCGTGACTGGACCGTGTGAAGACACGGCTGCGGACTGCAGAAGTGCGGATAGCCGGCGGCATTTTTTCAGACTCCAGCGGCCCAGAGGGGTTCAATGGAGTCTGAAAGGCCTGGGCAGGCCAGGAGGGTCCCCTCCAACATGTGTACGTCCTCGGCCGTTTACCCATGTGGAGCATGGATAGCGTCAGAGAGCGCTCATCCCACTAATGCTCCCTCCTGATATGGTCCATGTATGGCATATCAGTAGAGATATACCGCCTACGGTAAGCCCAGAGACCTGCAGTGTCCGGGCTGCGAATATACAACCGGCGGATGAGCCCGTAGACTCGGTGGGTCCGGGCTCTAAGATTACCGCCTGCGGAGGAATTTTTCCCGCCGACAGATAACCTCGGAGACTCAGCAGGGTCCGGGCTGGAAGGTCCACCGCCTACGTATCCCGCATGAAGCGGAAGACTCGGAAGTATGTCCAGGGAACATATTGGAGTACAAACGTGAGGTTCCAGAAAATTCTGGCGCAGCATCAAGACCTTCGCTAACGAAGAAACCTGAAGGCCTGTGTTCCCTCGTGAAGCAGCAGCCACCTCACGCCACATCATTACAGGAACAGGTGCCGGCTGTGGGATACCATGCACCTGCAAAATTGTTCCTGAAAGGACCAGCAGTGAACAGCGCTCTGTGGGGGTACAATGCACACTTCAAAATGAAGTGCTTCCAGAAAAACGCCATCGGACCTGCCTTAAATTCCAAATCTGTAGGTTCAAGTGAGGCCAGCAATGTCCAGCCACCGAATCCTCTCTTCAGGAACCTGCCCAAACAGGTAAGACCCGGATGAAGAATTAATGCTGCCCGGCTTATCAAGGTACCACAGCAACACACCCCACGCCTCTATCGGCAGCAAGCGTTTCACTGAAGCTGGGGGCAGCTTCAGACCACCATAAGACCACCAATAACCATGAAGGTAGGTGGGTCTGGTTCTTTCCGAAATATGAAGTATGTGGACCATTTACAAGTTGGTAAATTTACACTTGTTTTATGCAAGACAGAGTTGCCTTTCAAGACAGGCCGCAGTTACGGGCCGCTCATTGTCACAATGAAAGATACCGGTTCAACTCGCATATGCAGTATAGACTTTTCTGAATAGAAAACTTCATTAGTGTCTAACAACAGGGGAACAGTTTCCACTGGGCTCACCTAAGATATTTGTATTATGGGCTATCTGGATGATGTTCTAAAACACTCTATTTTACCAAATCAGCGGTATCAGCCACAAACCATTCTGCAGAAATTGGATTCCCATCCATCCAGTTACATTTAAGTTGATACCAACTGAAATTATTGAGTATTAGGATTACCTTTAACTCTATTAAATTGTCTGGGATTGGCAATATATTGGTTTCAGCTGTGCTATTTGCACCTTCTGCACCATCAGAGCTATACGGCGTGCAAAGGAGAAAGCTCACAGGTACCATGTAGGTCATTGCTACCAGACCTAAGCTATTCCCAGCTGAAACTATCAAAGTCACCATGGTGGACAAACAGTATTCAGCATTGCCCCACTAACCTTCATCAGTACTCGTCAGTTAATTACTAATTGATGCTATGCTTAAAGATGGATAATTACCAATACTATCTTTAGTTATGGAGGCGGATGGGGTTTGCATGAGTTACCAATTATTCTGTTATATGATATCAACTACCTATACACACTCGGTGCATTCTGTGGATTAAAGGGCTGTGCAAATATGCATAATCTGCATGCTTAAGTCTAACTTGATACACTCTGGAGCTGTTATATGTTAATCACACGGGTGCAATCAAGTCAAAGTATCCGGTAATAGTTTATCTAACTTCATTAGCAGTTGCAAAATATATGGCGTATCAGTGGCGATGGATGCATTCCCACTACACGGGGAAGAATGCTCATTGTGTCTCTCCATTTTACCTTACCAGACGGGTCTTGCAAATACAGCATTTCCCGCTTCAGGCATTTTCGGAGTGCCTGACTGACCTATACAGCCATGAGTCCTGCTGACGTTGGGAATGATGATAGAATGGCTGGTTAGCCGTGACCGGGAAACCATCCTCTGCATACTTAAATCAATTCATTGACTTGCAGACTGGGAAGACCGCTTCCTGTGGCTAAGAATTGTCAATCCAAACTATGGACGTGCTCACTGCAATTGCAGGGATAGCACCAAACAAATAGTGCTTCGCTCATAGAGATGGGAAGTATTTGTTAACACATAAGTTGACACGGATGACTGACGTCTTAAGTTCAGTTCCATATGGGGTTTGACAATCATTACAAGAGTGCCATTACTGTGCCACACGTGCCTTCTCAGCATATTGGCTGCGAGGAGCAGAATCCACTCTGTCGGGTCACCTTCTGATATCGAGATTATGAAGGGGATCTTCAACTCGACACCCCCCAGGCCAGGTACGCAGAGATTGGGATGTTAACATTGGAACATCCCTGTCCTTGGCTCACTAACCAAGTGATTATGCTCATGACGCTGAGTCAGCACAACTGGTCCAGTTTTGCATAGCGATGACTGGGAAAGATGATTATTCTGCAGAGAATTACATTTATGTTATCACTTAATCAGCAGAAAACGTCAGGGACATTAGGTCTCAAACTAGAATTGCTGGCTTATCCCATGGACCTTCTGTTGTATGTGGCCACACATCTACACCAGTATGTTAAGGTCACTAAAGCCTTAGGGACTCTGAACTAGCAATGATTGTTAGTCACATGAAGCCTCACAAGAGAATTTCACTACAGACCATCGCCGGTACAGACCATGGGTTCTGGGATACAGGAGTGAACACTGACATACAAGTCTCACTCCACCCAGGCTGCAACTATATCAGCAGCAGGGGATGGACGTTTCATGGGACCACATCCTAGCGGCTGCAGGATGGTCTAACGAACGATTCCAAACATTTTAGAAATACCCTTTGCCAGACCAGGACTCTTTTTAGGTCTGTGTTATAGTTCCTCCCGGGTGTAAGAGGTTACTATTATCACTATGTGTACATTAATAGCACCAACATGTCTATACCTATGTCATGTCTGAATGCATTATTAAAACTAGCTCTTCACTGATGCAGTGTGTGATGCATGGACTCGTCTCCACGGCATGAAATCACAGAGCTTTGAAATCTTCACGTAGTCACTCACGTGACTCCGAAGTAAAATAGTAAGATTAAACGAGAACTTACCAGTTTGAAGTTTGATCCTTATTTTATGAGGAGTTACGATGAGGGATTACGTGCCCTCCGCTCCCAACCCTCTATATAAAGATCAACTGGTATTTTAGTTCTCTTATCGTACTATACATTCAGTCAACTTCTGTTATCTGTGATTTCACACCGCTGCTTTGAAGAATGTCGCGCATGCGTGCTGGCGGGGTCTTCACGTAATCCCTCATCGTAACTCCTCATAAAATAAGGATCAAACTTCAAACTGGTAAGTTCTCATTTAATCTTACTATTCATTGTTTTATCTCCATCCCTATATCTGGGAGAAGATATTGAAACCACATGTTCCTGTCCTGTTTTTGGGCTCCTGCTGGTTTGGCATTCTATTGCCGCTAAGTGACGTTTGATCATGAGACTCGATCTCCTGCAGTCACCTATCCTTGTTCTCCAGAAACGCTGCCTGACCTGCTGAGATACTCCGGCACTTTGTGCCTTTTTTTGTAAACCTGCATCCAAAGTCCAGGCATACACTGGCCCTATCCCCGAACTCTATCTCTGTTACATTGATGACTGCATTGGTAATACTTCCTGCCCCCATGCAGAACTCATGGACGTTGGGGGAACGGGTTATGTTGGGGGAACGGGTTACGTTGGGGGAACGGGTGAGTGGTGGAATATTGCGTTGCGGAACGGGTTGCGTTGGAGGACCAGGCTTAGTCTAGCTTGTTCTATATCTCTCTATATCACCGTCTACATCTCTCGTTTCCTTTTCCCCTGACTCTCAGCCTGAAGAAGGGTCTCAACCCGAAACGTTACCAATTCCTTTTCTCCAGAGATGGTGTCTGACCTGTTGAGTTACTCCAGCTTTTGGCGTCAACCTACAAACCTGTACATCTCTGGAGTGCGGAAGGAAACCAGTGCTCCCGGAGTGAACCCACGAAGGTCACGGAGAGAACGTACAAACTCCGTACAGACAGCACCCATAGTAAAATTGTAAGGTTGGCCTTTGTAAAATTGCCCCAAACATGCAGTGAGTGGATGTGAAAGGGGGATAACTAGTGTGAACGGGCGATCGATGGTCGGCATGGGCTCGGTGGGTTGACAGGCTTTATATCTAAACTGGTCTAAACTGAACTAAGAGTTACGAAATCTCATGATCTTCAGAGTGAAAACAGAAACAGTTTGTCTTCTTTATTTTTAAACAGTGACCCATAGTTTTAGATTCTCCCACAAGAACAAATACCCTCTCACCATTGAGACGCTTTCTACGAAAGGTTGGTGACTTGCTCAGTCAGCCTAGCTAATGGATTTGGGATACATCTTCAATGCATTAAATTTTAAATGGGCTGAAAATCTGTGGCTATTCACCAAATTAGTTTGACTGGTTTTTCATGCATTCTCAACTATCAATGGAGCAGTGGTTTTACATTCCAAAACTGTGCAGGATAACCCAGGGACGCAACCTCCCATCAAAGTTCAATCTCAGTGGCCCTGCGGTAGAGTTGCTGCCTCACAGTGCCACAGACCCGTGTTCGGTCCTGACTACAGGTGCTGTCTGTACGGAGTTTGCATGTTCTCCCCGTGACAGTGAGGGTTTTCGCCGGGTGCTCCGATTTCATAGGCATAGAAAATAGGTGCAGGAGTAGGCATTCGGCCCTTCATGCCAGCACTACCATTCAATATGATCATGGCTGACCATCCTAAATCAGTACCCCGTTCCTGCTTTCTCCCCATATCCCTTGATTCAATTAGCCCTAAAAGCTACATCTAACTCTCTCTTGAATACATCCAGTGAATTTGCCTCCACTGCCTTCTGTGGCAGAAAATTCCACAGATTCACAACTCTCTGGGTGAAAATGTTTTTCCTCATCTCAGTCCTAAATGGCCTACCCCTTATTCTTAAATTGTGACCCCTGGTTCTGGACTCCCCCAACATTGGGAACATTTTTCCTGTCTATTCAATCCCTTAAGAATTTTATATGGTTCTATAAGATTCCCTCTCATCCTAAATGTCAGTGAATACAAGCCCAGACGACCCAATCTTTCATCATATGTCAGTCCCGCCATCCCGGGAATTAACCTGGTGAACCTATGCTGCACTCCCTCAATAGCAATAATGTCCATCCTCAAATTAGGAGACCAAAACTGCACACAATACTCCAGGAGTGGTCTCACCAGGACCCTGTACAACTGCAGTAGGACCTCCTTGCTCCTGCAATCAAATCCTCTCGCTATGAAGGCCAACATGCCATTTGCTTTCTTCACTACCTGCTATACCTGCATGCTTGCTTTCAGTGACTGATGTACAAGGACACCCAGATCTTGTTGCACCTCTCCTTATCCTAATCTGACACCATTCAATAATAATCTGCCTTCTTGCTCTTGCCACCAAAGTGGATAACCTCACATTTATCCACATTATACTGCATCTGCCATGCATCTGCCCACTTACCCAACCTGTCCAAGTCACCCTGCAGCCTCATAGCATCCTCCTCGCAGCTCACACTGCCACCTAGCTTTGTGTCATCTGCAAACTTGGAGATGTTACATTTAATTCCTTCATCTAAATCATTAATATATATTGTAAATAACTGGGGTCCCAGCACTGAGCCTTGTGGCACCCCACTAGTCACTGCCTGACATTCTGAAAAGGACCCATTAATTCCTACTCTTTGCTTCATGTCTGCCAACCAGTTCTCGTTGCATATCAATACCCTACCCCCAATACCATGTGCTCTAATTTTGAACACCAATCTCCTGTGTGGGACCTTGTCAAAGGTTTTTTTTGAAAGTTCAGATACACCACATCCACTGGCTCCCTTTTATCCATTCTCCAGCACTTTGTTATTTGCACAAGATTCTAGCATCAGTCATATCTTGTGTGTAACATTTACAGAGTGGGTGGGTGCCTGGATCGCATTGCCAGAGGTGGGGGGGTGGGGTTGGTGGCAGAGGCAGATACAACAATGGTGTTTAAGAGGCTTTTAGATAGACACATGACTGGGAATGGAAGGGCATGGATCACGCGCAGGCACATGTCATTAGTTTCTCTTGGCATGTTGCAACGTGCTACATCTATCATCTTGAACTGCATTTCGTTGTCTCTGTATTGTACACTGCACAATGACAATTAAAGATTGAATTGAATTGAAAAAATCTTGCACAGCAATGTGTTAATTAATAAATGAGCAATTGCTAATCTGCTCAAGGATATAAATCACTTGGCAATTCACGGCACAGTGGCGCAGCACCAGAGAACCGGATTCGATCCTGACTACGGGTGCTTTGTCTGTGCGGCGTTTGTACTTTCTCCCCGCAATCTGCGCAGTTTTTCTCCGAGAACTTGGGTTTCTTCCCACACTCCAAAGACGTACAGATTTGTAGGGTCATTGGCTTGGTACATTGTCCCTAATGAGTTAGTGTGCGGGGATCGCAGGTTGGCGTGGACTCGCTGGGCCGAAGGGCCTGTTTCCACGCTGTATCTCTGAAGGAAACTGAAAAACTAAACTAAACTAAACCAAGGTAGGCTAAAATGCTGGAGAAACTCAGCGGGTGAGGCAGTATCAATGGAGCAAAGGGAATAGGTAACATTTTGGGTCGAAACCCTTCTTCAGACACTAAACTAACATCTGTTTCCGCTGCTGGGTGACCTGCACAGCAATGTGTTCGTTAATAATAAGCTGCTGTTAAACTGCACAAGAATGCAAATCATTCGGCAATTCAAGAAATTGTCAACGAGTTCAGTCTTCAACCAATTCATTTATTTACCAAAGATTTATAGGGCAAGCAACATACACAACAAAGCTGAGAATGGAACATTCAGAAATGGTATTTTCAAAAACTTATCACAGAATTTGCTACACATTATCAACATTTAGACATCAAATACACAGCTGGGAATCAGGCCCTTCGGCCCACTGAGACCATGTCGACCAGCGATCACCCCGTACACTAGCACTACCCCGCACACACTGGGTGTGTGGGGATCATGACAGAAGCCTCCTCGTGGCGATCCCCGGAAATGACGACGCGATGCACTTTGTGATCCGTTGGGCGACCAATTCTGTCAACATGTTGGACGATGACGTAAGCCAACAGCGAGCTATGCGTCGTCTGACACACGTGCGAATGAACTGGGTGTGTGTAGGGTAGCGATTTACATCCTTGATTTACAGCCCTGTGAACTTTGTACCTTCCACCACGGTGAAGAATGCTGCGGTGGATGTTTGGTATGGGAGCATTTTTCCAGAATTTTAAGATGAGCTTTTTTCCTATTATTAAGCCGTAATCAAATAGATTCTTTTGATACACATCCGAACTACCTTCTGTCATTCCGAAAATAATCCATTCTGGCTTTGGTGTCATTTTTATTTTAAACAGTTTTGTGAAAATTTCAAAGATTTCAATCCAAAACCTTTGAATTTCTGTACAGAAGATGAATNCTTCTTGACACTGGCATTTATCACAAATTGGTGAAACGTTCTCCATAATGATCCATTCCGATTGATGAAGAGAATTATCTAACAATCGAATCATATTTCTAATATTTACCGACCAATAATAATACATAGAATTCAGGAATGCTAATCCCACTACTACTTCGGGTTTATTCAGGTGTGGTCTTTGTATTCTGTGGTACATAATCCCAAATAAAATTTGTAATATTTGAGTCCAATTTTTAAAAAAAAAACATTTTGGGTAGATATAATGGGATTGATTGGAACAAGTATAGAATTTGGGGAAGAAAAATCATTTTTATGGCGTTTATTCGACCTATTAAGGACATCGGAAGCGTTTTCCAAAATTTAATTAAATTATGTAGTTTCTTAAGTACAGGGTTATAGTTTGCTTTAAACATGTCTTGATATCTTCTAGTAATTTTAATACCCAAGTATTTAAATTTTTCCACAGCTATTTTAAAAGGAAATTGTACGATATGTGTAGAATCTTTCGGTTTTATTGACATTATTTCACTTTTATTCCAGTTTATTCTATAACCTGAAAATGAACCAAAATCCTCAATTAAATTTAAAATGTTGGGTATAGTGATATGTGGTTTTGTGATGTACATCATCAGCGTATAATGATATTTTCTTGTTTGAATATTTTGTCTTATATCCATGGATATTCGGATGAGTTCTAATACTTTCCGCTATGGTTCTATTATGAGGGCAAATAACAATGGTGATAATGAACAACCTTGTCTATTACCCCTTGACAGTTTAAATTTCGTGGATAAAATATTATTAGTTAATATTCTGGCCGTTGGCTTATTATATATTAATTTAATGCATTGAATGAAATTCTCTCCCAGTTGAAATTTTTGCAATACCTTAACCATATACTTCCATTCAACCTGATCGAATGTTTTCTCTGCATCCAGCGAAATAATTGTGAGATTTGGATCTTTAATTTGGTGTGAGTGCATTATGTTAAGCAGACGTCTCAAATTATTAAATGATTGTCTCTTAGGGATAAACCTCGTTTGATCCGAATGTATTTGTTTACTGGCGTACTTAATATTCTTGCTAATATTTTTGCTAATATTTTTTTATCTGTATTTAACAACGCGATAGATCTATAAGATCCAGGTTCTTCCTCATCTTTATCTTTCTTAAGTATTAATGTAATCATAGATTCTCCTAATGTATCAGGTAATATTTGTTCTCTGAAAGCGTAAGTGTACATTTTCTGTAGACGAGGACAAAATATATCGTAAAAACGTTTATTGAATTCATTACTGAATCCATCAGGACCTGGTGTTTTTCCATTTTTTAATGAGAATATTGTATCTTCTATTTCCTTATTTGAGATTTGTGGTCCCAATTCTTCTTGTTCCTGTGGTTCTAGTTTGGGAAGATTACAATTATCCAGAAACTCAGTGACTTTGTTGGTGTCCATTGTTGTTTTGGATGTATACAAATTCTCATAAAATTGCACAAATCTTTTATTAATTTAATTCAGTAATGTTAATACTTCCCCTCTATATGATTTAATCTTTGAAATCATGTGTTCCTTTTCTCGTTTTTTTAATTGGCGTGCGAGAAGTTTATGGGGCTTATCCCCAAATTCCAACTGTTCCTGTCTTGTGATTTGGAATAATCTTATAACTTTCTCTGATAGTAATTTATTTAGTTTAAATGTTAGTATTAATATTTTATTATGTTTATCCATGGATGGGTCTTTAGCATTATCTATATCGAATTGTCTAATTTGTTCCTCTAGGTGCCGTTGTTCATTCTTATTTTTTTTATTCTGAAAGGCTTGGTATGATATTAAAACACCTCTGATAAAAGCTTTGAAAGATTCCCATAGTAATGTTGGTGATGTGTCTGGCGTGTCATTTATTTCGAAAAAAAGATCCATTTGCTGTCTTAGATATATACTCCCTTGCGGATCTTTTAAAATTTGGGGGTTATACCTCCAGAACGATGTATTCTTAGACAGTAAGGCAGCGGTAAGGTTGCTGCCTTACAGCGCTTACAAGCGCCAGAGACCCGGGTTCGATCATGATTACGGGTGCCGTCAGTGCGGAATTTGTATGTTCTTCAGTTTCTTCCCACACTCCAAAGACGTACAGGTTTGTAGGTTCACAGGCTGGTATAAATGTAATTTGTTTCTAGTGTGTGTAGGATAGTGTCAATGTGCAGGGATCGCTGGTCGGTGCGGACTCGGTGGACCGAAGGGCCTGTTTCCGCACCGTATCTCTATACAAAACTAAACTCATACGCTGCTTCTACGACCTAATCATGATAAAATATAAATATGTAGATCGAAGATGACAAGTAAATAGGTGAAATTGCCAGCATGAAAAAAAAGAACATGCGAATGCTGGAAATGTAAGTGGAAAGGTTGGAATGGCTGATTCATAACCAGCCATTGTTGAAACAAGGAAATGCAGATGCTGGTTCTTCTTCTTGCAAATGAAACATAAACCAAAGGAATAGTTAGATGTCAAGCCGGGTGTTGAGCAGCCAGGTTGTTGTCTCTGCGTCAATGTCTGCCAGGTCCTGAGCTCCATTTGGTGAGTGGTAGAGCGGGCACCCAGAGATGACATGGTTGGCTGTCTGTTGTTCTGATACTGGTTTACAAACGATACAGATGCTGGCTTACACACGAGGACACAAGGGGCTGGCGTAACTCAGCGGGTCAGGCAGCCTCTATGGAGAACATGGGAAAGTGACGTTTCTGGTCAGGGAAGACTAAGGTTCCCAGCCAGAAGATAAGGTGTCCGAAGAAGAGCCCGACCCACAACGTCAACTGATCATTCCCTCCACAGATGCTGCCTGGCCCGCTGAGTTCCTCCGGAATTTTGTGCTTTGATTAAGATTCCGGCATCGCAGTTTCCTTTGTCTCAAGAAGATGAATTGTTGTCTTTTGAGCTTGTATTGTGCTTTGTTGAATAGGCATCAAGATGGCGAATGTTATGAACAAGACCTATGAAATGGTACATAGGTACAAAACGAGCATCTGCAGTTCCTTCCTACACATTTTGTCTGCTCCACTGCGAAATCTCTTCAAGAAGTTTCAAGAAGTTCTCCTCCTCTCTCCAACAAAAGTTCTGCTTAGTACCTTTTCACATCTCTAGTTTCCGTCTCCACTGATGTTCAGTCTGAAGAAGGTTCACAATATACAATACAATACAATATACAATATTTATTCATTGTAATTTGAACCTCAATGAGGCTCAAAAGAAACTCTGTTTCTACAACCTGAAACGTCACATATTATTTTTCTCCTGAGATGCTGCCTGAGCCGCTGAGTTACTCTCACAGTTTGTGTCTATCTGTGATGTAAACCAGCATCTGCAGTTCCTTTCTGCACATCCTGGACAATTAAAGTGACAGGTGGCTGTAAGCTTGGGGTCAATATTGCAAATTGAACCCAATTTCCATTTAGTTTCTCCCCCATTCAGATGGTCCTAGATGACGAGTACAGCAAATGAGAAGAGGTCCTTCTTACTCCTGGTCTAGACTGATCTCTTGTGAGTTACTTCACAACCTCTTTCACCTCACTTTGTCACCACTTGGTTGATATAATCTACATTCTCCATCCTATCCACCAAGGGTGCCGCATGATTGGCAGCCCTGACAACAGTCTGTCTGTTTTCTTGTCTTTTTTTAATTTTTAGTGTGTTTTTAAAGTCTGTGTAAATGTTCTCCGGTTTGTTTTATGTGGGGGGAGGGGGAGGGGGAGGGGGAGGGGGAAACCTTTTTTTCAGTTTCTTACTTTGCCGGAGCTACGATTGTTTTCCGGATCGCATCTCTGGTCGCTCTGCGGCCTACCATCGATGGAGCTGGGGGCCTCCTCGGACTGGCTTTGGGCCCCACCGCGGGGCATAGACTTACCATCGGAGCTGATCCCTTGCCTGGGATCGCTCCAACCGCGGCCTGCGGACTTTACATCAAGAACTCGCAGTCTCGGGAGAGGCTAGTCGGGTGCTCCAAGGACGTAGAGGTTCGTCCAGCCCCGACCCGGGGTCCGATCGCCTGGCGCAGGGGAGCTGATATCCCCCCGATGCAGGAGCTGATCGCCCCGATGCGGAGGGCCCAAACTCCGCCGGCTACGGGAGCAAGATTGTCCCGTCAGCAGAAGGCTCGAGGCCCCCAATCGCAGGAGAGGAAAGAAGGGAAGAGATTTGAACTTTTTTTCGCCTTCCATCACAGTGAGGAATGTGGAGGAGTCACTGTGGTGGATGTTTATGTTAAAATGTATTTTGTGTGTTCCGTTGCTTTTTATTTGTATGGCTGACATGGCAAATGAAATTCCTCGTATGTTGCAAAGCGTACTTGGCTAATAAAGTATTATTGTGATTGCGATCCTCCATCCTATCATAGAACTTATTTTATGTTCTCTCTTCCCTTTTTCTCTACTTTCCACCTCAGACTTTTACCAAATCTAATCAAATAGCAATGACCTGGGACATTAACTGTTTCTTTCTGGACAGATCTCTTGTGGCACGGTGGCGCAGAGGTAGAGCTGCTGCCTTACAGCGCCAGAGACCCCGGTTCGATCCTGACTATGGGTGCTTGTCCGTACGGAGATTGTACGCTCTCCCTGTGACCGCGTGGGTTTTCCCTGGGTGCTCTGGTTTCCACACTCCAAAGACGTACAGCTTTGTAGGTTAATTGTCTTCAGTGAAAGATTAGCAATTGTCCATAGTGTGTGTAGGCTAGTGCTAGTGTAGGGCTTCGCCT
The DNA here is from genome assembly GCA_035221665.1 of Okamejei kenojei. NCBI lineage: Eukaryota > Metazoa > Chordata > Chondrichthyes > Rajiformes > Rajidae > Okamejei > Okamejei kenojei. The sequence continues at coordinate 64,117,868 of CM069142.1, read as the reverse complement.
ATCGATAGGCCAATGGGTCTGTTTTTGCGCTGTATCTCTAAAATAAACCAAGATGTTGAGTATTTCCCAGTTTTATTTCAGATTTCCATCATAGAAACATAGAAAATGGGTGCAGGAGGAGGCCATTCGGCCCTTTGAGCCAGCACCGCCATTCATTGTGATAATGGCTGATCGTCCGCTATCAATAACCCGTGCCTGCCTTCTTCCCATATCCCTTGACTCCACTAGCCCCTAGAGTTCTATCTAACTCTCTCTTAAATCCATCCAGTGACTTGGCCTCCACTGCCCTCTGTGGCAGGGAATTCCATAAATTCACAACTCTCTGGATAAAAAAGTTTTTTCTCACCTCAGTCTTAAATGACCTCCCCTTTATTCTAAGACTGTTGCCCCTGGTTCTGGACTCGTCCAACATTGGGGACATTTTTCCTGCATCTAGCTTGTCCAGTCCTTTTATAATTTTATATGTTTCTATAAGATCCCCCTCATCCTTCTAAACTCCAATGAATACAAGCCTAGTCTTTTTAATCTTTCCTCATATGACAGTCCCGCCATCCCAGCGATCAATCTCTGCTGTATTTTAGATTATCCTAAAACTGCACCATATTGTGACCCATCTTCTTAACCCCCTATCACGTGCCCAATGAATAATAAATATTTTCTAATGAAAATATTTTCATGACTAAATTTTGCACTTTATTTAGCATTAAATTTGGCACTTTTATCCTTATTTTATTCGCAAAATTCAGCTGAAAAACAACGTTGAATGCTAACAGCAAATATTTAAAAAACAAGTATTTTGTGAAGTGTATCTATTTGTGCAGGTTATGATGCATTCACTAATGCACATCAAGAGTCAAGAGTATTTTTTTGCCAATATGTACCGAAATGGAGTCATGAAATACTGACGCAGCAGCACATGGTTATTAGCAAATGAGTTAATAAGCTTTCCCAAATATTTAAAGTGGCTTCCTGATATTTCTATTCCATCGCTGATTTCCAAAGATGTTTCAAGGCTGGGAAATGACACTGAGGAGAGGCTGTCTCGATTGAGATTCTTTTCTTGAATGAATGAATAAGTTTATTGGCCAAGTATGTACACATACAAGGAATTTGCCTTGGTGCTCCGCTTGCAAGTTACAACACGACATACAGTAAACCATTAAGAATAAAACATAATTGACTTGGCTTGTACTCGCTGGAATTTAGAAGATTGAGGGGGGATCTTATAGAGACTTACAACATTCTTAAGGGGTTGGACAGGCGAGATGCAGGAAGATTGTTCCCGATGTTGGGGAGGTCCAGAACAAGGGGTCACAGTTTAAGGATAAGGGGGAACTCTTTTAGGACCGAGATGAGAAAATCATTTTTCACATAGAGAGTGGTGAATCTGCGGAATTCTCTGCCACAGAAGGTAGTTGAGGCCAGTTCATTGGCTATATTTAAGAGGGAGTTAGATGTGGCCCTTGTGGCTAAAGGGATCAGGAGGTATGGAGAGAAGGCAGGTACAGGATACTGAGTTGGATGATCAGCCATGATCATATTGAATGGTGGTGCAGTCTCAAAGGGCCGAATGGCCTGCTCCTGCACCTATTTTCTATGTTTCTATGTTTCTATAATACATTAAAACATTAAGAATAAAACATTATAGTTTAAACATGTGAATGAAATAAAATACCAGAGCAAAAGAAGGATACAGACTTTTTGTTATTGAGTAGAGCTACTGCTCGTGGAAAAAAGCTGGCTGTGGCGGCTTTGACAGTCCGGAGTCGCCTTCCAGAGGGAAGTGCGCCAAAGAGTTTGTGGCCAGGGTGAGAGGGGTCAGGGATGATCATACCGGCTCGCTTCCTGGTGACCTTCCGGAAGGTCATAAAGTAGTTCTCTTTTAAGATGATCCAAAAAACCAATGCAGGTGCTGGAAATCTGAAGTAAAACAACAAAATATTAAACATATATGCCAAAAGAAACAAGGGTTAATGTCTCACATTGTTTCTGGGAAGAAAGAAGACAGATGGGAGGTTTAACCAAAGTCAACAGATGTAAGAAAATCCCAAAGAAAGGCACAAAATGCTGGAGTACCTCAGCGGGCTGGGCAGCATCTCCGGAGACTTTCATAGAAACATAGAAAATAGGTGCAGGAGTAGGCCATTTGGCCCTACGAGCCAGCACCGCCATTCATTATGATCATGGCTGATCATCTAAAATCAGTACCCCGTTCCTGCTTTTTCCCCATATCCCTCGAGTAGAGTCTTTCCGCTTGCTTGGTAGCACACGACAAAAGCTTTTCACTGTACCTCGGTGCACGTGACAATAAATTCAACTCAACTCAAGACGCTGGTCATAGAGTCGTACGGCGTGGAAACAGGACCTTCGGCCTAACTTGCCCACACACGTCCTAGCTACACTCGCCCCACTAGTGCAAAATACAATTAGAAAAAAACTCCATAGTAATTCAAGAGATGGTCTGTTGCCACCAAGAGATGTTCAAGAGAAGGTTGGACTGTTCCATTGCCGAGGTCGGATTAGGCTTCTGCGGGTCTGTTCCAAGGGAGTAACTGTTCCTGAACCTGTGGTGTAGAACATCAGACTTCTGCACCTCCAGCCCAATGGTAGAGGCTAGACAAGGGCATGGCCCAGATGGTGGGGATCCTTGATGAGAGATGCCGTCTTCTTGAAATAGCATCTCATGTAGATGCCTTCAATAGAAGGAATAAGCCAATGATGGACTGGGCTGAGTCCACGATTCACTGACCACTGTGACTTATTTGCCCATTAGGCAACAATTAAATTAATATTATTGACCATTTTCTTCTGGATGATCTTGGCATCATAGACTGACCATCAACTTCTAAGAAGAACAAATATATAATAATAATAATAATAATAATAATAATAATAATAATAATAATAATAATAATAATACATCCTTTAATTTGAACAGACTAAAAAATAAAAAGCAAGTATGAAACAGCATGCAAAAAACAAAAAAAGGAAAACAAGAATATTTATAAAGTGTCATAAATAATATTTATAAATTTATGAATCGTATGTCCAAAAAGGAGCAGGAGGAAGCCAAAGCTTATTAATACCCACCACTTTCTTATACAAATTTAGCAGCTATAAACACCTATTTCCATATGTACACCAAATTATTTACATTTATACACTAATCAAATATTTGCAAAGCCATACAAAAAAAAAGAGAGAAAAAAAAATAACCGTAGGTGCACTTACAATGTGTATAACCTCATACGTGGAAGGGTTACAAGGTTAATGCCGCCAATTGTTCTATAGTGTCTACACCTTGAAAACAATTATGAGGTACAATTGATATGGAAATATTAAATCAATAATTGTATCAAATAACCTAAAGCATCGTTGCTGATTTATAAATCACATAGCGTGGTTTCATGGGAAGCATTATTTAGTGACCTTACATGCAGCACGTAATCAAACTCAAACCTGTTTTTCCACATTAAGCTAATTTTGCACAAAACCAATCTGATTCAATATCCCTCAAAGAAAGACAGCTGTACAGTTTAACTTATTTTTCCCATTTGAAAACACTTTTGTTCAAAACACAATGCTCTCCCCAGAGTCTTTTATAGCACAATCCACAATATAAACCAAAACAAAATTAATAAAAGCATTGCAAAAGCTATTGAATTTAGTCAGTTAGGGTATTTCAATGTTGCTTTGCTGAATGTTCAAATCTTGAACATTCAAACCTTGACAGCCAGTGTTAATGATTAATTTGCCCATAGGAAAAATCCAATTTAAGTTAAAAGGAACAGATTCCTGTAATTGTTTCGGTGAGTGAATATATTTCCTCTTGACATTTAAAGGAGGTATTTAGCCAGCCTTGTGTCAGTCATTATTTCAATGCAACAACCAATTTCCCAACAGGGGAATGTGTGGGCACTGACAGATTAGGTTAGAACCTAAGGGCAATTGCGAAGGGCCTGTTTCCACGCTGTATCTCTGAACTAAACTAAACTCAACAAATCAAAATAAGGCGAGCCAACGTTTAGATCTGTTTCGTAATCATACAATGCTTTGTGCTTGCCAGTCTGGAGATACAAGATTCAACGCGGAAACAGGCCCTTCGTCTCACCAAGTCTGCGCCAACCAGCGATCCCCGCACACTAACGCTATCCTACGCACACTAGGGACAATTTACATTTATCATCATCATCGGCGGTCACTTGAAACGAGTATGACAGTCCTCTCATGGAGGGCACCTGTGCGTGACTTTGTTTAACGTGGGGAGACTGGTGCATAGACAGCCACCACACGGTCCTTGACAGATCTGGGTCAGGATCCAGTGACATGGAGTCCAAGGCGACCGGAGACCCTTTCCTGCTGCAGCCTTCATCCGCCTTCCCAGCCGTTGTGACGCTCCACCAAAGTCAGCCATCGTCCTCCGCCTGTTCCACCATTGAGATCTTGGTTGGATTGCTCTTTGTCAGAGTCCTCCCTCTCGACCTTACCGCCATGGGTGGCCCTACCAGGAGCGTAGCTCCAGACAGCATCGCTCTCAGGATCTCAGGACAACACAAGCTTCTCCACCACGACAAGGTAACAATCCATGGAGAACAAAATATACTAAGCCAATGAACCTACAAGCCTGTACGTCTTTTGAGTGAAGGAGGAAACCGGAAATCCTGGGGAAAACCCACGCAGGTCACAGGGAGATTGTAAAAAACTCCATAAAGACAGCACCCGTAGTCAGGATCGAACCCGGGTCTCTGGTGCTGTAAGGCAGCAGCTCTACCGCTGCGCCACTAAGCCACTCAATTTTACTTCGGAGTCACGTGAGTGACTACGTGAAGAAGGCAGTCAGTCATCATGCGCGTCATTACATCTGAAGCATGCGCCAACGACGGACTGGCAGGCGCGATTGCGTCTCTCCAGCGCTATGTTTTAAAAACCGAGGTAAGTGTTTTAAATTAGTTACTTACGGTCGTTGTTTGGTGGGTTTCGGTTGTTATCAACAGAACGAACCTACCATGTCGAAGGTGCAGAGACGGTCTGCGAAGCCGGCTACGGAAGACCGCGGTGCTGCGGGTAGCGGACGGCTGGCCGAGTCACCTTCAAGGCAGCCGGTGTTGGAACCAGCGGCATCAGACTTGGTGCTACAGGAAAGCACCGTGGCAGCCCCGCCGGGGCGCAAAGCCACACATACGTCTGCCAGACCCGTAGACTCCGATGAGTCCGGGCCGGAGGAATCACCTCCCACAATGGGAAGCATCTGCGGACATCTCTCCCAGAATGGAGCACCTGTGGAGAGGTGCCTCCAGACTGATCTGCTCCAGAGGAGGGAGCAGTATCACGGCGGGTCTCCACGTGAGCTCGCGTTAGCAGCACCTTATACAAGGCTGCGAAGTGTCTCCCTATCTATAGAGGGGAGTACATGGAGTACCCTGACTCAGAGCAGCGAGGCACATCAGGGGAACACCCTGGGGACCTAGGGGCTACAGTGCCTTTATTGGCGTCCAAGTTTGCCATACCCACCCGAACCGGAGAGGCCTTGGAAGAAGAGCTGGCCACCACCATAAACTACCTGGCCTCGCACCAGCTAAAGGACCAGGTAATGGAGGAGACCACCGGCCGCTACAATACACCTATCAACTGTGCCTCCCTCAGTGTGCCGGCCGTCAACCACTCCATCTGGGGCCATATTGGGCCAGGGGTAAGAGCCCAGGAGGTAAAACTCCAGAAAATTCTAAAAATACTGGCCTCAGGGGTAACGGCTTTTGCCAGGTCTATCGATGGCGGGCCACTAACGGAGGCACAACAGGATGCAGTGGGGCTTCTCTGCAATGCCCTGTTTGAGATAAACTGTCTGCGCAAGAGTGCAATACTGCCGGCACACAACCCGAACTTTGCGGTGCTGTGCAAAGCCAGCAATGTACAGCCGGCCAACGATTTGTTTGGGGCAGACCTGCCGAAGCAGGTACGAGAGCTGGATGACGAGGCCAAGACTCTCCGCCCCATGAGCCGAGCCTCAACTACACCCAGGGGCTCATCGCTACGAGGCCACCCCTATGCCACGTTCCACAACAGGCGCAGCCAGCCTGGGTGCTCATGGACAGGAGGCAGAGTCCAGCAGTCCCAAGGAGGGAGGCAGGAGGCCAGAACCACACAGGCAGTAACACCTAAGGTAGGACTTTCTAGTCCCTTGTGGGACAAATTACACACCTCTAACTTACAAGTGAGAGGGAGGCTAATACATTTTTTGAATGAATGGATTTGGATTATAGCAGACCCTTTTATACTGCACAGTGTACAAGGGTTTAAAATTGAGTTCCTTCTTGGCTCAGCACCATGCACTCAAAATTTACCAAATCGCACATATCTGTTTCCACAACAGGAAATATTTGAGATACAGGCTGAAATTCATGCTTTACGAGCAAAAAGGGTGATTCAGAGGTCTCGTCAGGAATCACACCAATTTGTATCGAATATTTTTCCCAAGCAAAAGAAAGATGGAGGGAGTCGTATTATCCTAGACTTGATAGAACTCAATACCCATGTGCAGTATAAACATTTAAAAATGGACAATTTTGGTACAGCTATCCAGCTGGTTTCCAAAGGATGTTATATGGCTTGCATTGATCTAAAAGATGCTTATTACTCCGTACCAATACACAGGGAACACAGGAGATATTTGAAATTTAACTGGATGGGGCAGTTGTGGCAATTCAAGGCATTGCCAAATGGGCTGACTTCAGCTCCCAGGCTTTTTACAAAATTACTAAAACCAGTTCTGGGACTGCTACGAGTTCAGAACCACATTGTGATGGTTTATTTGGATGACATTCTAATAATTGGCCACACAAAGGAATCAGCAATAGCATCTGATTCCAATCAGGGTAATTGATTACCTAGGGTTTACAATCAACTCAATTCAAATGTCAGTGACTCTGCCAGCTGGCAAGCCATCAGACTTGAAGGAAGCCTGCAATAAGCCAGTGGCCAACAATCAGACAAGTAGCAAGCATAATTGGCAAGCTTGTGGCAGCTTTTCTAGGTGTACGCTTCGGACCTTTGCACTAACAAAATTTACAAAGAGCAAAAGAACGCGCCCTCAAATCTCACGCAGGCAAATTTGAGAAACATATGCACTTACCACCAGACGCTATTGCGGAATTACACTGGTGGGCTACCAATATACATCACTGTTCTAAGAAAATTCAAATTGACACACCACCCGTAATAATACAAACGGATGCAAATGGCCTGGGCTGGCGGGCAACAGACACCAGCTCCAGCTGCGGGGGCAGATGGAATGTGCAGGAATCCTTAATCCTACTGCAATATGGCATTAACTGCTTAGAATTGTTGGGAGCGCTCTATGGCTTTAAGGCTTATTGCAGCAATATGCATTATGTGCATGTACAACTTCAGATTGACAACACCAAGGCAGTGGCATATGTCAATCACATGGGTGGAATAAAATCTGAGTCATGTGATAAATTGGCAAACGTCCTTTGGCTTTGGTGTATTGCAAGGAACATTTGGGTCACGGCTATCTAACTGCCAGGTAGATATAATATGGTGGCAGAAACTAGATCACGGAAATTCAATGATAACACAGAATGGATGTTGAATCATGTCGTGTTCACTGACATTGTTGGCTGATATGGCACGCCAGATATTGATTTGTTTGCCTACAGGTTGAATCACCAGTTACCCAAATATGTTTCATGGGAGCCAGACCTAGGGGCAGTAGCAGTCGATGCGTTCACACTGCATTGGGGAGGAATGTTCTTGTATGTTTTCCCTCCCTTTTCCCTCATCAGCCGATGCATGGTCAAAATAAAGCAAGACAATGCCACAGGCATTTTGGTAGTGCCAGATTGGCCTACGCAATCTTGGTTCCCACTTGTCCTGGGAATCATGACACAGCCTTTGATGTCTGTCGCCAACGGCAGGGAGCTGCTGGTACACCCGCTAAAGGGGGACCATCATCCGCTACATGACCAAATCAATTTGTTGGTTTGCAGATTTTGAGGAGACCTTTCCTGGGACTCGGACTGGCTGATCGAACAGTGGATGTAATTACAGCGGCCTGGAGGGACAGCACACAAAAGCAGTATGTCTCCCACATCAAGAAGTGGGAGACATATTGCCGGGCACCCAATATCACATATGACACTGTGGGCATCACGGACATATTAGAATTTCTGTCTATCTTATATCATGACCAGAAATCAGGCTACAGTGCAATCAACAGTGCCAGGTGTGCACTGTCCTCATACATAGTACTGGGAACGGGGGCCCTACCGGTGGGAAAGTATCCCTTTATTACCAGATTCATGAAAAGCATATATATAACATTGCACCCCCCAGGCCACGATATACCAACACATGGGATGTAAGCGTGGTGCTAACACTACTCCGTCAGTGGGCCCCAGCCACCACACTATCCTTACACAAGCTCACCCTCAAGCTGGTCATGCTAATGGCGCTCATTACGGCGCAACAAGTCCAGACACTACACAAACTGCGACTTGACAACATGCACAACACTGCCAACACCATAACTTTTGTCATTTATGATTTAGTTACACAGAGCAGGGCCGGGGTGCCAGGGCCCAGGCTTGAGTTCCTGGCATACCCCGAAGATCCTCGATTATGTGTGGTTGATCACTTGCACCAGTATATTACAGTCACCAGGAGCCTCAGAGGCTCAGAGTTAACTGTCCTAAGCAGCCACAAAAAGCCACACCATAGGGTGTCAACACAAACCATTTCCAGATGGCTAAAACAGGTACTGGCATTTGCAGGAGTATATACTGACATTTACAAATCTCACTCCACCAGGGCTGCATCATCGTCGGCAGCAAGGGCGATGGACGTGCCCCTCGACAGCATCCTAGCGGCGGCAGGTAGGGCCAATGAAAGGATGTTCCACTGGTTTTATAATAAACCCATTGCCGGACCAGGGGTGTTTGCACGTACCATTTTGAATTCTGTTTATAATTTCCCCCCAGGTTGAGCGGGGTCACCATTGTTTTTGTTTTGCATTAAAGCATCAGTTTTGTTATCTAACTATGTTATGTCTGAATGCTTTAATATTTTTTCTCACTCACCCATGGTCAATCCATTCAGTGTGTGACGCCTGGATTCGAACCGGCGTGAAATCACAGAGCTTTGAAATCTTCACGTAGTCACTCACGTGACTCCGAAGTAAAATAGTAAGATTAAACGAGAACTTACCAGTTTGAAGTTTGATCTTGATTTTATGAGGGGTTACGATGAGTGATTACGTGCCCACCGCTCCCAACCCTCATATTATCAGGTCATCTGGTAGTTCTAGTTTCTCCAGATCTTACTATCTTTAGGTCAACTTCTTTTTACCTGTGATTCCATACCGCTGCTTTGAAGATTGACGCGCATGACGACTGACGGCCTTCTTCACGTAATCGCTTATCGTAACCTCATAAAATCAAGATCAAACTTCAAACTGGTAAGCTCGTTTAATCTTACTATTTTCCTTCAGATCATGCACAAAATCACGAGAATCAGTGTACAAGATTATGGGAGGGATCGATCGGGTAAACAAACAATCTCTTGCCCAGAGTAGGGGAATTGAGAACCAGAGGACGTAGGTTTAAGGTGAGGGGAAAAAGATTTAATGGGAACCTGAGGAGTTACTTCTTTACACAGTGTATGCAATGTGCTCTCAGAGGTAGGATAGGTTTAGAGGGATAAGGGCAGAAAGGGGCTGGTGAGACTAGTGTAGATGGGACATGTTGGTTGGTATGGGCAAGTTGAGCCAAAGGGTCTGTTTCCACGTGACTCTCTATGAGTTTATGTCGAGTTTTGCAGCAAGAACTCTGATGCATGGTTGCGAATAGAAACAATAGACAACAGGAACCGAAGGAAACATTGCAAATAAAGGTCACAGTCAGAAAAGAGGACTGGAGGAGATTACAGAAGTACAAAGATGATCCATAAAGGAACATTGGCATGAAGGCGAGTATTTTACAATGGGAGGCCGTTGGGGGTCAGCAGTCTCCAAGTGGTGGTGTGAATGTGAGATGTGATTTAATCTTGTGAAGCACCATAGATTTAGGTAAGTCACACTTTAGAGACACCCTTCTCATGTAACTGGGTCTCTACATTTTAGACTCTTTGCCTGAAGAAGGGTTTTGGTCCGAAACGTTGCCTATTTCCTTCGCTCCATAGATGCTGCTGCACACGCTGACTTTCTCCAGCATTTTTGTCTACCTTCGATTTTCCAGCATCTGCAGTTCCTTCTTGAACATTTTATCTTCTTCTGATGGAAACATCTCCAAGGCCAGTTTATTCCCAGCTGTTTTCAGGCAACTGGTCTGTCCTCTCACCACCAGAGAGCGGTCCTGACCGCCCATCTACCTCGTAGGAGACCTTCGAACTGTCTTTAATGGGACTTTACTGGACTTTATCTTGCACTAAACGTCATACCCGTAATCCTGTATCTGTACACTGTGGATGGCTTGGATTGTAATCATGTATAGGCTTTTCGCTGACTTTAGAGCACGCAACTAAAAAACTCTTTGCTGTAGAACACGGGTGCACGTGACAATAATAAACTAAACTAAACTAAAGCAATACATATTTCATTTCTAAGAAAATGGTTAATGATATTGTGCTTTTTATTTTAATGTTTTCTTTGTTTTCTCCAAACTTAAAGGATATGTGTGGGACAAGTTTTTTACACAGGGTGGTGAGTGACTGGGATACGCTGCCAAGGTTGGTGGCTGGAGCAGATAAGGCAGTGGCATTTAAGTGACCTTTGGATAGGCATATGGATATGCAGAGAATGGAGGGATGTGGATTATGTGCAGGCAGATAAGAGTTAGTCTTGGCATCATGTTCGGAACAGACTTTTGCACAGATAAATAATTATGTTTTTTTCAATGAGTACAAACTCCTGTAAGTTTGTTTTAAGTTTAAAATAAAGAAAGGTTTAGAGCCATATGGGCCAGACCTGCGAAGACAATTAGTTTAGTTTAGTTTAGTTTAGTTTAGTTCCAATCAAGACCTCAACGGTGGAACAGGCGGAGGACGATGGCTGACCTTAGTGGAGCGTCACAACGGCTGGGAAGGCGGATGAAGGCAGCAGTAGAAAAGGATCTCCGGTCGTCTTGGACTCCATGCCACTGGATCCTGACCCAGATCTTTGAAGGACTGTGGGGTGGCTGTCTGTGCACCAGATTCCCCACGTTAAACAAAGTCACGCACAGGCGTCCTCCAACCCTGGAGACACCCATGGCCAGCCATGACCAGGAGGGGCCTAAGAAGAAGAAGAAGAGGGCAGTTTAATGTAGTTTAGTTTGGTTTAGAGATACAGCATGGAAACAGTGAGTCTACACTGACCAACTATTATCCCACACACTAGTTCTATCCTACACACTAGGGGCAATTTACAGAAGCCAATTAACTGACAAACCTACACGTCTCTGGAATGTGTGAGGAAACCAGAGCACCCGGAACAAACCCGCAAGGTCATATTCGGAACAGACATGGTGGGCTGAAGGGCCTGTTCTTGCACTGTACCTGTGTTCTATGTTTAATGGGCTTGATGATGTATTTTTAAAAAAAAGTTATGTTCCCTTTGCTGTCTGAAAAATTGTTAATATGATAGGCTGCTCCACCAGACCACTGATGCCATGACTAAGGGATGTTAGGGAGACCTAGTCTAGAGACCTGGCAGCAACCAACATCAGTAAAAGGAAAGCCTATGGCATATCAAAGACTGATTCTCACTGAGAACCATCACTTCCACATTGTCTGCAAGAGAAATTAAGTATAATTATCCGAAAGTTGAAATAGAATTACATTATTGATGAGAAATGACACTGTTAACGTTCTTCTTTTAGAAAGTAAAGATAAGTTCCCCATTGTGTACGTCTGCATCACTGGGCTAGTGTGTTGAACGAGGCTGCTTTATATTAAAATACTTAAAAGATAATCAGTTGACAGTCCAGATCTGAAAAGATACCTAAAGGCAAATTAAAATGAGGTCTTATGATATAAAGATGATGCAGGTATAAACAAAGCGTTTTGTGTTTAGTCGTGTTTGGCTCCACTGTCTCGGTGCTGAACAATGGTAGGTCTGTACAGACTTTGCATGATGTCTACTTATAACAAGAATGTGAAATAACCTGGAGCTGAATTGGATCTGAATGTATTGCTGTCTTATCTTCAGTCTGATTTTGCATTGTGGTGCAGGCTCCACCACTTGCCTTTGGTCTTGCTGAGACCAGTTGGTCCGGCCTGGCATCTGACTATCGTATTCATCTCACACTGATTTGAAATGTTTCTGAACATCCCAGGAGGGTTCAAGAGGTTTGGAAACAGAGTTATACGGCCACCTTGTTCGAAAAGGGAGGAAGACAGAAAGTAGGGAGCAATTGTCTGGTTCGTTTAATGTCTTTGAGGGAAAGATGTTGGAATCGATAACCACAGAGGAAATAATTAATAATTAATAAATATAATCATAGCAATGTTACAACATTTTGAGATTTAAAAAATCAAGTCTGCAATTTATCCCTTCAGATAAAGCATACAAAGAAGTTTAATTTGACACCTAATTCACTTTCATATCTTCAGTATTAAAAAAGTTATGGCCTTGTTCATACTCCAAAATTAGCATCTTGTTCCCCATTGCCTTTCCATTGACTTAACACAAAGGTTGTGATCGAGGACAGTCAAAAGCCCATAACTTTCTTAAAAATTAAGAAAACTGAAAGAAATTTTCAGTTATTATAGATTGAAGCATTCTGAAACTAATATGAAACAATCTTACTTGGATGACCTGAAATTAAAGCATATAATTAGTTAGTTACCCAATTGTAGCTAATTACAAAATTCAATTACTAGATCTAAACATCTATCCATTTCTTAAGAAAATATTAACTGTTTTTTTTAAAGCCTAAGTGTCTAAATAACATTCACACAAAAATTCACAATATAACATGATTTTTAAATCTAATTGTCATTAATTTATAGGCCAAATTGAAGGAATGTTGTGTTTAATGCCTGTAAATTAACAGGCATTTTAATCAGCTTGCGAGTGGGATTTGCTGGAACGCGATGGATTGGAACGTTGCGGTTGCGGTGAATTGAAACCCCATATCAGCAGGAAAAATTCTTCCGGTTCGTATGGGGAATAAATCACCGTTTCGCAACATGAAATATTGATTAAAGTCCCCTAAACAAGCACGTGTATATGTAAAAATAAACAGCTTTCACTTACCTGTCCCTACGTAAAATCGGTCTCCGTTGTCGGCATTCACGGCATTAAGAGCTAATTTTTATTTTACTGCAGCACTGAAATAGTCGGGCAATTTAAAAAAAAAAAAACCTTACGAGCAGTCGGAACGAATCTCCAGAAATAGATCGCACTCCGACAAAATATTATTCCTGGATGGCAAGGGGAAAACCGCATTTTAACCCAGCCCCCCCCCCCCCTTAAAGGCGCCAAAGTCGCGCACACGGCCAGCGGCAGAACTGCAGCACCGCTGAAGGTAAGTTTTGTAACATACCTAATAATCAAACCTCATCAAATTGTTTGATAAATTTAAGAATCATTCATGGTACATGGATAAGACAGGTGTAGAGGGATATGGGCCAAACGCAGGCAGGTGGGACTAGTGTAGATGGGGCATGTTGGTCGATGTGGGCAAGTTGGGCAAAAGGGCCTGATATTACTCTATGACTCTTTATCACTCTCTACGACTATGCCATCCACCCAAAGTTGTTGAAGGCCAGGTCACTCGATATATTTATGATAGAGATGGATAAAATCAATTAATATATAAAATTATGAGGAGCGTAGATAGGGTAGACACTCAGAACCATTTTCCAAGGGTGGAAATGCCAAAGACCAGAGACCGAAGATTTAAAACGATAGAGGCAACATTTAAAGGAGATAGGCGGGACATTTTTGTTACCTGGATGCCTGAAAGTTGCTGCCAGGGGTGGTGGTGGAGGCAGATTCACTGGAGGCATTTAAGAAGCTTTTAGATAGGCACATGGATTACTTGGGAATTTGAGGGATCTTAGTCATGTGCAGGCAGAGGGGTTTGATTAACCTGATGTTGTGTTGAGCATGGATGTTGTGGGCCGAATGGCCTGTTCCTGTGCTGTACGGTTTGATGGTTATGGAAAGTGATACAGAAGTGGGGTTGATGTCAGCATTGATCTTGCTCACCAGCCTTCCCCACCATTCAATATGATCATGGCTAATAGAACATAGAATGTGTTCTATCAACATTGATCATATTCATTTGTGAGAACTGGTGTACAGGTGATCGCTGGTCGGCGCGAGCTCTTTGGGCTGAAGGGCCCATTTTGTACGCGATATCTCTAAACTAAACTAAACTAAAATTTATTGTCAACTGATGACAGAGAAGGAGAAGATTAAGTACTAAAGATATCTCAATGTTACAAAGGGATTTATTGAAAGGTGATCACTACTGGAGAGCCAAGAGGTGGAATTAAGAAACAGAAAGGGAATCTTGATACCCTGGTGAAAGTTGTGTACAAGAACTCTGGTAAAATTTCTGAACACCTGTTTTCGCTTCTTCATTCTGGGGTATTGTGTGTAGATTTATGATAAAACAAAATGAATTTAATCAATTTTTAAATAAGGCTGTAGCATATCAAAATGTGGAAAAAGTGAAGGGGTCTGAATATTTTCTGAATGCACTGTATGAACATGTAATGAGCCAGATTTAGTTAACAACCTGACGGTGCAGTGACATTGCTATAATTTTACCAAGTTCAACGAAGCATTCGAAAGGAAGCAAATTAGTTTAGTTTAGAGATACAGCGCTGAAACACACTCTTTGGCCCACCGAGTCCGCACCGTCCAGCGATCCCCGCACACTAACATTACCCTACGCGCACAAGGGACAATTTTACATTTACACCAAGCCAATTAGCCTACAAACCTGTATGTCTTTGTAGTGTGGCAGGAAACCGAACATCTCAGAGAAAACCCCATGGGGGTCACGGGGAGAACGTGCAAACTCCGTGCAGACAGACACCGTAGTCAGGATCGAACCTGCAAACTTAAATTCTCCGCTTTAAAAATACCCGATATCTCCACAGCCGTCTGTAGTAATGAAGTCTACACTCCACACACACACACAGATTCACCACACTGGTTAAAGAACTTCCCTTCTCATATCCTTTCCCACATCAACGTGGACATGCCAAGATGGCAGCACACCATCATATCCAATGATGAATGGATTGAGCAATCAAGGCATTACCTTGTTCGTGGTGGTCACATTCTGTGAGTAGATTGAGATGAGCAGTGATTCTTGTGAAATTGTTGAAATTTGATCAAAGTAAATATCTCCAAAAACCTTTGCACAGATAGAGTCATAGAGTGATACAGTGTGGAATGAAGCCATTCAGCCCAACATGCCCACACCGGCCAACATGCCCCACAAGTCCCACCTGATTGTAGATGATATGTGTATACACCTTTAATTGATAGTAACGATGTCCATGCTAACCACTCCCCCACCAGTTAGTATAATTGTAACCCACACGCCCCTAGCTCTCTCTCTAGTGATCGTGACAGACCACGTACAGCCAGGGCTATGTATAATGTATGCTTAATAAAGTAGTGAAGACTTTAAGGTGTCTGTGTACCTTCTCTACACTGATAAATGATTCAATATCTTCAATTAGTACAAACTCCTGTAAAGCATTCTGTTTTAAGTTCAAAGTAAGAGAGATTTAGAGGGATGTGGACCAGATGCGGGCAAAGCATTTTGTTTAGCTTAGTTTAGGTTAGTTCGGTTTTTTTTAATATTTTTATTTATTAGAAGCAAATGTACAAGAGTATAACAAACGGCATATAAAATTATACATTTATTGTATAGCTTCAATTTTGACTTTTTAGCTTTGAATTAAAATAAAATAAAAGAGAAAGAACAAGTAAGAGAAAAAGTGAGATGTGCAAAGATAGGACCCCGAGACTACCAAAGTAGTGTAGCCAAAGCGTGGGTGAAAGAAAGAAAGAAGAGAGGAATAGAAAAAAAAAGGACAAAAAGAAAAAGAGAGAGATAAGAGGTGATATACCTGCCTCTCGTCCTCCCCACTCACCTCACCCAACCCATAGTTAGATTTAAATCCAAAGTTGTGTTGTGCTGTACTATCCTTGCAAGAAATCGGTGAAGAGTGTCCATGTCTTGGAAAAATGATCTGGTTTTTCTGCCAAGACAAGTGTAATATTTTCAAGATGTAGTGTCTCCGACATGTTTATAATCCACATCTTAAGAGTAGGGACTGATGTATGTTTCCAAAATTTAAGTATTTGTTTTTTCACCGTTATCAGGCCATAATTAAGGAAACGTCTTTGGAATAGTGATAGCTCAGAACAGGCTTCTGAAGCTCATAGAGTGATCAGTTCCGTGTCGGGATCCAATTTTATTTTTAGTGTTTTAGAAAAAAAATCAAAAATTCCTCTCCAGAAATTATGTAACTTTATACAAGAGGCAAAGGAATGGGTTATAGTTGCTTCCTGAAGGAGACATTTATCACAAATTGGGAAAACATTTGGAGAGATCTTATTCAGTTTAGACTTTGAATAATAAAGTCTGTGCAGTATTTTAAATTGAATTAACGAATGCCTAACATTAAGAGAACAGTTGTGTATGTATAGAAGTTTTTCCTCCCATCTGTCTTTTAAAATTTTTAGGCCAAGTTCATCTTCCCAACTCTTCTAAATACTTCCGACGATGGGGTTTGTATATTTAAAAGGGTGTTATACAGATATGATATTAACTTGTTTGAATCCGAGTTTCTATTCATACATTCGTCTAGTGTGTCTGGCAACATATATTGATAGTCTTGGATATATGATTTCAGATCATCTCGTATTTGAAGGTATCTAAAGTATTGGCTACCTTTCAGATGATATTTCGACTGTAATTCTTGAAATGAGACAAGAGTTCCCATCTCATAAAGATCTCCCAGTTTTTTAATTCCTAATCTTTCCCAGTATGTGAACGTTTTGTCTAAAATAGACGGCTTGAACGATTGGTTGTTGGCAATTGGTGAGAGAAGAGATACATTTCTCAGTTTAAGGGTTGACTTGTTTCCAGATTCGTAGGGATACTGTGGATAATTGGATTTTTCTCATATAGTGTTTTCTTCAAATTTATTGGAGAGAGAAGAATCGCGCCGATATTAAAAGGCAAACAATCTCTCTCTCCATTATTAACCATTTTACCTGTCGGCATGTGTTGTCCATCCAATAGATTACGTTTTTAATATTCGTTGCCCAGTAATAGTATAACAAATTCGGGAGAGCCAATCCGCCAATTTCTTTGGGTTTACATAGATGTTGTTTATTGATTCTGTGTGTTGTATAATCCCAAATAAAGTTTGTGATCAGAGAGTCAGGTTAGTTAAGTTTAGAGATAGATCATGGAAACGCCTTTGGCCCACCGAGTCCGCGTTGGCCAACCATCACCCCTACACTAGTTCTATCCTATCCACAAGGGGCAATTTACAGAAGCCAATCAACCTACAAACCTACACGTCTTTGGAATGTGAGAGAAAACCAGAGCGCCCGGAGAAAACCCACACAGTCACGGGGAGAACGTACAAACTCCGTGCTGTCAGCACCCTTAGTCAGGATGAACCTGGGTCTCTGGCGATGTAGGGCAGCAACTCTATCGCTGCGCCACTGTGCTGGTGGGACTAGCATGGATGAGGCAGTTTGATCGGCAAGGGCAAGTCGGGCAAATTAGGTCGAAGTTCCTGTTCCTGTGCTGTTTGGTTCCAGGGCACTTCTTCTTTTGTGTGGCATAAACAGCCTAAAGTTGTAGAACAACTTGTTCTATTTGACCTTCAAAACAGGTCAGACCACGTGAAGGTTGCAATCGTCCACCCCTCCAGGGCACGAAATGGTCCTTTGAAGTTGCAGCTGCAAACAATGTGTCACACCCTTAATTTTATGTCATAAATCATCTTGATCTTCCCCTCCAGTTAAATAATCATGTGGCAATTTGGTTATGTTTACATTTACAGTGCAAATGTTTAGCAGAACTGTACCAAATGATTGCAGTAATCACAAATACACAGGGAGACATTAATATCCAAAAGGAACCGATGATTTTCTATTCATTGACATAACAAAGTGTGAATTATCCACCAACAGGCAAACTGCACGAGTCCAGTATCCTCAAGGACACGGAATATACCTTCGAGTCCCATTGCAAACTCCCTGACAATGGAAAAATTATGCCCTCTAATTACCATTGTAAAGTCACTCCCTCTTCTACCCTCTCCCATCAGGTAAAAGATACAGAAGTGTGAAAACGCACACCGCCAGATTCAGAGACAGCTTCTTCCCAGCTGTTATCAGGCAACTGAACAATCCTACCAGAACCAGAGAGCAGTCCTGAACCATTATCTACCTCATCGGTGACCCTCGGACTATCCTTGTTCGGACTTTGCTGGCTTTACCTTGCACTAAACGTTATTCCCTTCTCATGTATCTGTAAACTGCAAATGGCTCGATAGTAATCATGTATTTGTCTTTCCACTGACTGGTTAGCACGTAACAAAAGCTTTTCACTGTACCTCAGTAATAAATTAAAAATACAATAAACAAAACGGAACAGAAAAAAATGTCCGGGGAGCCGAGAGGAAGAGAGATGGAAAGAATGGGTACAACAATGGCAGCCGCTGTTATGAACAATGAGCACAGATCTGGAGGAACTCAGCAGATCCAGTTTCCACCGAGGTACCGTAAATAGCAGAAAGACTATATATGATTACAATTGTGTTTTGATACATTGCCTTCACATGTTTAGCTTAGCTTAGCTTAGCTTTAAAGTTTAATTTAATTTAATTTTTTTTTTAGTTTAGTTTAGTTTCTTGTCACATATACGGGGTACAATGAAAAGCTTTTTGTTGTGTGCTGTCCAGTCAGCACAGACTAAACATGATTACAATCGAGCCGTCCATAGTGTAAGATACAGGATAAAAGGAATAATGTTTTGTGCAAGATAAAGTCCAGTAAATGTTCATTGAGTTGCGAATTTGTGGAATTCCCTGCCACAGAGGGCAGTGGAGGCCAAGTCACTGGATGGAATTAAGAGAGAGTTAGATAGAGCTCTAGGGGCTAGTGGAGTCAAGGGAGATAAGTGCGGCAACGCCGGTTCCGATGCCGGGTGCCGTTTTAGCGGCAGCAGTTCCGATAGCGAGCAAATCTTCCGCACTAGCTCCAGGTACTAAGCAGCCTGAGGCTGCTGCTAGCCATGAAAAGGCAAAGGGACCCCTGTGTTGTCTGACGACAATGGTGACTCTAACCCTGATAATAAAAGAATGTGGGGGAGGATGGGAAACATGGAGCTGATGCTCCAACCTTTGATTACGTAAGGGTCCAAGGGCCAGTGCTGTCCAAGAGGGCCCATACCAAGCACTACATATGGAGGGGCTTTCCATATATTGGGGTTTTCCTTCCAGCGCCTTGTTTAGGACAGGAGGATGCCTCCCTACAATATGATTTGGGAGAAGCAGGGCAGGATGCAGCTGACCCTGATTCTGGTGGCCCTGCTTATGTGCAAACACCAGCGCACAAGAGCCATGCTCCGGGTGTCTCGGAAATAGCAATGAGTTGTGCTATTCGGGAGGGGACTGGTGAGTCAATGGAACAATCCCTTGCCAGCAGTATAAATTATTTAGTATCTCACCAGCTCCAGCAAGCTATGATGCAAGTGACTGCAAACAAATATGAGACACCTGTTTAATGTGCATCACTGAAAGTGCCCATGAGTCCTTCTTTGAGGAGACACGAGGTTCGGTATCAACACGTCCTCCAACTGGTGGCTGCAGCAATTACTGCATTTGGCACTATGGTCCAAGGGACAATCATTCCTCAAACTCAAAAAAGATATGTTGGCTATTTTATGCAATGCATTTTTCAGGTAAATTGCATCAGGGAATATTGCCATCAGGCCACCACTAAACCAAAAAATTTGCTGCTTATGTAAGGCGACTAATATACTAACGCCTGAATTCCTGTTTGGAACAGACCTTGTCATGAAAATTCGTGAAATTAATGATGAGGCCAAAACAATTGGCTTAACGTAGTCAAGCATTTTGAGGCCACGTATTCGAACACCTGGTTTAATGTACTGAAGGTCAGATCCAGGTGCTGGGCCCAGCAGGGGGGGCCAGTGGGGCAACGAGGGTACCCACCAAGACAGACCGGCTACAACCCCAATATGAGCAGACAACAGACCTACCGGTCAACTGCAGAGGTACAGGGACTTATGTTGACGATAAAGTTCTGGTGGCCAATCTCCTATTGGAGGTTGATTACAATTGTTTTCTAATGAATGGTGCTGTATAACATCTAATATGTTTATACTAAATACTGTCTCGCGTCGACCATTGAGTTTATCTCACGGATAGATCCACCTCAACAGCACGAGCCTAATAAAATGTGGGTGTTTTCTGCTCCAGAGACTGAACAGGTAAACGATGTTGATTGATAAAGCCATTAATCATCCTCAACAATTGTGTCTAATATTTCCCCAGACCTCAAAAAGATAGGTGTTGTAGAGTAATTCTGGACCTCATTCACTTAAATTCTTCAGTTCTCTATAGGCATTTTCAACTGGACACCTTCATTACTGCTAAACAGCTGCGATCACAGGGCTCTTATGTGGCAACTATTGATTTGCAAGATGCGTATTCTTCACTGCCAATTCATGCTCATTATTGCTGGTACTTGAAATTTAATTGGATGGGACAGCTGTGGCAATACAAAGCATTGCCTAAGTTCAACACCCAGGCTATTTACTAAATTGTTAAAACCTGTGCTGGGGCTATTGAGGGCCCATAATCACATTGTAATGGCTTATTTAGATGATATCTTAATTATCAGCAACACTAATGAGTCAGCTGAAGAATCGGTTGCAGCAACCAAAACAATGTGCTTGAGTCATTAGGGTTTTGGTCCATCCAACTAAGTCCAAGTTACAGCCAAACCAAAACATTGAGTATTTGGGGTTTCTTATTGATTCA
The DNA here is from genome assembly GCA_035221665.1 of Okamejei kenojei. Taxonomy (NCBI): domain Eukaryota; kingdom Metazoa; phylum Chordata; class Chondrichthyes; order Rajiformes; family Rajidae; genus Okamejei; species Okamejei kenojei. The sequence continues at coordinate 64,096,811 of CM069142.1, read as the reverse complement.
GTTGATATGACAGTAACATTACCAACAGCCAAGGTTGTGGATGTTGTTGATGTCTGTACTTGCCTCCCACAAAAAATTTATCCCTCCATCCGAGAAGTCGCTAAGGTCATTGGGAAATGTGTAACAGTTTTCCCTGCAGTACATTTCGGGCCTTTGCATTATCAACATTTGCAGAGAGCATGAGAACTAGCACTAAAATCGAATGCAAGCCATTTTGATTGGGTTATGCAGTTACCAACCACAGCTCTCGCAGCATTGCAGTGGTGGATTGTTAATTTTAATCAAGCTACCAATAACATTTTGGGACAAGACCCTTCACTGATCTTACAGACTGATGTCAGCGCTCTCGGATGGGGGGGCTACGGACATCGCGTCTAGCTGTGGGGGTAGATGGCATGAACACGAAGGGTTGATTCGCCACACACACAGGATAAATTCTTTCGCATTATTGGGAGCATTTTATGGGTAAAGGCATATTGCTCCTCAATGAAGGATTTACACGTTCAACTCCAGATTGATAACACCACAGCAGTGGTATATATTAACCATATGGGAGAAGCACGATCAGTATCATGTGTTAACTGGGTACCATCATGTGGCATTGGTGTATGTCAAGGCATATTTGCGTTTCAGTCATTTATTTACCACCTATAGACAATGTGGTGGCCAACCATAGGTCGCGTATGTTTCATGCCAATATAGAATGGATGTTGAATTCTAAACTTTGTCACACAATTGTCACTCGATTTGGGTTGCCAGAGATTGATCTGTTTGCATCCAGATTACATCACCAGTTGCCTAAATATGTTTCATGGGAGCCAGATCCAGGTGCAGTTGCCGTGGATGCATTCTCGTTACATTTGGGGCACTCAATCTTTATGCAATTCCTCCATCTTGTCATCCCGACATGCCTCACCACAATAGAGCGTGACTCCGCCACAGGCGTTTTGGTGGTCCCAGATTGGCCAACACAACCATGGTTCCCATTAGTGCTTCGAATTATGGTTCAGCCATTCATGATGATTTGTTGGTGCATCCGGTTACAGGAGAAAGTCACCCTTTACATGACCGTATTAATTGTTGGCCTGCAGGTTCTGACCAGACAATTCCAAGGACTTGGATTGTCGAACAGGGCCATGAAGGTTCTCACTGCAGGCTGGCGAAATAGCACTCAAAAACAATATATGGTTTACATAAAGAAATGGGAGCTATTCTGTGTACAATCCAATATATCTTATCATAATGCAACCATATGTGATGTGTTGGAGTTCCTTGCTAAGTTGCATTTTGATGAGCACCTGAGTTCTAGTGCCATTACCAGTGCTCGGAGTGCGTTGTCCTCTTATTTAGGGCAGTCTTCATAACAACGTCCTATCGGGTCTCATCCGTTAGTATCCCGATTTATGAGAGGAACAAAAACCCTCCGAAACCTCGATATACAGAAATCTGGGATATCAGTCTTGTTCTCACAATGCTTCGGCAATGGGCTCCAATTACTTCATTTTCTATGCAGAGATTAACTCTTACTGTGGTTATGCTAATAGCGCTGGTTCAGCACAACATGTATAAACATTACAATTGTTACGAATAGATTGTATGCATTTGTCTGTAAATGACATTACCTTCTATGTTTATGATTTAATCAAACAAAGCAGGCCAGGTATGGCTGGAACCAAGGTGACGTTTAAAGCCTATCCTGTTGACCAAATGTTCTATGTAGTTAAACACTTAAGCCAATATATTAAGGTAACAAGGAGTCTCAGAGGTTCTGAGACAGGACTGCTCATTAGTCCCAAAAGGCCATATAAAAGAGTGTCAGCACAACCTATTTCTAGATGGTTGAAACAGATTCTCAAATGCTGGAGTCGACAATCATGTCTTTAACTCTCACTCCACCAGGGCGGCATCAACCTCCGCGGCGAAGGCTCAGGACGTGCCGCTAGACCAAATCCTCGCAGCTGCAGGATGGTCTCGAGAAGCAACATTTTCTCAATTTTCTGACAAACCTGTACAGACCGTGCCACGGGTTGGGCATGCTGTTTTGGGTTCCATTTAATTCATTTGCTTTGTTTTCTGTCATTGTTTGTAATTTCCCCTGGGACAGAGGGGTTATTCCTGGTTTTGTTATTATTAACAATAGTTATTGAATAATTCGAAGCAATGTTCAATATATTATTTATTCCCTACTGTGTCAACCGAAGCAGATTGTCGTATGGTGTGCATCTACGGCATGAAAATACAGAGCTTTGAAACCTTCACGTTGTCACTCACGTGACTCCGAAGTAAAAGTAAGATTAAACGAGAACTTACCAGTTTGAAGTTTGATCCTTATTTTATGAGGAGTTATGTTGAGGGATTACGTGCCCTCCGCTCCCACTCTCATAATCTAAAAGATTATCTGGTAGTTCTAGTCTTCTACGAGCCTTACTATGTTACTTTGGCTATTTGTTTCTGTGTTTTCACGCCGCTGCTTTGAAGTATGACTCGCATGGGCCTGGCGGGGCTTCTTCACGTAATCCCTCAATGTAACTCCTCATAAAATAAGGATCAAACTTCAAACTGGTAAGTTATCATTTAATCTTACTATTTTACTTCATAAATCACCTTGATCTTAAGTTCCCCTCCAGTTAAATAATCATGTGGCAATTTGGTTACGTTTACATTTACAGTGAAAATGTTTTGCAGAACAGTACCAAATAATTGGAGTAATCACAAATACACAGGGAGACATTAATATCCAAAAGGAACCAATAATTTTCTATTCATTGACATAACAAAGTGAATTATCCACCAACAGGCAAACTGCCGAGTCCAGTATCCTCAAGGACACGGAATATACCTTCAAGTCCCATAGCAAACTCAGAAGCATAATCAAGGACGTCGCACCCTGGCCACTCCCTCTTCTCCCCTCTCCACTCAGGTAAAAGGTATAGAAGTGTGAAAACACACACCACCAAATTCAGGGACAGTTTCTTCCCAGCTGTTATCAGGCAACAGAATCCAAGGAAACTAGAGCAGCAGCTCGATGACCTCCGTCTGGTCAGGGAGAGTGAGGAGGTCATAGAGAGGAGTTTGAGAGAGGTAGTCTCTCCAAAACCATAGGAGGCAGACACGTGGTCACGGTTAGGAGAGGCAAGGGACAGAGGCGGGGGCTAGAGAGTACCCCAGTGGCTGTACACCTTGAAAATAAGTACTCCTGTTTGAGTGCTGTTGGGGGGTCAGCCTACCTGGGGGTAGCAACAGCGACCTGGCCTGCGGTACAGACACCGACCCTGTTGCTCAGAAGGGTAAGAAAAAGAATAGGAGGGCATTAGTAATAGATAGCAGATTGCTATTAATGACTATGCTATTGTTGGGATCACGGAGACATGGCTTAAGGGGGACCAAGGCTGGGAGCTGAACATCCAGGGATATTCAATATTCAGGAGGGATAGACAGAAAGGAAAAGGAGGTTTGGGTAGAGTTGCTGATGAGAGAGGAGATTAATGCAATAGAAAGGAAGGACATTAGCTTGAAGGATGTGGAATCGATATGGGTAGAGCTGCAAAACTCTAAGGGGCAGAAAACGCTAGTGGGAGTTGTGTACAGGTCACCTAACAGTAGTAGTGGAGTTGGGGATGGCATCAAACAGGAAATTAGAAATGCATGCAACAAGGGTAAAACAGTTATAATGGGTGACTTCAATCTATATATAGATTGGGTGAATCAAATGGGCAGGGGTGCTGAGGAAGAGGATTTCTTGGAATGTATGCGGGATAGTTTTCTAAACTAACATGTAGAGGAACCAACGCGAGAGCAGGCTATTCTAGACTGGGTATTGAGTAATGAAGAAGGTAGTGCATCCATGGATAACAAGGGAAATCAGGAATAGTATAAAAACAAAAGATGAAGCATACAAATTAGCCAGAAAAAGCAGCCTACCAGAGGATTGGGAGAAATTCAGAGACCAGCAGAGGAGGACAAAGGGCTTAATTAGGAAAGGGAAAATAGATTATGAAAGAAAACTGGCAGGGAACATAAAAACTGACTGCAAAAGTTTTTATAGATATGTGAAGAGAAAGATTAGTTAAAACAAATGCAGTCAGAAACAGGTGAATTGATCATGGGGAATAAGGACATGGCAGGACCAATTGAATAACTACTTTGGTTCTGTCTTCACTAAGGAAGACATAAGTAATCTGCCGGAAATAGCAGGGGACCGGGGGTCAAATAAGGGGGAGGAACTGAGTGAAATCCAGGTTAGCCGGGAAGTGGTGTTGGGTAAATTGAATGGATTAAAGGCCGATAAATCCCTAGGGCCAGATAGTCTGCATCCCAGAGTGCTCAAGTAAGTAGCCACAGAAATAGTCGATGCATTAGTGATAATTTTTCAAAACTCCGTAGATTCTGGAGTAGTTCCTGAGGATTGGAGGGTAGCTAATGTAACCCCACTTTTTAAAAAAAGGAGGAAGAGAGAAAACGGGGAATTACGGACCAGTTAGTCTAACATCGGTAGTGGGGAAAATGCTAGAGTCAGTTATTAAAGATGGGATAGCAGCCAATTTGGAAAGTGGTGAAATCATTGGACAAAGTCAGCATGGATTTACGAAAGGTATATCATGTCTGACGAATCTTATAGAATTTTTCGAGGATGTAACTAGTAAAGTGGATGAGGGAGAACCAGTGGATGTGTTATATCTAGACTTTCAGAAGGCTTTCGACAAGGTCCCACATAAGAGATTAGTATACAAACTTAAAGCACACGGTATTGGGGTTCAGTATTGATGTGGATAGGAACTGGTCTGGCAGACAGGAAGCAAAGGGTAGGAGTAAACGGGTCCTTTTCAGAATAGCAGGCAATGACTAGTGGGGTACCGCAAGGCTCAGTGCTGGGACCCCAGCTATTTACAATATATATTAATGATTTGGACGAGGGAATTGAATGCAACATCTCGAAGTTTGCGGATGACACTAAGCTGGGGGGTAGTGTTAGGTGTGAGGAGGATGCTAGGAGGCTGCAAGGTGACTTGGATAGGCTGGGTGAATGGGTAAATGCATGGCAGATGCAGTATAATGTGGATAAATGTGAGGTTATCCTCTTTGGTGGCAAAAACAGGAGGGTAGACTATAATCTGAATGGTGGCAAATTAGGAAAAGGGGAGATGCAACTAGACCTGGGTGTCATGGTACACCAATCATTGAAAGTAGGCATGCAGGTGCAGCAGGCAGTGAAGAAAGCAAATGGTATGTTAGCATTCATAGCAAACGGATTTGACTATAGGAGCAGGGAGGTTCTACTGCAGTTGTACAGGGTTTTGGTGAGACCACACCTGGAGTGTTGCGTACAATTGTGGTCTCCAAATCTGAGAAAAGACATTCTTGCCATAGAGGGGGTACAGAGAAGATTCACCAGACTGATTTCTGGGATGTCAGGACTTTCATATGAGGAAAGACTGGATAGACTTGGCTTGTACTCGCTAGAATTTAGAAGACTGAGGGTGGATCTTATAGAAACTTACAAAATTCTTAAGGGGTTGGATAGGCTAGATGCAGGAAGATTGTTCCCGATGTTGGGGAGGTCCAGAACAAGGGGTCACAGTCTAAGGATAAGGGGGAATTCCTTTAGGACCGAGATGAGGAAAACATTTTTCACACAAAGAGTGGTGAGTTTCTGGAATTCTCTGCCACAGAAGGTAGTTGAGGCCAGTTCATTGGCTATATTTAAGAGGGAGTTAGATATGGCCCTTGTGGCTAAAGGGATCAGGGGGTATGGAGAGAAGGCAGGTACAGGATACTGAGTTGGATGATCAGCCATGATCATATTGAATGGCGGTGCAGGCTCGAAGGGCCTGAATGGCCTACTCCTGCACCTATTTTCTATCTTTCTATGTTTCTATGTTTCTATCCCACCACAACTAGAGAGCAGCAGAAAGACTATACATGATTACAATTGTGCCATCTGTAGCTCATTGCTTTCACATGTTTAGCTTAATTTAGCTTAGCTTTAAAGTTTAGTTTAGTTTAATTTAATTTAATTTTGTTTATTAAGTTTAGTTTAGTTTCTTGTCACATATACGAGGTACATGAAAAGCTTTTTGGTTGTGTGCTGTCCAGTCAGCGCAGACTAAACATGATTACAATCGAGCCTTCCACAAAGATGCAGGATAAAAGGAATAATGTTTCATGCAAGATAAAGTCCAGTAAAGTCCCATTAAAGATAGTCCGAGTGTCTTGGGTGAGGTAGATATCCAATGAGGTTGAATAAGGTCATCTCTCATTTTTTAAACTCCAAGGCATACAGATCAAAATTATTTAGTCTCTTGTGACAAAATAACCCTCTCATCCCAGGAATGAGCCTTGAACTGCCTCCAATGTTTTACAAATCTCTTTTTTAGCTAAGAGACCAAAAAGGTTTGAAAACGCACACCTCCAGACTCAGGGACAGTTTCTTCCCAGGGTAGACAAAAGGCTGGAGAAACTCAGCGGGTGCAGCAGCATCTAAGGAGCGAAGGAGATAGGCGACGTTTCGGGTCGAGACCCTTCTTCAGACTGGTCAGGGATCAGGGAAACGAGAGATATAGACGGTGATGTGGAGAGATAAAGAACAATGAATGAAAGATATGCAAAAAAGTATCGATGATAAAGGGAACAAGCCATTGTAAGCTGTTTGTAGTGTGTAATAATGAGAAACTAGTGCGACTAGGTGGGGGATAGAGATAGAGATAGAGAGAGAGGGAATGAAAAGCCAGGGCCCCAAGGGCGAGGGAGAGGTGGGAAGTGGAGGAGACAGCAATGGTTAACAGAATTGAGAAAATTCAATGTTCAAGCCCAAAGGATGCAGACTTCTGCCCCAAGCGTAAATGGCGGAATTTGAGGGTGCTGTTCTCCAACTTGCTGGTGGTGTTGCTCACTCTCCCAGGGTAGGGAGGGAGGGGAGGAGCCAAGGACCGAGAGGTCGGATATGGAATGGGAGTGGGGAGGGGATGAAGTGCTGAGCCACCGGGAGGTCGGCTTGGTTATTGCGGAGCGGATTTGAACCGATCGCCAAGCACCGCTCGCGCCATGACCTACAATCAATAGCTTGGTCTCTGGATGGAGAGCGTCCACAACCCCAAAACATCCCCAAGATGCAGTAGGAGGTGGAGGAGGTGAGGTGAACCTCTGTCGGACCTGGAAGGACAGCTGGGTCCAGAAAAAAAAGTGAAAGGAGTGGACTGTTTTTTTGGGTTTTTAATTGATTTAGGGGGGAGTGAAGGGACAAGTGTAGAAAAAAAGCGGTTGCAAGGGAAAAGTGCCCGGGGAAGGGGTAGAGCGGGAGGGAAGGGAAGAATTGACAAGGGAGTTTGAGGAGGGAGCGGTCATTGTGGAAGGCAGACAGGGGGGGGGGGAGATGGGAAGATGTGGTGAGTGGAGGGGTCATGTTGGAGGTGGCGAAAATGGCGGAGGACTATGTTTTACCCATATTTGCCGGCTGGTGGGGTGAAAGGTGAGGACCAGGGGGACTCTGCCCTGTTTACAAGTGGGGGAATTGGGAGAGAGGGCAGTGTTTCAGGGTATGGGAGGAGACCCTGGTGCGAGCTCATCTATAGTGGGGGAGGGGAATCTCCGTTCTCTGAAGAATAAAAAAGAATGAGGCCATTTTGCGATGACCTGGTGTGGAACACCTCATCCTGGAGCAGATGCGCGTAGACGGAGAATTGGGAATAGGGGATGGAGTCCTTACAGGAAGCAGGGTGGAGGAAGAGTAGTCCAGGTAGACTGTGGGAGTCAGTTGATTTGTAGTGGATGTCAGGTCAGGAGTGTATCACCTGCAATAGAGATGGTGAGGTCAAGGAATGGTAGGGAAATGTCAGAAATGGTCCAAGTGTATTTGAGTGCCGGATGGAAGTTGGTGGTGAAATGGATGAAGTCAGTCAGTTGTGTGTGGGTGCAGGAGGTGACACCAAAGCAGTCGTCGATGTAACGGAGGTAGAGGTCGGGGATGGGGCCCTGGTACGCCGAGAACAAGGATTGTTCGACGTACCCGACAAAGAGGCAAGCGTAGCTGGGGCCCATGAGTGTACCATAGCTACGCCTTGTGTGTCTCCTCCATACCCCGCAACACTGCCCTCTCTCCCCATTCCCCCACTCGCAACAAGGGCAGAGTCCCCCTGGTCCTCACCTTTCACCCGGCAAATACAACACATAGTCCTCCGCCAGTTTCGCCACCTCCAACGTGACCCCTCCACTCGCCACATCTTCCCATCTCCCCCCCTGTCTGCCTTCAGCAAAGATCGCTCCCTCCGCAACTCCCTTGTCAATTCTTCCCTTCCCTCCCGCTCTACCCCTTCCCCGGGCACTTTCCCTTGCAACCGCAAGAAATGCTACACTTGTCCCTTCACCTCCCCCCTCCACTCCCTCGATTCTCCAGCATCTGCAGTTCCTTCTTTAACAGTTTCTTCCCAGCTGTTATCAGGCAACTGAACCATCCTACCACAACCAGAGAGCAGTCCTGAACTACTATCCACCTCTTAGGTGGCCCTCGGAGGTTATTCCAGGTGGGGTCTTAGAAAGACCTAGCCCAAATGCTACAAAACCTCCCTACTTTTAAACCTCCTACCTTTGCAACGAAGGATGAAATGCTATTTTGCCATCTTACCCACTTGGGCCTGCCTGATATCATTTTGCAATCCCTGCACTAGAACACCAAGAACCCTCTGAACTACACACATTGGCATCCTTTCCCCATTTAGATAATAATCTGCCTTTCAAATCCTCTTACCGAAGTCACGACCACATTAAGCTCCATTTTCCAAGTTTGCACCTCCTTGCATAGCCATTTATATCCTGAAGCAGCGTCCACATATCTTTCATCGCAACATGCCATCCCACCTATTTTTGTGTCATTAGCAACATTGGAAACGTTATATAATTATATAACCATATAACCATATAACAATTACAGCACGGAAACAGGCCCTCTCGGCCCTTCCAGTCCGAGCCGACCATTTGTTTTCCCCTAGTCCCATCTACCTGCACTCAGACCATACCCCTCCATTCCCTTCACGTCCATATACCTATCCACTTTACTCTTAAATGTTAAAATCGATCCTGCCTCCACCACTTCTGCTGGAAGCTGATTCCACACAGCCACCACCCTCTGAATAAAGAAGTTCCCCCTCACGTTACCCCAAAACCTCTGTCCCTTAATTCTCATGTCATGCCCTCTTGTTTGAATCTTCCCTACCCCTCAATGGGAAAAACGTATCCCCACGTCAACTCTGTCTATCCCTTTCATCATTTTAAAGACCTCATCAAGTCCCCCTTAACCTTCTGCGCTCCAAAGAATAAAGACCTAAACTTGTTCAACCTTTAACTCTGTAACATAGTTGCTGGAACCCTGGCAACATTCTAGTAAATCTCCTCTGTACTCTCTATTTTGTTGACATCCTTCCTATAACTAGGCGACCAAAATTGTACACCATACTCCAGAATTGGTCTTACCAATGCCTTGTACAATTTTAACATTACTTCCCTACTCCTATATTCAATGCTCTGATTTATAAAGGCCAGCACACCAAAGGCTTTCTTTACCACCCTATCTACATGCGATTCCACCTTCAGGGAACTATGCACAGTTATTCCTAGATCCCTCTGTTCCACAGCATTCCTCAATTCCCTACCATTTACCATGTACGTCCTATTTTGATTTGTCCTGCCAAGATGTAGCACTTCACACTTATCAGCATTAAACTCCATCTGCCATCTTTCAGCCCACTTTTCCAAATGGCCCAAATCTCTCTGTAGATTTTGAAAATCTACTTCTTATCCACAACACCACCTATCTTAGTATCATCTGCATACTTACTTATCCAATTTTCCACCCCATCATCCAGATCATTGATGTACATGTACATATCCTCCAGTCCATTCATGTAAACAGTGAATAATCGCAGAGCAAGAACTGATCCATGTGGCACTCCATTAGATCCCTGCAGCATCTCCATTAGTGGGAGATTGCAACCTTCACATGGGCTCCCAATTGATGTGCCACCCTTGTGTGTGGAACCTTGACTCAAAGGTCTCTGGTTCATTCTGAAGCCAGGAGCTTAGGGAGGGGAAGAGATTGGAAACATCATCCTGTTGAATTTCATTGCCTGTAACTCGTTCTCACCTAACAAACAGGTAATAAACTTGTTACTTTACCAGAAATGCTACACTCGTGGCTTTGCCAGAAATACTCCACTTCAAGTTCAAGTGAGTTTATTGTCGTGTGTCCCTGATAGGACATTGAAATTCTTGCTTTGCTTCAGCACACAGAATATAGTAGGCATGAATACAGAACAGCGTGTCCATATACCATTATATAAATATATACACACATGAACAAATAAACTGATAAAGTGCAAATAACAGATAATGGGCTATTAATGTTCAGAGTTTTGTCCGAGCCAAGTTTAATAGCATGATGGCAGTGGGGAAGTAGCTATTCCTGAACCTGGTCGTTGCAGTCTTCAGGCTCCTGTACCTTCTACCTGAAGGGTACTTGTCGCTTATCGCTTTACCTCCCCCCTTGACTCCATTAAAGGACCCAAGCAGTCGTTCCAGGTGCGACAGAGGTTCACCTGCACCTCCTCCAACCTCATCTATTGCATCCGCTGCTCTAGATGTCAGCTGATCTACATCGGTGAGACCAAGCGTAGGCTTGGCAATCGCTTCGCCGAACACCTCCGCTCGGTCCGTATTAACCAACCTGATCTCCCGGTGGCTCAGCAGTTCAACTCCCTCTCCCATTCCAAATGAGGACCACCGGAAGGACAGAGTGAGGACCACCGGAAATTGGAGGAGCAGAACCTCATATTCCGCTTGGGCAGTTTATAGTGGCATGAACATTGACTTCTCCAATTTCAGGTAGCCCTCACTGTCTCCTTCCCATCTCAGCTCTCCCTCAGCCCTCTGGCTTCTCCTCTTCCTTTCTTCTTCCCGCCCCCCCCCCCCCCCCCCCCCCCCCCCCACATCAGTCTGAAGAAGGGTTTTAACCCGAAACGTTGCCTATTTCCTTCGCTCCATAGATGCTGCTGCACCCGCTGAGTTTCTCCAGCACTTTTGTCTACCCTCGATTTTCCAGCATCTGCAGTTCCTTCTTAAACAAACAGCTAATAATGACCTGTTTCATTTGTCATCATTACTTTTTTACATATCTTTCATTCATTTGGTCTGTATCTCTCAACATCGCCATCTATATCTCTACTTTCCCTCTCACCTGACTCTCCAGTCTGAAGAAGGGTATTGACTGAAGGGTATCTATCAGTAGATATATTAATGATCTGGATGAGGGAATTGAAGGCAATATCTCCAAGTTTGCGGATGACACTAAGCTGGGGGGCAGTGTTCGCTGTGAGGAGGATGCTAGGAGACTGCAAGGTGACTTGGATAGGCTGGGTGAGTGGGCAAATGTTTGGCAGATGCAGTATAATGTGGATAAATGTGAGGTTATCCACTTTGGTGGCAAAAACAGGAAAGCAGACTATTATTTAAATGGTGGCCGATTGGGAAAAGGGGAGATGCAGCGAGACCTGGGTGTCATGGTACACCAGTCATTGAAAGTAGGCATGCAGGTGCAGCAGGCAGTGAAAAAAGCGAATGGTATGTTAGCTTTCATAGCAAAAGGATTTGAGTACAGGAGCAGGAGGAGGTTCTACTTCAGTTGTACAGGGTCTTGGTGAGACCACACCTGGAGTATTGCGTACAGTTTTGGTCTCCAAATCTGAGGAAGGACATTATTGCCATAGAGGGAGTGCAGAGAAGGTTCACCAGACTGATTCCTGGGATGTCAGGACTGTCTTATGAAGAAAGACTGGATAGACTCGGTTTATACTCTCTGGAATTTAGGAGATTGAGAGGGGATCTTATAGAAACTTACAAAATTCTTAAGGGGTTGGACAGGCTAGATGCAGGAAGATTGTTCCGATGTTGGGGAAGTCCAGGACAAGGGGTCACAGCTTAAGGATAAGGGGGGAATCCTTTAAGACCGAGATGAGAAATACTTTTTTCACACAGAGAGTGGTGAGTCTCTGGAACTCTCTGCCACAGAGGGTAGTTGAGGCCAGTTCATTGGCTATATTTAAGAGTGAGTTGGATGTGGCCCTTGTGGCTAAGGGGATCAGAGGGTATGGAGAGAAGGCAGGTACGGGATACTGAGTTGGATGATCAGCCATGATCATATTGAATGGCGGTGCAGGCTCGAAGGGCTGAATGGCCTACTCCTGCACCTAATTTCTATGTTTCTATGTTTCTATATTGTTAATGCAGAGATAGATAGATTCTTGTTTAGTATGGGTGTTAGAGGTTATGGGGAGAAGGCAGGAGAATGGGCTAAGGAGGGAGAGATAGATCAGCCATGATAGGACAGCAGAGTAGACTTGATGGGCCAAACGGCCTACTTCTACTCCTATTCCTTATGACCTTATGACCCAGAACGTAATCTATTCCTTTACTCCAGATATGCTGCCTGACCCACTGAGTTACTCCAGCTCTTTGTGTCTATCGGGGAGTTTTTAGTAGGCAGATTATTGGACAAAGGCCAGGGATGAAAAGACAGGTGTAAAATGAAAAGGATAAAGAGCGGAGAATGGTTAAGCTCGAGGATAGAAAGATTGTGAATTGAGTGTGCCTTGGAAGCGATGCAGATGGAGAGGGCGAGAGAGAGAAGTAACCAGTGCAAGGTCATCCAGAATTCAGGGGATTTGAGTGGGGGGTTTGAAAGAAAGGGGAGGGGAGAATTATTATTTTTGTTAAATATTTTTTTATCCTTGTTATAAATGCTTGTAATAACTCCTTGTAATAGCTCCTTGCTCTAATAAAGCCTGTTGGAACGTGTAAGGACGTAAGAGTCCACTATTACTAAACCGTAACAATCTCGTCTCCGAGTCAGCGAGCTTGAAGTTCAAACTCCACTCTTGAACTTTTGTAATAATGAGGTTGACAGCAGTCATTTCTGGCTGAAATATTAATTCTGAATTGGACCCCCTCGAAAACGAGATGACTGTTCATCTCAAGGGGTTATCCATGAATAAACTTGAAACTTGAATACAAGAACTAATCTGCGCCTCCACCCCCCCCCCCCCCCCCCTTCCTCCTCCTTAGCTGAACCTTTGAGATCCTGCTTGAAGATGACCAGTGAAGTTGTTCTAGTCCTTCAACCAAAACTGATTCACTTGGGCAGCACGGTGGCGTAGCGGTAGAGTTACTGCCCTACAGCACCAAAGACTCAGGTTCAATCCCGACCACAGGTGCTGTCTGTACAGAATTTGCACGTTCTCCCTGTGACCACGTGGGTTTTCTCTGGGTGCTCCGGTCACCTCCTACATTCCAAAGACGTGCGGGATTTTAGGTGGATTGGCTTCTGTATATTACCCCCAGAGTGTAGGATAGAACTAGTGTACGGGGTAGGCACAAAATGCATAGTTCTTTCCTACACATAGTGTACGGGCTGTTTGTTGGTCGGCGCAGACTCGGTGGGCCGAGGAGCCCGTTTCCACGCTGTATCTCTAAACTAAACGAAAAAACGAAACCCCAAAAAACAGATTAACTATGTTTTTTTTTTACCTCTGGCCCTTGTAGGTCCTTGTTGTGTACACATTAGTTGTCCTGCACTCTGCAAATTGCTACACTGACATTAAGAGATTCTGTTGTAATTCACGAGGATGGCACGTTGGCGCAGCGGTAGAGCTGTTGCCTTGCAGCGCCAGAGACCCGGGATCAATCTGACCTCGGGTGCTGACTGTGTGGAGTTTGCACCATCTCCCTGTGATCAAGTGGGTTTCTTCCAGATGCTCCAGTTTTCTCCCAAATTCTAAAGACGTGCAGGCTTGTAGGATAATTGGCTTCTGTGGATTACCCCCAAGTGGATGAGTAAGAGGGATAACATGGAAGTAGTGTGACCGAGTGATCGATGGTTGGCATGGAAGGGCCTGCTTCCATACCCTATCTATCTCTTCTCTGGGCCTTGAGTCTGAAATAAAGTTTAATAATAATAATAACAATAATAACATCAACTTACACATTTCTCTGGCATTTTCTTCCATTCCCCGCTGTTATCAGACTCTTGAACGGACCTCTCATATGCTATGGATTAATCCCCATTCTAATCCTGCACACTTTTTTAAAATCTGCACATTGGAGGCCAAGTCATTGGGTATTTTTAAAATGGTGATTGGCAGGTTCTTGATTAGTAAGGGTGTCAGAGGTTACAAGAACAAGACAATGTTTTTGGTCGCCTCTGAGACCAGGAGGATGCCTGGCCTCAGGGTGGTCGTAACACAACATTCTGCAGGCGTTTATTTTCTTGTGCACTAAATCATAGCATGATTTGCCTGGATATCGCACAAAATCACGGTTTTCCACTGTATATCGGTACATGCGACAACTGTAAACCGATACCAATACCAAGAGTTTAAATTGTAAATTTGTTACAAGGTCTGTGGAATCCTCTGCCTCAGAGGGCGGTGGAGGCAGGTTCTCTGGATGCTTTCAAGGGAGAGCTAGATAGGGCTCTTTAAAATAGCGGAGTCAGGGGATATGGGGTGAAGGCAGGAACGGGGTACTGATTGGGGATGATCAGCCATGATTAAATTGAATTGCAGTGCTGGCTCCAAGGGCCAAATGGCCTACTCCTGCACCTATTGTCTATTGTCTATTGTCTAAATGGAAACATGGCTGCCTGGCAGTGGATCAGTGCAGTAGTTCCTTCATCCCATATAATTCTCCCAACCAGGGCATTAAATTCGAAGCCATCTATGGGACAAGGATTTATGTGACCATTGGTGAGATGGTTCCCTCCAGCCCAGATATCCTACAGTGGAAGAATGAGGAGGGGGGGACGGACTATGACTCCAAGACACTCAGCATGTGCCTTGCTGAGGACACAAAGATCCCGCTCCCAGGCTTCAAATGACGTGCACATTACATCGCCCTGAACCTGTGGACTATCCTGTTATTGAACACATCACCTCCAAGGCAGTTTCAACTGGCAGCTGCAAGCTACAAAGATAATGCATTTTGGCATTGAAACAAGGTACAAATTCCTGAAGTCATTCCGCTAATTTTATATTCGCAGCACACACCTTGTGAGGTAGGCGGATTCACCATATAGAAGGAAAAGTTAGTCAGTTGGATTAAACGTTAGCTGAGTGGGAGAAAGCAAAGTCGAATGATCGCTGTGAGTGTCAGTAACTGGAAGGCTGTGTACTAACTTATGAAGGATAGACAAGACCTATTTTTCTTGGCAAAGAGTTTAATAACTAAGGGGCAGATTAAATTTAACTGGCAGGAAAAAATAGAAGGGAAATAAGGAGAGTTTGGCCCATTTTGACTGCAGGAGCCACCCAATTAATGTTTAGTTTAGTTTAGTTTAGTTTAGTTTAGTTTAGAGATATAGCGCGGAAACTGGCCCTTCAGCCCACCGAGTCTACACCGACCAGCGATCCCCGCACACTAACACTACCCACACACTCTAAGGACAGTTTTACATTTATACCAAGCCAATTAACCTACAATGTATGTCTTTGGAGTGTGGGAGGAAACCAAAGATCCCGGGGATATCCCCACGCAGGTCACGGGGATAAGGGCCTGTCCCACTTGCATGCGGCTGCATGCGTCTGGCGTGACCAAACGTGGTAGCTTGAGGCGGGGGGCCGGTCCCACTTCCAAGCACGGAGGAGTATGGAGTTGTGCGGGGCTGGTCCCAACATCGCGCGGGGCTCCAAAAATCCCGCACCGTCCGAACATTCCGCGCACCAACGGCAAGTCGGCCCGCAGGCGCATTGAGGGCGTACGCAGCGTACGTGGCGTTGCGCGATGACGTCACCGCCCGACGGCGTGTGACACAAATTGAGTCGGCCCGCCTCCTGCCCAGCTGATTGGTGAGTATGACGCGATATACGTCACGCGCGAACTTAGCGCGTACTTACCGTGTACTTACCGTAAATTTATCGCAAAATCCGCTTCCGTTTTGTCGCGCTAAACGCATGCAATCGCATGCAAGTGGGACAGGCCCTATAAAGTACAAACTCCATACAGACAGCATCCGTAGTCAAGATCGAACCCAGGTCTCTGCCGCTTAAGACAGCAACTCTACTGCTATGCCTCCGTGCCAACCTATTTTACTGGCTTTGATTTGTCCTTTTGCATACCTCTCATTCGTTTGTTCTTGGTACCTTTTTCATATCTCTAGTTTCCCTCTCGCCTGACTCTCAGTCTGAAGGAGGGTCTCGACATAAAACGTCACCTATTCCTTTTCTCCAGATGCTGCCCGACCCACTGAATTATTCCTGTATTTTCGGTGTCTATCTTTGGTGTAAACCGACATCCGCAGTTCCTTCTTACACGCTGGGGTACTCCATTAGTACCTACTGTACATATTCACCTCTCCATATGGAAGCAAGCTTCACATTCTAACCAGTCTTCAAGGTCCACAATCATAAGGTCATGTGATAGGGGTAGAATTAGGCCATTCGGCCCATCAAGTCTATTCTGCCACTCAATCATGGCTGAACTATCTCTCCCTCTTAGTCCCATTACGCTGTTTTCTCCCCATAACCACTGACACCCGTACTAATCAAGAATCTATCAATCTCTGCCTTAAAAGTATTCATTGACGACCTCCATAGCCTCTTTGGCAATAAATTCCACAGATTCACCACTCTCTGACTAAAGAAATTCCTCGTCATCTCCTTCCTAAATTCTGAGGCTGTGACCTCTGGTCCTAGACTCTCCCACTAGTGGAAACATCCTCTCCACATCCACTCTCCCCAGGCCTTTCACTATCCGGTAAGTTTCAATAAGGTTCCTTCTCATTTTCCTAAACTCCAGCGAGTACAGACCCAGTGCCGTCAAACGCTCATCATATTTTAACCCATTCATTCCCGGGATCATTATCCTGCAGCACTGTTGCCAAAGAATACAGCGGGACATAGATCAGCAGGAAAGGTAGGCAGAGCATAAGGTGATGCATTTTGGGATGTCTAATATTGGCAGGACGTACTCAGTGAACAGCAGCGGTAGAGCTGCTGCCTTACAGCGCTTACCGAGCCTGAGACCCGGGTTCAATCCCGACTACGGGTCATAAGGTTAATTAAGGCCATAAGGAATAGGAGTAGATTTAGGCAATTCGGCTCATCAAGTCTACTCCGTTATTCAATCATGGCTCATCTATCTCTACCTCCTAACCCCATTCTCCAGCCATCTCCGCATAACCTCTGACACCCGCACTAATTAAGAATCCATCTCTGCCTTAAACATATCCAGGTGCTGTCTGTACGGTGTTTGCACATTCTCCCTGTGACATAGAAACATAGAAACATAGAAATTAGGTGCAGGAGTTGGCCATTCGGCCCTTCGAGCCTGCACCGCCATTCAATATGATCATTGCTGATCATCCAACTCAGTATCCCGTACCTGCCTTCTCGCCATACCCTCTCATCCCCTTAGCCACAAGGGCCATCTTAAATATAGCCAATGAACTGGCCTCAACTACCCTCTGTGGCAGAGAGTTCCAGAGACTCACCACTCTCTGTGTGAAAAAAAGTCTTTCTCATCTCGGTCTTAAAGGATTTCCCCCTTATCCTTAAGCTGTGACCCCTTGTCCTGGACTTCCCCAACATCGGGAACAATCTTCCTGCATCTAGCCTGTCCAACCCCTTAAGAATTTTGTAAGTTTCTATAAGATCCCCTCTCAATCTCCTAAATTCTAGTGAGTATAAACCGAGTCTATCCAGCCTTTCTTCATAAGACAGATCTGACATCCTATGAATCAGTCTGATGAACCTTCTCTGCACTCCCTCTATGGCAATAATGTCCTTCCTCAGATTTGGAGACCAAAACTGTACGCAATACGCCAGGTGTGGTCTCACCAAGACCCTGTACAACTGAAGTAGAACCTCCCTGCTCCTATACACAAATCCTTTTGCTATGAAAGCTAACATACCATTCGCTTTCTTCACTGCCTGCTGCACCTGCATGCCTACTTTCAATGACTGGTGTACCATGACACCCAGGTCTCGCTGCATCTCCCCTTTTCCTAATCGGCCACCATTTAGATAATAGTTTGCTTTCCTGTTTTTGCCACCAAAGTGGATAACCTGACATTTATCCACATTATACTGCATCTGCCAAACATTTGCCCACTCACCCAGCCTATCCAAGTCACCTTGCAGTCTCCTAGCATCCTCCTCACAGCTAACACTGCCCCCCAGTTTAGTGTCATCCGCAAACTTGGAGATATTGCCTTCAATTCCCTCATCCAGATCATTAATATATAGCTGGGGTCCTAGCACTGAGCCTTGCGGTACCCCACTAGTCACCGCCTGCCATTGTGAAAAGGACCCGTTTACTCCTACTCTTTGCTTCCTGTTTGCCAGCCAGTTTCTCCATCCACATCAATACTGAACCCCCAATGCCGTATGTTTTAAGTTTGTATACTAATCTCTTATGTGGGACCTTGTCGAAAACCTTCTGGAAGTCCAGATACACCACATCCACTGGTTCTCCCCTATCCACGCTACTAGTTTACAATCCTCGAAAAATTCCACAAGATTCGTCAGACATGATTTACCTTTCGTAAATCCATGCTGACTTTGTCCAATGATTTCACCACTTTCCAAATGTGCTGCTATCCCATCTTTAATAACTGACTCTAGCAGTTTCCCCACTACCGATGTTAGACTAACTGGTCTGTAATTCCCCGTTTTCTCTCTCCCTCCCCTCTTAAAAAGAGGGGTTACATTTGCTACCCGCCAATCCTCAGGAACTACTCCAGAATCTAAAGCGTTTTGAAAGATTATCACTAATGCATCCACTATTTCCGGAGCTACTTCCTTAGGTACTCTTGGATGCAGCCTATCTGGGTCCTGGGGATTTATCGGCCCTTTAATCCATTCAATTTACCCAACACCACTTCCCGACTAACCTGGATTTCACTCAATTCCTCCTTTGACCTGCGGTCCCCTGCTATTTCCGGCAGATTATTTATGTCTTCCTTAGTGAAGACGGAACCAAAGTAGTTATTCAATTGGTCCGCCATATGCTTGTTCCCCATGATCAACTCACCTGTTTCTGACTGCAAGGGATCTACATTTGTTTTAAACTAATCTCTTTCTCTTCACATATCTATCTATAAAAACTTTTGTAGTCAGTTTTTATGTTCCCTGCCAGTTTTCTTTCATAATCTATTTTTCCTTTCCTAATTAAGCCCTTTGCCCTCCTCTGCTGGTCTCTGAATTTCTCCCAGTCCTCTGGTATGCTGCTTTTTATGGCTACTTTGTACGCATCATCCTTTGCTTTGATACTATCCCTGATTTCCCTTGTTATCCACGGATGCACTACCTTCCCTGATTTACTCTTTTGCCAAACTGGGATGAACAATTTTTGTAGTTCATCCATGCAGTCTTTAAATGTCTTCCATTGCATATCTACAGGTGCTGCGTGCTAAAGAAAGGTGACTGCATGGGTTTTTTCCTAGATCTTCGATTTCCTCCCACATTCCAAAGACATATAGGTTTACAGGTTAATTGGCTTGGTATAAATATAAATTGTCTCTAGTTTTGTGTAGGATAGTGTTAGTGTGCGAGGATCGCTGGTCGGTGCAGTCTCGGTGGGCCAAAGGGCCTGTTTCCACGCTATATCTCTAAGCAACTACAGCAGGGAGCTTGGAAGCGTTGGTATACATAGGGACCTTGGGATACTGATTCATAGCTCCCTGAAAATGGCCACACAGGTGGATGAAGTAGTGAAGACGGCATTGCGTTCATAAGCAAGGATATGAACCCAAAATGTCACCCATCCTTGGCTCCACGGCCCTTTTTGTCTGTTCAGTTCAGTTTATTGTCACGTGTACCGAGGTGCAGTGTAAAGCCTTTGCTGCGTGCTATTCAGTCAGCAGAAAGACAATACATGATTACAATCGAGCCGTTTTACAGTGTACAGATACATGGTGAGGGAATAACGCTCAGTGGGCAAAGCTGAGGGATAGAAACACTCTTGTTTGCAAGTCTACACAACTCATCCTACTAAGTATCAACCAGTTAGTCGCGGCAGAGCACGTGGGCTTTGGACCCCAGCACTGCCGTAGTGAGCATGTCCATGGCATCACTACAAACACTACACCCTCAGGGTCATGAATCTTACCTTGGCCTGCGATACTGTGGAAACATGGGCCGATATTCAAGCCTTGCATGCCGCTGCCAGCTGTCAAATTGCTACAGTTGCGCTGGAAATTGTTGAGCAACACACACGCAGAAAATTATGTTTGCGATCGTCAGTAAACATGCATTGCATTACAAATTAATAGGTGTCCGTGCGTCCAGTTATTCATCTGTTGAAATAAGAGTTTGCATGCGTTGTGGCTCTTACCACAACCAGAGAGCAGTGCTGAACTAATGTCTACCTCTTTGGTGACCCAAGTCCTTGAATGGACTTTGCTGGCTTTACCTTGCATTAAACGTTATTCCCTTATCATGTATCTACACACTGTAAATGGCTCGATTGTAATCATGTATTGCCTTCCTGCTGACTGGATAGCATGCAACAAAAGATCAGTACACGTGGCAGTAAACTAAAACTGAAGATTAACTGAACTGATATCAGTCTGAATGAACAAGGGTCTCGACCCGAAACATTGCCCATTTCCTTCGCTCCATAGATGCTGCCTCACCCGCTGAGTTTCTCCAGCATTTTCGTCTACCCTCTCATTTTTTGACTGTCATCGACAGAAATGGCTCTTGCTATTTGAGCCGGTCCCACAGCCCAATTTCATAAGCTGGAATGAGTGCATCAAGCTGGAAATGGTGCAGAGAAGATTCACAAGGATGTTGCCAGGGTTATAGCTACAGGGAGAGGATGAGCAGGCTGGGGCTCTATTCCTTGGATCGAGAACCAAAGGACATAGGTTTAAGGTGAGCGGGAGAAAGATTTATTAGGAACACGAGGGGTAACTTTTTCACACAAGCATGGTGGGTGTGTGGAACGAGCTGGTTAGTTGAGGTAGGGACTATCGCAAAGTTGAAAAAACATTTACATAGAAACATAGAAAATAGGTGCAGAAGTAGGCCATTCGGCCCTTCGAGCCAGAACCACCATTCAATATGATCATCCAAAATCAGTGCCCCGTTCCTGCCTTCTCCCCATGTCCCTTGATTCCGCTAGTCCTAAGAGCTACATCTAACTCTCTTGAAAACCTCCAGTGAATTGGCCTCCACTTCTGTGGCAGAGAATTCCACAGATTCACAACCCTCTGGGTGAAAACGTTTTCTCACCATCTCAGTCCTAAATGGACTACCCCATATTCTTAAACTGACCCCTGGTTCTGGACTCCCCCAACATGGGGAACGTTTTCCCTGCAACTACTGTAGCCTGTCCAATCCACCAAGAATTTCATGTTTCAACAAGATCCCCTCTCATCCTTCCAAACCCCAGTGCATACAAGCCCAGATAAGCCATTATTTTATCATGTCAGTCTGTGCATCTCTTCTTTACTCCCCTTGTGATTTTATAAAAGATAAAATTCAAGGAATAAAGTCCTAGCCTGCTCAACCTCGCCCTAAGGCTCAAGACCACGAGTCCTGGCAATGTCCCAATCCTTTGTAAAGCAATGGTGAATTCGGGGAGGGCACCAGTAAATGGGGAATTAGGGGAGGGCACCAGTAAATGGGGAATTAGGGGAGGGCACCAGTAAATGGTGAATTCGGGGAGGGCACCAGTAAATGGGGAATTAGGGGAGGCACCAGTAAATGGGGAATTAGGGGAGGGCACCAGTAAATGGGGAATTAGGGGAGGGCACCAGTAAATGGTAAATTATGGGAGAGCATCAGTAAATGGGGAATTAGGGGAGGGCACCAGTAAATGGTAAATTATGGGAGAGCATCAGTAAATGGGGAATTAGGGGAGGGCACCAGTAAATGGGGAATTAGGGGAGGGCACCAGTAAATGGGGAATTAGGGGAGGGCACCAGTAAATGGGGAATTAGGGGAGGGCTCCTGTAAATGGGGAATTAGGGGAGGGCACCAGTAAATGGGGAATTAGGGGAGAGCATCAGTAAATGGGAATTTAGGGGAGAGCATCAGTAAATGGGAATTAGGGGAGGGCACCAGTAAATGGGGAATTAGGGGAGGGCACCAGTAAATGGGGAATTAGGGGAGGGCACCAGTAAATGGGGAATTAGGGGAGGGCACCAGTAAATGGGGAATTAGGGGAGGGCTCCTGTAAATGGGGAATTAGGGGAGGGCACCAGTAAATGGGGAATTAGGGGAGGGCTCCTGTAAATGGGGAATTAGGGGAGGGCTCCTGTAAATAGGGAATTAGGGGAGGGCTCCTGTAAATGGGGAATTAGGGGAGGGCTCCTGTAAATGGGGAATTAGGGGAGGGCCCCAGTAAACAGCGGCACAGCGGTAGAGTTGCTGCCTCAGCTTCAGACCCGGGTTCGATTCCAACCATGGGCGCCGTCTGTACAGTGTGTACCTTCTCCCCGTGACCGCGTGGATTTTCTCCGAGATCTTCGGTTTCCTCCCACACTCCAAGACAACCACATGGTTAGGGAGGGATATGGGTCAAATACCCAGGGAGGTGGGATTGGTATGTATGTGACATGTTGGTGTGGGAATGTGTGTGTCCTGTTAGCCCATGATTAAATGTGGATTTGAGCACTATGCATCTGAAGCTACGTTGTTGAAAACCAGTCGCGTGGATCAGACAAAATCTAGAAACAAGGAACTGCAGTGGCGGGTTTATATCAAAGATATGCATAAGGGGCTGGAGTAACTCATCGACTCTATCAACATCTCTGGAGAAAAAGACTGGGTGACGTTTGAGTCACGCTACATAGTCCCTCACTCCCACACCCCCCCTCCTCCCCTACCCTAGTTGTCCTGTTAGTTCTAGTTCGCATCCCTGTATCTCTTCATTATCACCTCTTCACCTCTTCCCCAGCCAACAATGGCACATAATAAGCTCCAACCT
Organism: Okamejei kenojei; assembly: GCA_035221665.1. NCBI lineage: Eukaryota > Metazoa > Chordata > Chondrichthyes > Rajiformes > Rajidae > Okamejei > Okamejei kenojei. The sequence goes on along the minus strand of CM069142.1, from coordinate 64,073,843 downwards.
TTCTTGGTCATCCTGCCCTGATTTGTTTTGGCCTTTTCCTACCTCCAGTACTCCCCCCACCCACCCCCCGCCCCGCCACAACATACACACACTACTACTTTCAGTCTGATGAAGGGTCCCGACCCCCCAAAAAATAGACCAGTTTTCCCATTTTCCCCAACACTCCAAAGATAGACACAAAAAGCTGGAGCAACTCAGCGGATCAGGCAGCATCTCTGGAGAAAAGGAATTAGTAATGTTTCGGGTCGAGACCCTTCTTCAGTCTCAACCCGACCCGTGACGTCACCTATTCCTTTTCTCCAGAGATGCTGCCTGACCTGCTGAGTTATTCCAGCAGTTTGTGTCTATCTTCGGTGTAAACCAATATCTGCAGTTCTTTGTGCAGGAAAGAACTGCAGATGCTGGTTTAAATCTGCAGTTCTTTCCCACACTTCCTTTCTTTCCCCTTTGTCATTACCACCTTAATTTAAATCACTTCAATCACACTACCAGACAATTAACATGTCCCCAGTAAACAAACCTCTCCTCCTCACCCCTTCTTGCTCTTTTGCTAATTGCAATAAATTTCAATTCCACCTGTTAATCTCTTTTTAAGAAAGGTGGGGAGAAAAAACGGAATTAAAGACCAGTTAGCCTGACCGGTGGTGGGGCAGACGCTGGAGTCAATTATAAAAGGTGAGATAGCCGCACATTTGGATAGCAGTAACAGGATCGGTCCGAGTCAGCATGGATTTATGAAGGGGAAATCATGCTTGACTAATGTTCTGGAATTTTTTGAAGATGTAACTATGAAAATGGACAAGGGAGAGCCAGTGGATGTAGTGAACCTGGACTTTCAGAAAACATTTGATAAGGTCCCACATAGGAGATTAGTGGGCAAAATTAGGGCACATGGTATTGGGAGTAGAGTGCTGACATGGATAGAAAAGTGGTTGGCAGACAGGAAACAAAGAGTAGGGATTAACGGGTCCCTTTCAGAATGGCAGGCAGTGACTAGTGGGGGTACCGCAAGGCCTGGTGCTGGGACCACAGCTATTTACAATATACATCAATGATTTGGATGAAGGGATTCAAAGTAACATTAGCAAATTTGCAGATGACATAAAGCTGGGTGGCAGTGTGAACTGTGAGGAGGATGCTATGAGAATGCAGGGTGACTTGGACAGGTTGGGGGAGTGGGCAGTTGCATGGCAGATGAAGTTTAATGCGGATAAATGTGAGGTTATCCACTTTGGTAGCAAAAACAGGAAGGCAGATTACTATCTAAATGGCATCGTTGGGAAAAGGGGAAGTACAACGGGATCTGGGGGTCCTTGTACATCAGTCTATGAAAGTAAGCATGCAGGTACAGCAGGCAGTGAAGAAAGCAAACGGCATGTTGGCCTTTATAACAAGAGGAGTTGAATATAGGAGCAAAGAGGTCCTTCTGCAGTTGTACAGAGCCCTAGTGAGACCACACCTGGAGTATTGTGTGCAGTTTTGGTCCCCTAATTTGAGGAAGGAAATTCTTGCTATTGAGGGAGTGCAGCGTAGGTTTACAAGGTTAATTCCTGACATGGCGAGACTGTTATATGCTGAGAGAATTGAGCAGCTGGGCTTGTACACTCTGGAGTTTAGAAGGATGAGAGGGGATCTCATTGAAACATATAAGATTGTTAAGGGCTTGGAAACACTAGAGGCAGGAAACATGTTCCCGATGTTGGGGGGGGTCCAGAACCAGGGGCCACAGTTTAAGAATAAGGGGTAAGCCATTTAGAACGGAGACGAGGAAACACTTTTTCTCACAGAGAGTGGTGAGTCTGTGGAATTCTCTGCCTCAGAGGGCAATGGAGGCAGGTTCTCTGGATGCTTTCAAAAGAGAGCTAGATAGGGCTCTTAAAGATAGCGTAGACAGGGGATATGGAGAGAAGGCAGGAACGGGGTACTGATTGGGGATGATCAGCCATGATCACATTGAATGGCGGTGCTGGCTCGAAGGGCCAAATGGCCTACTCCTGCATTTATTGTCTATTGTCTATTGTCTATTGTTAATGACCTATCTGTCAGATAAATATTTCATCCTTTTCGATACGTTAAATGCTTCGTCTAAATGAACAGCTTCTCCAACTTCTATGTAAATAATTATGAGCACAAGTAGAGTAGAAGGAAAATAGTTCAGATTGTACATCCTGTCTATATTTCAGATTTTCCCTGTGAACACTCAGCTGATTAGGCAGCACTAAGGGAGAAAAGTTAATTATTTCAGTAACCTGAGATTCTCAAGGTCGGCGACCCATACGATTATTAAAGGAATTTGGCACGCCTAAGGCAGGAAATGTTCCCGATATTGGGGGAGTCCAGAACCAGGGGCCACAGTTTAAGAATAAGGGGTACACAAAATGCTGGAGAAACTCAGTGGGTGCAGCAGCATCTGTGGAGCGAAGGAAATAGGCAACGTTTCGGACCGAAACCATTCTGGTGCAAGAATTATGCAAGAATAAGGGGTAAGCCATTTAGAATGGTGATGAGGAAAAACTTTTTCACACAGAGAGTATTGAATCTATGGAATTCTCTGCCTCAGAAGGCAGTGGAGGCCAATTCTCAAGAGAGAATTAGAATGAGCTCATAAAGATAGCGGAGTCAAAGGATATGGGGAGAAGGGAGGAACTGATTGTGGATTATCAGCCATGATCACAGTGAATGGTGGTGCTGGCTCGAAGGGCCAAATGGCCTAGTCCTGCACCTATTGTCTATTGTCTATTGTCTATGAAATAATAGTCCTCATTCTGCTCTCCAAGGATATCATTCATAGAGTCAATAGATAATAGACAATAGACAATAGGTGTAGGAGTAGGCCATTCGGCCCTTCAAGTCTACTGCACCATTCAATCATGACTGATCTATCTCCCCCTCTGACCCCATTCTCCTGCCTTCTCCCCATAACCTCTAACACCCATACTAATCAAGAATCTATCTATCTCTGCCTAATATCCACAGAAACCATTCAGCCGAGACCCTTCTTCAGACTGGAGAGTCAGGGGAGATGGAAACGAGAGATATAGATGGCGATGTAGAGAGATACAGAACAAAAGCATGAAAGATATGCAAAAAACTAATGATGATAAATGAAACAGGTCATTAATCTATCTTTCTCTGCCTGACAAATATCCATTGATGGCCTCCACAGCCTCTGTGGCAATACATTCCACAGATTCACCCACTCTCTGACTAAAGAAATTCCTCCTCATCTCCTTCCTATAGGACCGTACTTTAATTCTGAGGCTGTGACCTCTGGTCCTTGACTCGCCCATTTGTGGAAACATCCTCCCCACATTCACTCTATCCAGGCCTTTCACTATTCGGTAAGTTTCAATGAGGTTTCCCCCTCATCCTTCTAAACTCCGGCGAGTGCAGGCCATCATATGTTAATGCATCATATGTTAACTCACTCATTCCTGGGATCATTCTCGTAAACCTCCTCTGGACCCACTCCAGCACCAGCACACCCTCCCTCAGATATGGGACCCAGAATTGCTCACAATACCTCAAAAGCAGTCTGACCAGCGCCTCATAAAACCTCAGCGTATCATTAAGAGGTACAATGTTCTGAGGGACAGGATTAATCTGTATATGGAGAGGCAAGAATTGGCAAGGATAGTCAGCATGGCTCTGTTAAAGGAATATGCCATCTGATTAACAACTGAATTTTTCAAAGAGCTAACTAAGGGTGCCGATGAGGTTAGTGGAGTTGATGTAGTGCACATGGACTTCAACAAATGGCAGATTAGTCCAAAAAGTAGGGGGTACACAAAATGCTGGAGAAACTCAGCGGGTGCAGCAGCATCTATGGAGCGAGGGAGATAGGCAACGTTTCGGGCCGAAACCCTTCTTCAGACTAATGGGGGGTGGGGGGAGGCGGGGGGAAGAAAGGAAAAAAGAAAAAGGTGGAGGAGGAGCTGAGGGAGAGGTAGGAAGGGGAGGAGACAGCAAGGGTTAACAGAATTGAGGGAATTCGATGTTCAAGCCAAGAGGATGCAGACTCCCCAAGTGTAATATGAGGTGCTGTTCCTCCAATTTGCAGTGTTGCTCACTCTGGCCGTGGAGGAGGCCCAGGACAGAGAGGTCGGATACAGAATGGGAGGGGGAGTTGAAGTGCTGAGCCACCGGGAGGTCGGGTTGGATATTGCGGACTGAGCGGAGGTGTTCGGCAAAACGATCGCCAAGCCTCACCGATATAGATCAGCTGACATCTAGAGCAGCGGATGCAATAGATGAGGTTGGAGGAGGTGCAGGTGAACCTCTGTCGGACCTCGAACGACTGCTTGGGTCCTTGAATGGAGTGGAGGGGGGAGGTAAAGCGACAAGTGTAGCATCTCTTGCGGTTGCAAGGGAAAGTGCCCGGGGAAGGGGTGGAGCGGGAGGGAAGGGAAGAATTGACAAGGGAGTTGCGGAGGGAGCGTTCTTTGCGGAAGGCAGACAGGGGGGTAGATGGGAAGATGTGGCGAGTGGTGGGATCACGTTGGAGGTGGCGAAACTGGCGGAGGACTATGTGTTGTATGTGCCGGCTGGTGGGGTGAAAGGTGAGGACCAGGGGGACTCTGCCCCTATTGCGAGTGGGGGGATGGGGAGAGAGGGCAATGTTACGGGGTATGGAGAAGACCCTGGTGCGAGCCTCATCTATTGTGGGGGAGTCCAAAAAGTATATGTGCAAGGAATCCAGGACAGTTTTGCAAATTGGATCAGAAATTGGCTTGATAATTGTAGGGGGGGGGGGGGGGTTGTAGTGATTAACAATGGTCAAGAGATGAAGAGTCAACCATGTTGGTTGGTCTGGAATCACATCGTGGGCAGACTGATTAAGGTTTTTCCTGAAGTACATGGATGATCCAAGTATATTTTCACAGAGGTCCATGACTGGTTGCAGTCACCATTCCCAATGCTAGTATTTTACTCCAGATTCACTTAACTTTGGGTCGGTGCAGCAGGAAGAGATGCTGCCTCATAACACCCCAGACCCAGGTTCGATTCTGACCTTGGGTGAGGAGTTTCGTGTGCTCCCTGTGACCACGTGGGTTTCCTCTGGGTGATCTGGTTTCCTCCCACATCCCAAAGACGCGCGGGTTTGTAAGTTAATTGGTCTCTGTAAATTGCCCCTAGTTCGTAAGGGAGTGGATGCGAAAGTGCGATAACGTGGAGATAGTGCGAACGGGTGATCTATGGACTTGGTGAATAGAAGGGCCCTTTTCCATACTGGATCTCTAAACTAAACTAAACTCCAGATTCAGGGACAGTTTCTTCCACAGAACCATCCTCCCAACAACTAGAGAGCAGTTCTGAGCTACTATCTATCATATTGGAGACCCTTAAGGGCCTGTCCCACTTGGCGGTATCTGGTCACCGAAAAATTTGAGGCGTGATACGGCGTGACGTGGCGTGATGCGGCGGTGACACGGCGTGATGACGTATGATGCGCGGAGTTTTTTCAAGTGTCACAACATTTTTTTTGTCGCCGCTAGGTTTTGAAATGTTCAAAATCTTGTGGCGACTCGGATAAGATGCCGGCAGTCGCCGAAACAGTCACCAAGTGGGACAGGCCCTTTAGACTATCTTTGATCGGACGTTACTGGACTTTATCTTGCACTAAACGTTATTCACGTTATGCCTCTTTACCCTGTATCTGCACACTGTGGACGGCCCGATTGTAAGCATGCATTGTCTTTCCGCTGACTGGTTAGCACACAACAAAATCTTTTCACCGTACGTGTGATAATAAACTATACTAAACTCAACGAAGCTAAACTACAAAAACATGTTCTGCCAGCTGTGGGATTTGAACCGGTGCCTTCTGATCAATGATTCTGGTCTCTGGATGCCAGCAATGTACACTGCTGCCTTTCTGTAATTACTGTCCTGAGGAGGCGATAATGAGGTGTTATTGAACTGTTTTTCTTAGGTTGAAACTTAACATCCCCAGCATGGATTTCCCAAGGCTTGGACAGTTGCCCAGGGAAGTAGCAATGAGGCTGAGCTGTAATAGATGACACATTCAACAGAGACTTTTAACTTTCTAAGTAACATAGAAACATTGAAACATAGAAAAAAGGTGCAGGAATAGGCCATTCGGCCCTTCGAGCCTGCACCGCCATTCAAAATGATCATGGCTGATCATCCAACTCAATATCCTGTACCTGCCTTCTCCCCTTAGCCACAAGGGCCATATCTAACTCACTCTTAAATATAGCCAATGAACTGGCCTCAACTACCTTCTGTGGCAGAGAATTCCACAGATTCACCACTCTCTCTGTGTGAAAAATGATTTTCTCATCTCGGTCCTAAAAGACTTCCCATTTATCCTTAAACTGTGATCCCTTGTTCTGGACCTCCCCAACATCGGGAACAATCTTCCTGCATCTAGCCTGTCCAACCCCTTAAGAATTTTGTAAGTCTCTGTAAGATCCACACGGCATCTCAGACGGTGGGAGCAAGTACCTTAATTTCCCTTGAAGATCTGTAGATTCCCATCACCTGTGGATGTACCACCCAGTTTATCCCACATTGACCGCACCACAAGGGTGGCAGGGTGGCGCAGTGGTAAGGTTGCTGCCTTACAGTGCTTTCAGACCCCAGTTCAATCCTGACTACGGGTGCTGTCTTTACGGAGTTTGTACGTTCTCCCCATGACCGCGTGGGTTTTCTCAGAGGTCTTCTGTTTTCTCCCACACTCCAAAAGACGTACAGGTTTGTAGGTTAATTGGCTTGGCATAAAAGTTAAATTGTCCCTATTGTGTGTAAGATAGTGTTAAGCGATCGCTGGGTCGGCGCGGACCCGGTGGGCCGAAGGGCCTGTTTCCACGCTGTATCTCTAGACTAAACGAAACTAAACTGTGGACCTCCATCACCAGTAGATCTATAAAGTGACCACCGCCCAGTTTCTTCCTCAATAGACAATAGACAATAGGTGCAGGAGTAGGCCATTCGGCCCTTCGAGCCAGCACCGCCATTCAATGTGTTCATGGCTGATCATCCCCAATCAGTACCCTGTTCCTGCCTTCTCCCCATATCCCCTACCTCCACTATTTTTAAGAGCCCCATCTAGCTCTCTCTTGAAAGTATCCAGAGAACCGGCCTCCGTCCCCCTCTGAGGCAGAGAATTCCACAGACTCACCACTCTCTGTGTGAAAAAGTGTTTCCTCGTCTCCGTTCTAAATGGCTTACTCCTTATTCTTAAACTGTGGCCCCTGGTTCTGGACTCCCCCAACATCGGGAACATGTTCCCTATTCCAAATTGGCCACAATGCTATTGGAGATAGTCCACTGCTAATAAAGATGCAGGAAAAGGAGGTGGGCAGAATGTTTTCCATTGCATTTGGCATGATGGTTTTCACCCCTGAGGACAAATGCCGGAGTAAATAGGCACTTCAGTTATTCTCTCCTGGCAATATTCCAGGGTGCCCATGGCAGTCTGAACTGTACTGTGACCAGAGACAATTGTAAACCAAACACGGTGGTCATCCATCAGTCAGTGGCGGAGAGAGTTAGCAGCTTCTAGATGCTAACATCTCACATCCTGGACCCAGCGCACCACAACAATAATGAAAAAAGGTGCTTCAGTGCTTATACTTTCTTAGAGGTATACTTTCTTACAAGGTTAATTCCCGGGATGGCGGGACTGTCATATGCTGAGAGAATGGAGCAGCTGGGCTTGTACACTCTGGAGTTTAGAAGGATGAGAGGGTATCTCATTGAAATATATAAGATTGTTAAGGGCTTGGACACGCTAGAGGCAGGAAACATGTTCCCGATGTTGGGGGAGTCCTTTTCCACAGGTCCCCCTCCTCTCCCAGCTAACAATGATCTATTCTACATTTTCCTTGAACCTCATTTATTTTTATGTCTCTTTTTCAAGCCTTACCTTTCCTTATCTCATAAGGTCATTAGGAATAGGAGAATAGAATTAGGCCATTTGGCCCATCGTCTACTCCACCATTCAATCGTGGCTAATCTATACCAACATTTTGTGTCTATCTTCGATATAAACTAGCATCTGCAGTTCCTTCCCACACATATGTTCTGCATTATATCCGTGGGAGTTTGTTAGAGCATCTGGTGGCATGCTGAATCTTTTTATAGACAATAGACAATAGACAATAGACAATAGACACAGGAGTAGGCCATTTGGCCCTTCGAGCGAGCACCACCATTCAATGAGATCATGGCTGATCATCCCCAATCAGTACCCCGTTCCTGCCTTCTCCCCATATCCCCTGATTCCACTATTTTTAAGAGCCCTATCTAGCACTCTCTGGAAAGCATCCAGAGAACCTGCCTCCACCGCCCTCTGAGGCAGAGAATTCCACAGACTCACCACTCTCTGTGAGAAAAAGTGTTTCCTCGTCTCCATTCTAAATGGCTTACCCCTTATTCTTAAACTGTGGCCCCTGGTTCTGGACGCCCCCCAACATCGGGAACATGTTTCCTGCCTCTAGCGTGTCCAAGCCCTAAACAATCTTATATGTTTCAATGAGATCCCCTCTCATCCTTCTAAACTCCAGAGTGTACAAGCCCTGCTGCTCCATTCTCTCAGCATATGACAGTCCCGCCATCCCAGGAATTAACCTTGTAAACCTACGCTGCACTCCCTCAATAGCAAGAATGTCCTTCCTCAAATTAGGGGACCACAACTGCACACAATACTCCAGGTGTAGTCTCACTAGGGCTCTGTACAACTGCAGAAGGACCTCTTTGCTCCTATATACGATTCCTCTTGTCACGCCAGCAGTTAGAAATCAAGAGTTCTAAAGAGGGTAAAAGGCCATCCAGAGGCGTCCAAGAGGAAGGGGACCAGTGGAGACAGGAGAAGGGGTCATCACATAGGTGGTGAGGACTCCTCCCATAGAAAAAGAAGCGGAAGATGTGTCTATCTTTGGTTTAAACCAGCATCTGCAGTTCCTTCCTGCACATCCGATGTATTAGAGCACCCCGCCGAAAAACACTGGGTGTAACGTTACCACAAGGACAGTTCACACAGGGTGAACAATAAATCAAGTTATTGTCAGCGACACCCACGTCCCCTGAAATAATTTTAAAAATGCGGCGTTTATCTCCACTGCTGCCTCCTCCTCTGTTAACTGTACGATTAGACATAGAAACATAGAAAATAGGTGCAGGAGGAGGCCAGCACCGCCATTCATTGTGATCATGGCTGATCGTCCCCAATCAATAACCCGTGCCTGCCTTCTCCCCATATCCCTTGACTCCACTAGCCCCGAGAGCTCTATCTAACTCTCTCGTAAATCCATCCAGTGATTTGGTCTCCACTGCCCTCTGTGGCAGGGAATTCCACAAATTCACAACTCTCTGGGTGAAAAAGCTTTTTCTCACCTCAGTCTTAATAAACATAGGTTGACTGATTTTTCTAAGTTTTCCTTGCACCTGGTCTCGCACCGTGCAGTAAACTCATTGACTCTTATTCCTAAAGTGCAGCTGAGGTGATGCTTTGTGGATGTTCATCATGCCTCAGCCTTAAAGCAAAAGCAAGTAACTTCAATTCTGCTGTAGTTGCAGAGTCCAAACTTAGATTCCATTTCAAATTTTATGTGGAAAGGGGGTCCAGTCGCCATTTTTCGGCGACCTGCTACCACTATGACAGTCGCCTAAAAATAGCCTAAATGGGACAGGCCCTTATCATTGATGCCATTTGAATAGATGTTAGAAAGCTTGGTCAAAAAGCTTAGTTTCAAGGATGCCCGTGAAAGGAAACACAAAATGACAACAAACAACCAGGTTCTCAGTGCAATGATTGGAAAAAAAAAGTTTCTGGAAAAAATTTATGTCGAGTCAGAGTCAATCAGCATAAAAACAGGCTGTGGCTTCTTCACGCCCACGTTGGTTTTGCATACAGCCTGTCTCCGCTGGTGACTCTCCAGAAGCCTCACGAGAAGGTCCAGCCACAAGAGCTTAGTAACAACTCCAAGGTCAGACGCACTAATTGGCCTTATCTGCACACGGGTTATAATTGGTGAGAATGTAGGTAAAAGCGATTTCTGCCCTATGCCCCAACCTGCCCATGCTGACCAAGATGCCCCATCTACACTCGTCCCACCTGCCCGCGTTCCACCCTTATTCCTCTGATAGTACCTGCCTCGTCTACCCCCTCTGGCAGCTCGTTCAATATACCGCCAATTATGTGTGTATATTAAATTATTTATTAGGAATACAATTTTGGTTTCTAAATTGCAAAGAGGATATAATAACAGTCGAGATTCAGCAGAACTAAAATTGTCCGTCACATGTCAGACATTATTCCTACATAGTGTAGGAATGAACTGCAGATGCTGGTTTAATCCTGTAGACACATAAAGCTGGAGTCATTCAGCGGGTCAGACAGCATCTCTGGAGAAAGTCTGTAGAAGTGTGAAAATACACGCCACCAGATTCAGCGACAGTTTCATCCCAGCTGTTATCAGGCAACTGAATCATCCTACCACAACCAGAGAGCAGCGCAGAATTACTATCTACAGTATTTCTTTGATGGCCCTTTGACTATCCTTGACCGCACTTTGCTGGCTTTAATTTGCACTAAACATCATTCCCTTATCAGGTATCGATACACAGTAAATGGCTCGATTGTAATCATGTATTGTCTTTCTGCTGACTGGCGAGCACGCTACAAAACGTTTTTCACTGTAGCTCAGTTGTGAAGTTGTGAGGGATGAAGATTGACTCGCTTTAGCTTGGTTCTGACGATGGAATGGATAAGTGGATAGTCTATGAACTAGTGCACTCCTTTCACTTCTTATACAGGGCTTCCTATATATGGAACAAAAGCCGGTTTGCAATACCTTCCCAAATGTTTGTTGTTGATTGTCCTGGTTGTTGGAATGGGTATGTATATATTAAGTACCTGTAAACCAATGGAATATGAATTATGAATTGTGTATAGGAGCAAAGAGCTCCTCCTGCAGTTGTACAGGGCCCTAGTGAGACCACAGCTGGAGTATTGTGTGCAGTTTTGGTCTCCAAACTTGAGGAAGGACATTCTTGCTATTTAGGGAGTGCAGTGTTGGTTCACGAGGTTAATTCCCAGGATGGCAGGACTGTCATTTGTTGATAGATTGGAGCGGCTGGGCTTGTACACCCTGGAATTTAGAAGAGCGGGGATCTTATTGAAACATTTAAGATTATAAAGGGTTTGGATACGCTAGAGGCAGGAAACATGTTCCCAATGTCGGGGGAAGTCCAGAACCAGGGGCCATAGTTTAAGAATAAGTGGTAAGCCATTTAGAATTGAGATGAGGAACTACTTTTTCACACAGAGAGTTGTGAGTGTGTGGAATTCTCTGCCTCAGAGGGCGGTGGAGGCTGGTTCTCTGGATGCTTTCCAGACAGAGTTAGATAGGGCTCTTAAAGATAGCAAAGTTAAGGGATATGGAGAGGCAGGAATGGGGTACTACTTGTAGACGATCAGCCATGATCACATTGAATGGCGGTGCTGGTTGGAAGGGCCGAATCGCCTACTCCTGCACCTACTGTCTATTGTCTATTGTCTATTATTTTGGTTGTGCTTACTGAGTAGCCATATCAACGTGTTTTCATTTCAATAATAAATACGAGAGTATGTCGAGAACTATTATAGTTTCTTGTTTAAATGACTTCAAGGAGTGATTAACTTAATGATTGCAGAAGAGGAGTTCTATGTCTTTGTAATAAAGACAGGTGGCATGGTGGTGCAGCGGTAGAGTTACTGCCTTACAGCGCCAGAGACCCGTGTTCGAAACCGACGACGGGTGCTGTCTGTTCTGAGCTTGTATGTTCTCCCCGTGACCTGCTTGGGTTTTCTCCGATATCTTCGGTTTCCTCCCACACTCCAAAGATATAAAGGTTTGTAGGTTAGTTGGTGTAGGTCTAAAGTGTCCCTAATGTGTGTAGGATAGTGTTAATGCGCGGGGATCGCTGGTCAGTGCGGACTCGGTGGGCCGAAGAGCTTCTTTCCGCGCAGCGTGGGTGAGAGGCCAGACTTAATAGTTGAACTGTATCAAGTTTACTGATCCCAATCTGGGTTTCAGGATATGCAGCATCTCAGAGACCACAAGCTCAGGACAATGAATAAAGTCTATTTTGAAATTAAAACAAAAAAAAAATACAAGCTCAGGACAATGAGCATTTCCTGCTCAGAACTGCTATTCAGTAAACCCTGATGTCATGACAATTTGCAAGGGAGCCAGATACAGACTGAATCCCAAAGGTAAAATATCGTAGATGCTGAAAACCAGAAATGTGAACAGAAAATCCTAGAAATACACAGCAGGTCAGATCGTGGCCATGGGGAGAAGGAAAAGCTCATACTTCGCCAACCTTTTAGTAGATTGCAAAAAGGTCCAAAATGAAGCATATTTTAAAGTGCAGAACTGGAATCATATAAAGACCTCTTCAGTTCTGAGAAATAGCCCCCGGCTTTCATTATGCACCTAAAATGATACATTAAGAAAAGCCCGCAGGTTATATCGGAAGGAAGGCTTCTGTGAAACCACACCTGGCTTGTTTTACAAAATTGAAAGTTGCTATTGAGGAAGTGCAGCATAGGGAGGTTCACCAGATGGCGGGACTGACATATGATGAAAGGATGGCTCAACTGGGCTTATATTCACTGTAATTTAGAAGGATGCGTGGGGATCTTTTACATAGAAACATATAAAATTCTTAAGGGATTGGACAGGCAAGATGCAGGAAAAATTTTCCCGATGTTGGGAGAGTCCAGAACCAGGGGTCTCAGTTTAAGTATAAGGGGTAGGCCATTTAGGACTGAGATGAGGAAATACTTTTTCACCCAGAGTTGTGAATCTGTGGAATTCTCTGCCAATTCACTGGATGTTTTCATAAGAAAGCTAGATATAGCTCTTAGGGTTAAATGAATCAAGGGATATGGGGAGAAAGCAGGAACGGGGTACTGATTTTGGATGATCAGCCATGATCATATTAAATGGCGGAGCTGGCTCGAAGGGCCAAATGACCTACTCCTGCACCTATTTTCTATGTTTTCTATGTGTAGTAGCCATTTAGCTTAACTCAGTATGTTATAATTATAACCAGTTACCTTTAATTTTATCTGCCTGTAATTATGTGGGTGGGATTTATACGTAGTCTGGGGCCTGGTTCGTGGCTAGGATTCTGGCGCAGACTTCCAAGTAGTTGGTTTGCTTGATAAAAGATGGAAAAATCTTAGGGCTTAGAGTCATAGAGTGATACAGTGTGGAAACAGGCCCTTCGGCCCAACTTGCTCACACCGGCCAACATCTCCCAGCTACACTCGTCCCACCTGCCTGCTTTTGGTCCATATCCCTCCAAACCTGTCCTATCCATGTACCTGTCTGAATGTTTCTTAAATGTTGCGATGGCACCTGCCACAACTACCTCCTCTGGCAGCTCGTTCCATACACCCACCACCCTTGGTGTAAAAAGTTACCCCTCAGATTCCTATTAAATCTTTTCCCCAGCTAACAGGTGAGAGGGGCAAAGGCTATATTTCCTGATTGTGTAACTTTCAAATTTGTAAAAACGTTTTTACTAATATCACTAATCATTTTCTTTGCTTCTTTTTAAAACATTTCTGAAGTAGTTTAGTTTAGTTCAGAAATACAGCATGGAAACAGGCTCTTCGGCCCACCAAGCCCGCGCCGACTATCCTACACACACCAGGGAAAATTTACATTTATACCAAATAAAAATGAACCTGCAAACACGTACGTCTTTGGAGTGTGGGAAAAAACCGAAAATCTCAGAGGAAACCCATGCAGGTCATGGGGAAAACGTACAAACTCCGTACAGACGGCACCCGTGGTCAGGATCAAACCTGGGTCTCTGGCGCCATAAGGCAGCAACTCTACCGCTGCGCCACCGTGTGGCTCTAACTGGTGCCACCTTAAAACCCTGTCCCATGGTACGAGTTCATTCCAAGAGCTCTCCCGAGTTTAAAAAAAAAATCAAACTCGTGGTAAGCACGGAGAATGAACGTAGCGGGTACGTAGGAGCTCGGGGTCATCTCTTAGCGCTAACGGCAGGTACTCGGGAAGACTCGCTAACGGCAGGTAAGCACAGGAAGACTCATGAAGATTTTTCAACATGATGAAAAATGTCCACGAGAGCCCCGAGTACCGACGAGCGACCATTACCGTAAATCTCCGAGTTCAAATCAGGGCAAACTCGGGAGCAATCTTGGACTGAACTCGTACCGTGGGACAGGGGTTTTACATGTGAAATTGAACGCAGTGCTGACAATACTCTCAGCTTGTCAGATAGCAACTGTTGTGAGAGATAAGAGTTAATGGGTCATGTCGATGGCCCCTATATCAGAAATGGGTTTTGGTTTCATTAAGGTACGCTTCTACCAGCCTGCCAACGAGTCCTTTATTTGAATTGCAAGTGCGTTTATTTTATTTACAATTAAAATTCACCAACTACTTCTAGGAAAGTAAATGAGGTTATGTGTACTGATTGGTATGTGGTTCTTAATACTCTCAACCAACACATTCATTGCCACCAGTTCACCTTCAATGCACCTCATTATTAATGGATGAATTCTGCGGGCCAAACAGCTTATGCCAATTTAATGTAAAAAAAATTGCATCAAATCCTTTGTTATCTGTTCATGAGCTACTTGTATGAAATCACATTATCCCAGTTCCAGCTAAACTGCTGGAGGCAGATAATGTTTAACAAAGTATGTAAGCGCATTTAGTTGCATCATGTGACTATTGCATGATATAAACAGCCAGCTCTGGAAATTTCCATTCACCAATTTTTTTTCTCTCTCGCGAGCAGTTTGCTTACTGAAAAAAAAAGCATCAAATAACTAGTTGCGGTGGACATCTGACTTCACCCTTTCATGGATTCATCAAGCTGAGAAATTTTCGTTTTCTCACCCCCACCCAAGTGGCACCAGCTTCTCGTTCTCGCCTAGCAAGCAGCTCACAATGGCCTGTTTCCTTTATCATCGTTACTTTTTTGCATATCTTTCAATCATTTATTCTACATCTCTCTATTTCCATCTATATCTCCCATTTCCCTCTCCCCTGACTCCAGTCTGAAAAAGGGTCTCGACCCGAAACATCACCCATTCCTTCTCTCCAGAGATGCTGCCTGACCCGCTGAGTTACTCCAGCATTTTGTGTCTATCTTGGGATAAAACAGTATCTGAAGTTCCTTCCTATAGACATTGTAGTTTAGTCTAGTTACGAGATGCAGCGCAGAAACGGGCCCTTCGGCCCATCGTGCAGTCCAGCGATCCCCATACTAGGAGTATTCTACACATACCAGGGACAATGTTACAATTTTTACAAAGCCAATTAACCTACAAGCCTCTATGTCTTTGGAGTGTGGCAGGAAACCGGAGCACGCGGAGAAAACCCACACAGGTCACAGGGAGAACGTACAAATCTGGAACAGGAAATGCTAAAAGTTTAACAAGTCAGGCTGCGACTGGGGAGAGTGAAACAGGTTAAATATTTGGAACATGGAATAACTAGTGTACAGCCCAAGAACAGGCCCTTCGGCCCACAATGCCCGTGCCAAACGTGATGCGAAGAGCAACTCTTATCTGCCCGCAGATAATCCACAATCCCCCAGTCCCTGCGTGTTATGCAAAAGTCTCTAAAAGGTCTCTCAAAAGACTCGCTTCAGGCCGTTCATCTTTTATCAGGACTGGTGTAAAGTTAGAGACAATACAAGTTCTAAAGTGCATGTGGTGCGGCAAAGAACAAAGGGAAAGGTGTACGATACAAAACATGACAAAATTCATGGGAGGAATCGATCGTGTAAACGCACAGAATCTCTTGCCCAGAGTAGGGGAATTGAGATCCAGGGGACATTGTTTTAAGGTGAGGGGGGAAGATTTAATAGGAACCTGAGGGGTAACTTTTCCACACAAAGTGTGGTGAGTGTAAGGAATAAGATGCCAGAGGTGGTACAATAGTTGAGGCTGGGTCTATTGCAACGTTTAAGAAACATTTGGATTGGTACATGGATAGGACAGGTTTAGAGGGATATGGGGCAAACGCAGGCAGGTGGGACACGTTGGTCAGTGTGGACAAGTTGGGCCGAAGGGCCACTCTAGATAACTCTATGACTCCTTGGTAGACAGATGATTTTTGGCATTGGAGGGGATGACAAATGCATTCCTTTACTGGGTGTGGAGTAATGCAGAGGTTAAATTACTAGGCTGGTAATCGAGAGGTCATGACTAACAACCATAAAACTGAGTTCAAATCCCACCATGGAAGTTAATATTTTTCTAGTGTGACTACAAAAGCTATCGGCCTGTTAACAGAGTCACAAGGGTACAAAGCACAGAAACAGTTCCTTTGGCCAAATATCTCCACACTGGCCAAGTAGCCTAGCCAAGCTGGTCCCGCTACCTGCACTTGGCCACATATCCCTCCAAACATTTTCTAATCAAGTACTTGTCAGAATGTCTATTAAACGTTGTGAATTGCATCCACCTTTGAAGCATCCGCTGACAGCTCATTCCACATACGCATGACCCTCTGTGTCAAAATATTGCACCTCGGGACCCTTTTAAATCTTCCCTCTTTCACCTTAAAATTAATAATCGATTCCTCAATCCTTGAAAAATTAATGGTTATTCACCTGATCTATGCCCCTTATGATTTTTATAAACCTTTACACTCCAGGGAGTGGAGTCCTAGCCTAGCCACACTCTTTAGTTTAGTTTAGTTTAGTTTAGAGATACAGCGCAGTAACAGGCCCTTTGGCCCGCCGGATCCATGCCAACCTGCGATCCCCGCACACTTACACTATCCTACACAATCTGGGGACCATTTACAATTATACCGAGCCAATTGACCTACAAACGTGTACGTCTTTGCAGTGTGGGAGGGAACCAGAGATCCCGGAGTAAACCCACGCAGGTCACGGGGAGAACGTACAAATACCCTACAGACAAGCACCCGTAGTCAGGATCGAACCCGGGTCTCTGGCGCTGTGAGGCAGCAACTCGACCGCTACGCCATCGTGCCGCCTGCTCTTCTTATAACTCAAACATTCCAGTCCCGAAAAAATCCTCATAAATGATTTTTGCACCTTTCCTGTTATAACGCCATTATTCCTGTAACAGGATCACAAGAACTCCACATGCTACTTCAAATGAGACCTTGATTGGTGCATGTGTCGAGTGTCATGGGGGGGGGGGGGGGGGGGGGGGGGGGGGAAGAAGGCAGGAGAATGGGTTTAAGAGGGAAAGATAGATCAGCCAGGATTGAAAGGCGGAGTAGACCTGATGGGCAGAATGGCCTAATTCTGCTCCAATCACTGATGCCACAACTCCAGTCCTCAGTACCAAGATCTATAAAGGCCAGTGGGCCAAACACATTCTTCACCACCCTATCTATCTGCATTGCCTCTTTCAGGGAACCAATGTGCCTACACCCCATGATCTCTCTGCTCTACACCAATTAAGTAATAATGCCCTTGGGGATAGGAAGTCAGCTCTCTTTATCCAATCTGGCCATTTGCAACACCAGACCCATCCTGAGAGATGACCTCTTCAGAAGGCTAGCAAGATGCCAATTTATTGTCGCCTTTGTAACTATATCGGCGCCCTTTATGTGGTGACCGTTTGCATACCTTGGGTATGCAAAACAAAGAGTATCACTGTGACTTGTCGAACACGATGGCAGGTTAAACTATTTTCCTCTGCCTTCACGTGAGCTGTATCCCTTTATTCTCCAAAAGGGGAATTGTTTAAAAGGAACCTGAGAGGTAGCCTTTTTCACTGAGGATAGACTCTGAAAGCTGCAGTAACTCAGCGGGTCGGACAGCATCTCTGGAGAAATGGAATAGGTGGCGGTTTGTGTCGAGGCTCTTCTTCAGACGCTGGCTGGTGGTAAGTAAATGGAATGAACTGCCAGAGAAAGTGGCTGTGGTGGATACAAGAACAAACATTTCAAAGTCATTTGGACAGATACGTGGATAGGAAAGGTCTTGAGGTATATGGGCCAAACGCTGGCAAATGGGACTGGTTTAGATGGCGTAGACACAAAATGCTGGAGTATCTCAGTGAGACAGGCAGCTGGAGAGAAGGAATGGGTGACTCAGTCCCAGAAGAAGGGTCACGACCTGAAATGTCACCCATTCCTTCTCTCCCTTCTCTCCAGAGATACTACCTGAGTTACTCCAGTATTTTGTGTCTATCATTCATCATTCATCACTCATTCACCTACTCAAGGTGCAAAAAGGATGGATAATACTTCCTGTCCTTGAAGAGATGCACAGATCCTGAAAAACCCTGAGAAGTACTAAGTCATCGTTATATGCTGTAGACCCTTCATCAGAGAAGAGAAAACAACATGTATTATAGGGGTAAAAATAGACACATTGAGTAACTCAGCAGGTCCAGCAGCATCTCTGGGCCAGATGCAGGCAGGTGGGACAAGTGTAGATGGGACATGATGGTGTGGGCAAGTTGGGCCGAAGGACCTGTTTCCACACTGCATGACTCTATGACTATGAGACCAGGGCAGGTACATGGATAGGAAAAGTTGAGAGGGATATGGGCCATACATGGGCAGCTGGGACTAGCGTAGATCTTGGGCGGCATGGACAAGTAGGGCCAAAGGGCCTGTTTCCATTCTGTGTGACTCTATATGGTCCTGGAGTAAACACATACCGGGATCTAGCATCAGACAGACACAAAAGGCAGGAGTAACTCAACGGGTCAGGCAACATCTCTGGAGAAAAGGAATAGGTGGCGTTTCAGGTCGAGACCCTTCTTCAGATACATTAATGGCATTTTGGTGGAGGCAGATATATGAATGGCATTTAAGAAACGTTTAGATGGGCACGCAGATATGCAAGGAATGGAGGGATATGGATCACGTGCAGACTGAGGAGATTACTTTAATTTGGCATCATGTTCGACATGGACCTAGAGTTATAGAGTCATAGTCATAGAGTCACAGACCCTTCGGCCAAACTTGCCCACACCGACCAACATATCTCATCTACACTAGTTCCACTTGCCTGCATTTGGCATCCTTCTGGTCCGGACCATTCTTTCAAGCCCTCATCCCTCTGGCTAGGCCATTATTGGCGGTTTATTGAAACTCATGATGCTGCTTTCAAGAATCTGTGGAATTCTTTGCCACAAACGGCTGTGGAGTCAGTGGATATTTTTAAGGCAGAGATAGATAGATTCTTGAATAGTACGGGCGTCCGGGGTTATGGGGAGAAGGCAGGAGAATGGGGTTAGGAGGGAGAGATAGATCAGCCATGATTGAATGTTGGAGTAGACATGATGGGCCAAATGGCCTAATTCTGCTCCTATCCCGTATGACCTTATGACCTTTCTCAATGATAAACACACACAATGATCTCCATGTTCACAAAGCACGAGTTTTTTTCGTACGATAAGCCAGGCAAGGCATTGATGCACCAGGTCCCTGCCTGATAGAGTTCATACAGTCACACTCCAGCTGCAGCCAAACCACAAGTTCCGCGAAACCATCAGATATCTCAGCCCACTGTGCCAACCGTATCCCTTAAAGCAAACATTGGTATGTATTTATGCAACAGTATCAATGAACTGTAGCAATGGGTAAGCCAGTGTGACTTACAAATTATCACTGGGGAAAAACTGAAGTGTAGATGGGTTGGTTATTCTTAAGGGGGGGATTGCCTGCCCTTTGGCTGTGTTTAGTTAGACCAGGATATTAATGTCATGGAATCAAATGAAACCAAGAATCCACATGATCATCAATAACGACACAGTGCCAGGGACCCGGGTTCGATCGTGACTACAGGTGCCATCTGTACGGAGATTTATACGTTCTCCCTTTGACCGCGTGGGTTTTCTCCGGGCGCTCCGGTTTCCTCCCACATTCCAAAGACATTCAGGTTTGCAGGTTAATTGGCTTCCATAAGTTGTAAAATTACCCCCTGGTGTGTAAGATAGTGCTAGAGTGTGGGAATTGCTGGTCGGCATGGACCTGATGGGCCGAAGGGCCAGTTCTGGGCTGTAAACTAAACTAAACTAAACTACTGTCATTATTATTATTTCATGGAACAGAAAACAATAAGTGCGAAAAGATTATTAAGGACGAGCCTCAGCACCGTATCTGTACACTGTGGACGGGTCGATTGTAATCATGTCCACGTATTGTCGTTCCGCTGACTGGTTAGCACGCAACAAAAACTTTTCACTGTACCTCGGTGCACGTGACAATAAAATAAACTCAACTGAATTAAACTAAAATAAACTGAACTAAACTAAACAAGGAGACATTGTTATTCCGAGAAACATTATTAAGAATATGAACAAAATGTCATGTTATTTTCAGGTCTGCATCAAATCATAAATTTACTTTAACATTATAGAAAATCAGCGGGGGTACAAGGAATTGCAGATGCTGGTTTACAAAAGGAGACACAAAGTGCTGGAGTAACTCCACAGTTCAGGGAGCATCTCTGGAGAACATGGGTAGGTGACGTTTCGGGTCAGGACCCTTCTTCGGACAATTAATGTCCGTGCCTCAGCTTTTTCCCTTCATTCACAAGGTCCGGATCACAGACAAGGTGGAAAAAAACTGCTCACCCTAAATAGCAAAGCTGTTTAGCAGCATTTCTGTGCATCATCATCGCACAATCCAGGAGATCTTTTGGCTGCCACAATCACAAAGGAGATTGTCTCTACAATCCGATAAGGGGGATTGGGCCCTCTAGCTCATTCTTCAAACTCACAACTAGAGTCATAGAGTGATACAGTGTGGAAACAGGCCCTTCCGCCCAACTTGCCCACACTGGCCAACATGTTCCAGCTACACTAGTCCCACCTGCATGAGCTTGGTCCACATCCCTCCAAACCTGTCCTATCCATCTACCTGTCTAACTGTTTCATAAACGTTGGGATAGTCCCTGCCTCAACTACCTCCTCTGGCAGCTTTTTCCATACACCCACCGCCCTCAGATTCCTATTAAATCTTTTCCCCTTCACCTTGAACCTATGTCCTCTGGTCCTCAATTCCCCTACTCCGGGCAAGAGACTCTGTGCATTTACCTAATCTATTCCCCTCATGATTTTATACACCTCTATAAGATCACCCCTCATCCTCCTGTGCTCCAAGGAATAGAGTCCAAGCCTACTCAACCTCTCCCTATAGCTCAGACCCACTGGTCCTGGCAACGTCCTCGTAAATCTTCTCTGAACCCTTTTTTACTAACTAATTTAACATTTTATTTTTGTTCTTTTACTCTCTGTGTTTTATCCAAACCTTAATCCAAGCAGTGCAGGAAGGAAGGAACTGCGGCTGTTGGTTTAAACCAAAGATAGACACAAGAAGCTGTAGTAACTCAGT
Source organism: Okamejei kenojei (assembly GCA_035221665.1). Lineage (NCBI taxonomy): Eukaryota > Metazoa > Chordata > Chondrichthyes > Rajiformes > Rajidae > Okamejei > Okamejei kenojei. The sequence goes on along the minus strand of CM069142.1, from coordinate 64,052,502 downwards.
GGGTCAGGCAGTATCCCTGGAGAAAAGAAATAGGTGAAGTTTCGGGTCTGACGAAGGGTCTCGAGCCGACACGTCAACTACTCCTTAACGCAAGCTGTCCTCTTTGGGGTGGAAGATCGCAACCTTCACTTGGTCCGCCCCGTTTCGACGAATGCAATCAACAATCAAATAAGATCAAATAGAACAAGTTGTCCTACAACTTTAGGCCATGCACGCCATACGCAAGAACAATAAACTATCCTGTTACCTTTGTGAATAGACAATTTCACTCCTGACCAGAATTAGCCACACCTGATAATTAAGGGACACAAGGAGCCATTTTATGCCTGACTTTGAACGGCTGTATTAACGTCAGTATCTATTAGAGTAGTGCAAACCAACACTGGGCTATTATTCCCATATTTCTGTTTACAAGATGACATTGAGTGAGTTGATACGTTTTGCATCTGGTGACATGTGGTCACACATTAGTCCCTATTAAAACTGCAATTGATCAATGGCCCCCTTGGTATATGCCTCTTCCAACGCACTTGATGGGAATCTAACGAATGACCTTGCAAAGAAAAAACAGACTCCCCATCTTCGCCATGTCCTGATTAGCTTCAGGTTCATTGGCATCACGAGGCGAGCAAGAAGCTCTATAACAAAGGGGACCTTTGTACAGCACTGTTCAGATCTGCACAGCAGATGACATTTTATACACTTGTGAGATTTTTGATTGCCCCCCACTAACTAGTTCCTTTTCATTTGGCTGTTTCTTTAAAAACAAAAAACAGAGCTGGTCACAGCCTTCTTGGGCTCATGATCTAACCACATCATTTAATTGCAGTTTGTTACTTAATGGATCACAAACAGGCCAAAAATCTTGTGATGCCTTTTGTCTAAAAGCCAATTCCTGCTTCTTTATGGAGCCAATAATGCCGTCAATAAAATAAATCTTAGATCTCTTGCGCTATTAGCTGTTTTAATGAAACTTTTTACCGATGTTTGCTTTTGATGGTTTCCTCCCAGGCTACCCCCATGGAAAAATCCTTCCTGCAGTCTCTGGAGTAAGCACGGTGGTGCAGCTGGTGGAGCTGCTGCCTCACAGCACCAGAGATCTGGGTTCAATCCTGACCTTGGGTGCTGTCTGTGTGGTGTTTGCACCTTCTCCCTGTGACCGCGCGAGTTTCCCCCGGAGCTCCGGTTTCCTCCCCCATCCCGAAGACCGCGGGTTTGCAGGTTAGCTGGCCTCTGAAAACTGCCCCTGGTTAGCACGGAATGGATGCAAAAGTGGGATAACATAGAACTAGTGTGAATTAGTGGACATGCTGGATCGCTAAACTAAACGGAACCATTTCAAATTTTCAATTTAGTTTACAACCTTTACAATTTCTACATACCTGTACATTTTTGGAGTGTGGGAGGAAACCGGAACGCATAGAGAAAACCCACGCAGGACACAGGCAGAACGTGCAAACTCCGTACAGACAGCACCCGTCGTCAGGAGCGAACCCGGGTCTCTGGCGCTATAAGGCAGCAACTCTACCGTTGCGCCACCGTGTCTTCTGGGATAGTGATGTCCTACAAAGAATATGTCGGGTTTGGAGAGGGGAGATGACGGTGCTGAACTTTGCACAACTAAATACCACCAGTGGAACACAAGGAAACAATCGCAGTATTGAAGATGTGCAGGGAGGAACTGCAGATGCTGGTTTAAACCGAAGATAGACACAAAATGGTGGAGTAACTTAGCGGGTCAAGCAGAATCTCTGGAGTGACGTTTCGGGTCAAGACCCTTCAGTGTGAAGAAAGCTCTCGACCCAAAATGTCACCCATTCCTTCTCTCCAGAGATACTGCCTGTCCCGCTGAGTTACTCCAGCATTTTGTGTCTATCACCAGTACTGAAGATATTATCTCACCGCTCTTTGCCTGTGACATATTCCCAATTACAGGTCGCAAGAAGGATCTTCTGGATGGTGCTTGAGAAAGGAGGGACCCAAGAAGGAGGCTAATCTGCTGCTGGCTATACTACACTGTGGTTCAATGATCTGCAGACACTCGTAGTCCCAGCTAATCCAAACATTCGTCCAACAAGAAACAAGCCCAAAACAAGAAGTCAATGTAGCTGGGACTGGGGTCAATGTAAGAGAGACTTAGGTCAATGTAGTATAGACTCAGATCAATGCAGCTGAGACTGAGGTCATTGTAGTTGGGACTGAGTTTTAATGTAGCTGATCTTATAGAGGTGAACAAAATCATGAGAAGAATCGATCGGGTAAACACACGGGGTCTCTTGTCCAGAGTAGAAGAATCGAGAACCAGGGGGCATAGGTTTAAGGTGAGGGGCAAAAGATTTAATTAGAACCTGAGTGATAACATTTTCATGCAAAGGGTGGTGGGTGTATGGAACGAGCTGCCAGAGAAGATATTTGAGGCAGGTACTATTGCAATGTTTAAGAAGCGTTTGGACAAGTACATAGATCTTCTTCTTCTTGCATATGGGGTGCACAGCCTAAAGTAGTAGGTTAACTTGTTCTATTTGATCTATTTGTTTGTGCACATCGGGTTGATTGCATTAGTCCAAACAGGGTGGACCACGTGAAGGTTGCAATCTCCCACCCCAGTACATAGATAGGACAGGTTCCGAGGGATATGGGCCAAATACAGGCAGGTGGTACTGGTGTAGATGGGACATATTGGTCGGTGTCGGCAGGTTGGGTGGAAGGGCCTGTTTCCATGCTATATGACTATGACTCTATGGGACTGAGGTCAACATAGCTGGAAATGGGGTCAATATAACAAAGACTGAGGTCAATGTACTATGGACTCATGTCAATGTAACTGGGACTGAGGTGATTGTAGCTGAAACTGAAGTCACTAAAGTTGAGACACAGGTCACTGGAGGCGGGGTTGAGAGAGGCTGGTGTCAAACATTGGCAAGAAAACGCAGTATTGATGGAAATGTCCTATAATGTTGGTGAATGCTGCAAAGATTGCTTCAATAAATGCAATTTGGAAACCTGCAATGCATCTGTCTTTAATGGGACGTTTTACAACCAAAAAGTACAGTCAGACATATCACAACCAATTAGCTACGCCTCAAACTTAACATGTAAACAACCTTTGGTCTCTCAGGCTCACGCTTGCCCTTCAACAGAGGTATCTAGTGGTTTTACAATATTTTCTCGTCAAGTGATTGAGGGTATTTTTATTTGATTTTATTTTATTTATTTTTTTGCTTATTTTTGTTAGAAGTACAGTAGTGTGGTACTTAAGTACCTAATACATACATATTTCCATTCTTGTACAACTTCATACTTTTGATTTAATAATAAAAGAACAGTGAGAGAAAAAAGAAATAAAGAGTGTCGGAATAGATAGACAAGCGAGTAGAAACAGATAGCCAAAGAAATACAAGACCGAGATAAGAAGCTAAAAAGATTGAAAGAAAAGGAGAAAGTAAAGGAAAGAGAGATTAGGAGAGATCTACCTATTTCGTATTTTTGCCCATCCGTCACCCGGTTCTAAACCATTTAATTTCTTATGTTGCACCATCTGCTTGTAAAAAGTTGATAAAAGGAGACCAAGTCTTTAAGAATAGGAGGGTAGGAGGAATCACATTTCTTCAAGGTGTAGCATTTCAGACATGTTTGAGATCCACATTTTGAATGGTAGCGTGGTAGCGTTTTTCCAAAATTTGAGTATAGCTTTTTTTGCTGTTATTAGACCGAAATTAAGAAAAGCTTCTTGGAATATAATTAGTTTACTTCCCTCTTCCATTGATCCAAACATAATCAGTTCTGTATTGGGGTTCAACTTTGTTTTGTAAAAATTCCAAAAATTTCATTCCAAAGTGTATACAGTTTTATACAAGAGACAAAGGAATGTGCTATAGTGGCATTTTGAGTTAGACATTTGTCACAGATGGGGGAAACATTTGAAAATATTTTATTCAGTCTAGTTTTCGAAAAATATAGTCTATGTAAAATTTTAAATTGAATTAGGTTATGTCTTACATTAATTGAACATTTATTTACATATAATAAATTTTCTTCCCATCTATCATTCGGAATTTTTATCAATAACTCTTGTTCCCAGTCCCTTCTAATTGCCTCTGTCGTTGGTGTTTCTATATTTAGAATTGTATTATACAAGTAAGATATTAAATTGCTTGATTGAGGGTATTTTTAATGCGGAGATTGACACATTCTTGATTAGTAAAGGGCCTGTCCCACATGCCGATTTTGCTGGCGTCATATCAGAGTCGCCAAAAGATTTTGAACATTTCAAAATCCAGCGGCAACAAAATAAATGTGGCGACACTTGAAAAAACACCGCGCGTCGTACGTCATCGCGCCACGTCATGCGTTACCATACCGCATCACGCCGCGTATTTTTTCGGTGACCTGGTACGTCAGTCAATTATGCCGGCAGTCGCCGAAAAAACGGCAAGTGGGACAGGCCTTTAGGGGTGTCAGGGGTTTATGGGGTGAAGGCAAGAGAATTGGGATGAGAGGGAAAGATAGATTAGCCATAATTGAATGTAGACTTCATGGGCCAAATGGCCTAAGTCTGCTCCCAGAATATGAACATGAACATTACCAATTCCATGTGAAAATATTGGTGCGCGCTGCACTATCTGAGAGCACATTGCAACTACCTGTAACTTGCTGCAAAAAAAAACATATCCTTCTCTCTTGCCTTTTGCCCGTCATTTTAAAACTGCGTCCTCTAGTTAATGATCTTGTGACTTACACTTACCAATTGTTCATTAACTCTATTAAAGCCATCTCAGCACTCTATCAAATCCTTCCTCAGGCCATCTGACCTGCACTGTTCCCTCCTGTAAAACACTATCAATGTGCTGGTGATTTGAATCTCCTGCCTCTTGTCCTTCACCTCTGCGTCTTCCGGTAGAGTGACGGACCAGGCCATCACTTCCGTTACCTCTCCGCCTGGTGACGGACCAGGCCTTCACTTCCGTTACCTCTCCGCCTGTACGGATTCAGAGTGTGACTGTCTCTCTCCTTCTAACTGACTCCCAGTTTAGTTTAAGAAAGAACTGCAGATGCTGGAAAAAATCGAAGGTAGACAAAAATGCCGGAGAAACTCAGCGGGTGAGGCAGCATCTATGGATCGAAGGAAATAGGCGACGTTTCAGGTCGAGGGTCTCGACCCGAAACGTCGCCTGTTCCTTCGCCCCATAGATGCTGCCTCACCCGCTGAGTTTCTCCAGCATTTTTGTCTACCCCCAGTTTAGCTTAGTTTAGTTTGGTTTGGTTTAGAGATACAGCGTGGAAACAGGCCCTTTCGGCCCACTGAGTCCGCGTCAACCAGCGATCCCCGCACATTAACGCTACCCTACACACACCGGGAACAATCTACAATCTTTAAATGAAGCCAATTAACCTACAAACCTGTACGTCTTTGGAGTGTGGGGGCACCTGGAGAAAACCCACGCGGTCACGGGGAGAACATACAAACTCTATACAGACAGCGCCCGCAGTCAGGGATCAAACCCAGGTTCCAGGTGCTGTAAGGCAGCAACTCTATCCATTACTCCACCCTAGTTATCCCTTTCTCCCTGCCAATTCCAAGTTTAACTGTCCCTTTGTCTCTACTGATTCCTCGATTAGTTGCTCTCTGTCCGCACTGATACACAGATTAACAGCCCCTATGTCTGTACTGATTCGCAGATCAGTTGTCCTTTAGCCTGGACTGTGATTTTGTGAACCTTGCAAGATGTTCTTCTTTAGTTTAGCTTAGAGATACAGCATGGAAACAGGCCCTTCGGCCCACCGAGTCCACAACGACCAGCGATCCCCGCACACTAACGCTATCCTACACACACTAGGGACAATTTACATGTACACCAAGCCAAATAACCTACAAACCTGTATGTCTTTGGAGTGTGGGAGGAAACTGAAGGTCTCGGGGGAAACCCACAGGGGTCACGGGGAGAACGTACAAACTCCGTTCAGACAGCACCCGTAGTTGGGATCGAACCCGGGTCACTGGTGCTGCAAGCACTGTAAGGCAGCAACTCTACCGCTGCGCCACCGTGTTGCCCCGAGCAGCAAAAAGATTATTAACAAAAAAAAAAATCATTATTGTCCCTCACACTTAACATTTTCTTCCTAGTTAAAAGTTTCTTCCCAGCTGTTATCAGGCAACTGAACCATCCTACCAACTAGTGAGCGGTCCTGAGCCACCATCTATCTCATTCGAGAATCTCGGACTATCTTTGATCAGATTTTATCTTGCACTAAACATTATTCACATTATTCCCTTTATCATGTATCCGTACACTGTGGACAGCTCGATTGTAATCATGTATTGTCCTTCCGCTGACTGGTTAGCACGCAACAAAAGCTTTTCACTGTACCTCAGTACACGTGACAATAAACTAAATGTAAAATAAATGACACTAATAATCTGCACTATATGCAACAGAGCAGCTCTCTGCCTTTCCTTCAGACCAAGGCAGTGAACCATAAGGAGAGAGTGCAGGATAAATGTTCCCCATGTTGGGGGAGTCCAGAACCAGGGGTCATCAGGACATTTAGGACTGAGAGGAGGAAAAAACAATAATCCAAAGAGTTGTGAATCTGTGGAATTCTCTGTCACAGAAGGCAGTGCAGGCCAATTCACTGGATGTTTTCAAGAGAGAGTTAGATTTAGCTCTTAGGGCTAACGGAATCAGGGGATATGGGGAAAAGGCAGGAAAGGGGCACAGATTTAGGATGATCAGCCTTAATCATATTGAATGGTGGTGCTGGCTTGAAGGGCCGAATAGATAATAGACAATAGACAATAGACAATAGACAATAGGTGCAGGAGAAGGCCTTTCGGCCCTTCGAGCCATTCAATGTGATCATGGCTGATCATCCCCAATCAGTATCCCGTTCCTGCCTTCTCCCCATATCCTCTGACTCCGCTACTTTTATCTAGCCCTATCTAGCTCTCTCACTATTATGATATAGTTGGGATCACAGAGACATGGCTCCAGGGTGACCAAGGCTGGGAGCTGAACATCCAGGGATATTCAATATTCAGGAGGGATAAAGAGAAAGGAAAAGGAGGTGGGGTAGCGTTGCTGGTTAGAGAGGAGATTAACGCAATGGAAAGGAAGGACATTAGCTTGGAGGATGTGGAATCGGTATGAGTAGAGCTGCGAAACACTAAAGGGCAGAAAGCTCTGGTGGGTGTTGTGTACCGGCCACCTAACAGTAGTAGTGGCATCAAACACAAAATTAGTAATGCTTGCGACAAAGGCAAAACAGTTATAATGGGTGACTTCAATCTACATATAGATTGGGTGAATTAAATCGGCAGGGGCACTAAGGAAGAGGATTTTTTGGAATGTATGCGGGATAGTTTTCTAAATCAATATGTAGAGGAATCAACGAGAGAGCAGGCTATTTTAGATTGGGTATTGAGTAATGAGGAAGGGTTAGTTAGCAGTCTTGTTGTATGTGCCCCCTTGGGCAAGAGTGACCATAATATGGTTGAGTTCTTCATTAGGATGGAGAGTGACATTGTTAATTCAGAAACAATGGTTCGGAAGTTAAAGAAAAGTCACTTTGAGGGTATGAGATGTGAATTGGCCAAGATTGACAGGCAACCAATTCTAAAAGTGTTGACGGTGGATATACAATGGAAGACATTTAAAGACTGCATGGATGAACTACAAAAATTGTTCATCCCAGTTTGGCAAAAGAATAAATCAGGGAAGGTAGTGCATCTGTGGATAACAAGGGAAATCAGGGATAGTATCAAAGCAAAGGATGATGCGTACAAAGTAGCCAGAAAAAGCAGCATACCAGAGGACTGGGAGAAATTCAGAGACCAGCAGAGAAGGACAAAGGGCTTAATTAGGAAAGGAAAAATAGATTATGAAAGAAAACTGGCAGGGAACATGAAAACTGACTGCAAAAGTTTTTTTATAGATATGTGAAGAGAAAGAGATTAGTTTAAAGCAAATGTAGGTCCCTTGCAGTCAGAAACAGGTGAGTTGATCATGGGGAACAAGGATATGGCGGACCAATTGAATAACTACTTTGGTTCCGTCTTCACAAAGGAAGACATAAATAATCTGCCGGAAATAGCAGGGGACCGCAGGTCAAAAGGATGGAATTGAGTGAAATCCAGGTTATTCGGGAAGTGGTGTTGGGTAAATTGAATGGATTAAAGGCCGATAAATCCCCAGGGCCAGATAGGCTGCATCCCAGAGTACTTAAGTAAGTAGCTCCGGAAATAGTGGATGCATTAGTGATAATCTTTCAAAACTCTTAAGATTCTGGAGTAGTTCCTGAGGATTGGCGGGTAGCAAACATAACCCCTCTTTTTAAGAAGGGAGGGAGGGAGAAAACGGGGAATTACAGATCAGTTAGTCTAACATCGGTAGTGGGGAAACTGCTAGAGTCAGTTATTAAAGATGGGATAGCAGCACATTTGGAAAGTGGTGAAATCATTGGACAAAGTCAGCATGGATTTACGAAAGGTAAATCATGTCTGACAAATCTTGTGGAATTTTTCGAGGATGTAACTAGTAGCGTGGATAGGGGAGAACCAGTAGATGTGGTGTACCTGGACTTCCAGAAGGCTTTCGACAAGGTCCCACATAAGAGATTAGTATACCAACTTAAAGCATACGGCATTGGGGGTTCAGTATTGATGTGGATAGAGAACTGGCTGGCAAACAGGAAGCAAAGAGTAGGAGTAAACGGTTCCTTTTCACAATGGCAGGCAGTGACTAGTGGGGGTACCGCAGGGCTCAGTGCTGGACCCCCAGCTATATATTAATGATCTGGATGAGGGAATTGAAGGCAATATCTCCAAGTTTGCGGATGACACTAAGCTGGGGGGCAATGTTAGCTGTGAGGAGGATGCTAGGAGACTGCAAGGTGACTTGGATAGGCTGGGTGAGTGGGCAAATGTTTGGCAGATGTAGTATAATGTGGATAAATGTGAGGTTATCCACTTTGGTGGGAAAAACAGGAAAGCAGACTATTATCTAAATGGTGGCCGATTAGGAAAAGGGGAGATGCAGCGAGACCTGGGTGTCATGGTACATCAGTCATTGAAAGTAGGCATGCAGGTGCAGCAGGCTGTGAAGAAAGCGAATGGTATGTTAGCGTTCATAGCTAAAGGATTTGAGTATAGGAGCATGGAGGTTCTACTTCAGTTGTACAGGGTCTTGGTGAGACCACACCTGGAGTATTGCGTACAGTTTTGGTCTCCAAATCTGAGGAAGGACATTATTGCCATAGAGGGAGTGCAGAGAAGGTTCACCAGACTGATTCTTGGGATGTCAGGACTGCCTTATGAAGAAAGACTGGATAGACTCGGTTTATACTCTCTTGAATTTAGGAGATTGAGAGGGGATCTTATAGAAACTTACAAAATTCTTAAGGGGTTGGACAGGCTAGATGCAGGAAGATTGTTCCCGACGTTGGGGAGGTCCAGGACAAGGGGTCACAGCTTAAGGAAAAGGGGGAACTCCTTTAGGACCGAGATGAGAAGGACTTTTTTCACACACAGAGTGGTGGGTCTCTGGAACTCTCGGCCACAGAGGGTAGTTGAGGCCAGTTCATTGGTTATATTTAAGAGGGAGTTAGATGTGGGCCTTGTGGCTAGGGGGATCATAGGGTATGGAGAGAAGGCAGGTACGGGATACTGAGTTGGATGATCAGCCATGATCATATTGAATGGTGGTGCAGGCTCGAAGAGCCGAATGGCCTACTCCTGCAACTATTTTCTATGTTTCTATGTTTCTATGTTTACGCTGCACTCCCTCAATAGCAAGAATATCCTTCCCCAAATTAGGTGACCAAAACTGCACACAATACTCCAGGTGTGGTCTCACTAGGGCTCTGTACAACTGCAGAAGGACCTCTTTGCCCCTATATTCCTCTTGATTCCTCTTGTTATAAATGGCCTACTCCTGCGGTAAACTGGCTCAATGCTTCTGTACAACTGATTACTGCAGCATGTTCATAATCAGTGCAGAAAATCTCTCTTGGAGTGACTTACACCACCACGTTCATTTAAAGACTGCTTCCTTTGCTTTCCAACACGGAAACTAGGGAGCAAACACCCTAGCTCTCTCTCCTTGCGATTCACTACCTAGGGCCGAAGGAAAGGGACACCACAGTGGTGCAGCGGCAGAGTTGCTGCCTTACTGATCTGAATTCATTCGCGAGAAAAGATGCTGCAAATAGAACTAGGGTGGCTTACAGCGCCAAAGACCCAGCTTGCATTCTAACTGTGGATGCTGTCTGTATGGAGTTTGCACGTTCTCCACATGACCTCGTGCGTTTACCTCGGGTGCTCTGGTTCCCTCCCACATTCCAATAATGTAGGTTAATTGGCTTTTTTAAAGTTTGTGAATTGTCCCGAGTCAGTGTGTAGGATAGTACCAGTTCATGGGGTGCTCGCTGGTCGGTACGGACTCGGTGGGCTGAAGGGCCTGTTTCCTCCCTGCATCTCTGAAACTAAAACCAAGTTGGGTCCATTGCTATCTATAATAAAATTTAATAGGATGTAAACCAAGATGCATGAAAATAAGTGGAGCTGGATGAAAAACAAGATTTAGAAAAGTGTGGAAAAACAAGTCGGAAAGTAAAGGGTTAATAACAGCTGAATTTCAAAAATCAAACGTTTCCATCAATTTAATCAGAGTTAGGATACTATTAACACTGAAGTGACCGTGGGCGTTTTTTGGCACATTAGCAAGTGTAGGGCGGCACGGTGGCGCAGCGGTAGAGTTGCTGCCTTACAGCGCATGCAGCGCCGGAGACCCAGGTTCGATCCTGACTACGGGTGCTGTCCGTACGGAGTTTGTACGTTCTCTCCTTGACCGCATGGGTTTTCTCCGAGATCTTCGGTTTCCTCCCACGCTCCAAAGACGTACAGGTTTGTAGATTGATTGGCTTGGTAAATGTTAAAGAAAAAATGTTCCTAGTGTGTGTGTGATGGTGTTGATGTGCGGGGATCACTAGTCGGCTAGAACTCAGTGGGTCAAAGGTCCTGTTTCCGCTCTGTATCTCTAAAACTAAAACTAAAACGAGTATAATTTCGCCACTCTTTGTCATGGGTTCCACTTAAGCAAAACAGCACTGGCTAACTCAACTGGCAGTCATCGCTGTTGCTTGTCATGCCCATTTACCCAGGAGCTTAAAATAAACCGAGTGATATCATAGTCAAATGGGTCAGGGAACACATGTGAAAATGCCTGTGTCATTGTTCTAAAAAGCTCTCTCGGCTGTTGTTTGCCTGTTATGCATTGCAAAGTTGGGCTGCAAATAAAATGGAAAATTTATCTGGGATATAGAGTATAATTTAATTTAGCTTAGTTTAGTTTAGTGTCGAGATGTAGCGTGGAATAAGGCCCTTCGGCCCACTGAGCCTGCGCTGAGCAGCGATCTCCGTACACCAGCACTATCCTACACACACCAAGGGAAAATTGCATTTATGCCAAGCCAATTAACCTACCAATATATACGTCTTTGGAGTGTGGGAGCAAACCGAAAATCTAGGAGAAAACCCATGCACATCATGGGGAGAACATACAAACTCCGTGCAGACAGCGCCAGTGGCCAGGATCTATGTTCTCCTGAACATAGATCCTGAGTTACTCCAGCTTCCGTGTGTTTTTTTTTGTCAACCAGTATCTGCAGTTCCTTTTTTCCTGGATTTAGGGATATTAGAATTTTCTGGCGTGTGATTTAGGGTACTTGGAATTTGCAGTTTTTGGTATATTTTCAGACTGCTACATCGGAACTAAATGCTATGCTATACTATATCAGAAGGGTGGCAGAATGGCGGTGCATAGAAACATAGAAAATAGATGCAGGAGGAGGCCATTCGGATATCTATCTCTGAATCCGAAATCCGAAATCCTAGTTCCCTAAATTGCATAGACCCCCTCAAATGCTCCTCGGATATTTTATTTTTAATTCACATCTTTGGGTAACAATAGTTGGGAAAAATAGGATTCCAATAACTTGTGTTGCCTCCTTCAAGCTGTTTGATATTTGATGCCTATTTTTTCCACATATTCCTTTCTCCTGTTTTGGTTTTCAGTTTTCAAACTGGTCGTCACTGAGTAAAAGGCTCTGTGCATCCATGCTTTCTATTCCTCTCATGATTTTATACACCTCTGTAGGATCACCCCTCAGGTTCCTGCGCTCCATGGAATAAAATCCTAGCTTGCCCAATCTCTCCCCATAGCTCAGGCCCTCAGGTCCTGGCAACATTCCTGTAAAAGCGGCACGGTGGTACAGCAGTAGAGTTGCTGCCTTATAGCCCCAGAGACCCAGGTTCGAACCTGAGTAGGGGAGCTCTCTGTATGGAGTTCGCACATTCTCCCCATGACCTGCGTGGGTTTTCTCCAGGATCTCAGGTTTCCTTCCACACTCCAAAGACGTATGTACAGGTTTATAGGTTAATTGGCTTAGTATAATTATCCCTAGTGTGTGTTAATGTACGGGGATCGCTGGTCGGTGCAGACTCAGTGGGCCGAAGGGCCAGTTTCCGCGTTGTATCTCTAAACTAAGGTAAAATAAACTGGTAGAGCTGCTGCCTCACAGCACATGGGCGCGATCCTGACCTCGGGTGCAGTCACTGTGGAGTGTCCACGTTCTCCCTGTGACCTTGTGTGCTCCGGTTTCCTCCCACATTCCAAAGCCGTGCAGAGTCGTTCATTAATTGGCCTCATTAAAATTCCCCCAGTGTGTCGAGAGTGTTGGCGGAAGTAGGTTAACACAGAACCAGTGTGAATGTGGGATCAATGGTCGGCACGGACTCGATGGGCCGAAAGGCCTGTTTCCATGCCACATCTCTAACGTCATTAAAAGTACAGTGGATAACCCATCGGCATCTCGAATCTTCAGCACAATACACAATACAGCACAATATTGTCACATGTGCCGAGGTACAGTGAAAAGCTTTTGTTGCGTGCTATCCAGTCGGCAGACTGACAACCCATGATCACAATCGAGCCATTTACAGAGCATAGATACCTGATAGGGGAATAACATTTAGTGCAAGGTAAAGCCAGTGTCACCAAGGGGGTAAATAGTAGTTCAGCATTGCTCTCTGGTTGACTTCCAGTGACTTGGAAACAATGATCAAGAGGTCAAACCATGAATGCATTAAATACAAAGATCTGGAGTGAATGCCATCCTCATTTTTCATCACGGACAAATCATCCAGAAAATAAAGAAGACATAAAAACAATGTTGCTGATTTATTAAAACTCTCACATGTCCTGGCATGATAATATTGGAAACAGACCAAGTCAAACACGGAGGTGGACGTTTAACTGCAAAGTATCAGATCTCCACTGTTTATCCACCAGGTTACAGTTTTCGGGACTTGGCAGAGCATGAGAAAGAGAGGGTCATAGTCACTGCAAGTCTTAAAGCAACTTTTTATTCAAAACCCACTTTGAGGCCAAATGCATATCTTTGCATGCATCTCCTTGTTCTATCTGTCAAAGTGTGGCGTCGAAGGGTGAGGGGGAGATTCAAAGGCACCGCAGAAGATTAGGTCTAGCTTAGAGAGGACAGATAGAAAGAAGCTGCACCCACTTCAAGGATCAGAGGTGTAGGAAGGAACTGTAGATGCTGGTTTAAACCGAAGATAGACAAAAAAAGCTGGAGTAACTCAGCGGGACAGGCAGCATCTCTGGAGAGAAGGAGTGGGTGACGTTTCGGGGCGAGACCCTTCTTCAGACTAGTCAGGGGAAAGGGAAACGAGAGATATAGACGATGACGTAGAGAGATGAAGAACAATGAATGAAAGATATGCAAAAAAGTAACGATGATAAAGGAATCAGGCCATTGTTAGCTGTTTGCTGGGTGAAAACAAGAAGCTGGAGCTACTTGGGTGGGGGAGGATAGAAAGAGAGGGAATGCAGGGGTTACTTGAAGTTAGGGAAATCAATATTCATACCACTGGGCTGTAAGCTGCCCAAGCAAAATATGAGATGCTGTTCCTCCAATTTGAGTTTAGCGTCACTCTGACAATGGAGGATCTGACAAGGATCAGAGGCCTGGATTTAAAATGTTGGGCGAATGATGGAAGGAGAATGAGGTGAAATCTTTTCCTTCTCAGACATTAGTTATGATCTGAACTCATTTGTGATAGATATGTTTTGAAAACGAAAAACTAGGGTGGCATAGTAGCCCAGCGGTAGAATTGCTGCCTCACAGCGTCAGAGGCCCGCGTTCAATCCTGACCACGGGTCCTGTCTGTACAGAGTTTGTGCATTCTCCCCGTGACCTGCGTGGGTTTTCTCCGGGTGCTCCGGTTTCCTCCCACATCCCAAAGACATACAGGCTTGTAGGTTTATTGGCTTCTGTAAATTGACCCTAGTGTGTGGGATAGAACACGGCGATCACTGGTCGGCGTGGGCTCGGTGGGTGAAAAGGCCTGTTTCCACACTGCATCTCCAAACTAAAGTAAACTGGAATTAATCAAGGCCACAAAAAAAATCAGGTTTGGCAGCTAAGGGAAAATGATTTGCAAGATAGGCACAAAGTGCTGGAGTAACGCAGCAGGTCAGGAAGCATCTCTGGAGAGAAAGAATTGGTGATACAGTGGCTTGCAAAAGTATTCATACCCCTTGAGCTTTTCCACATTTTGTCACGTTACAACCACAAACGTAAATGGCATCTTGGAAGAAAACCTGTTAGCGTCTGCAAAAGACTTGAGACTGGGGCGGAGGTTCACCTTCCAGCAGGACAACGACCCTAAACATACAGCCAGAGCTAAAATTGAATGGGTTAGATCAAAGCATATTCATGTGTTAGAATGGCCCAGTCAAAGTCCAGACCTAAATCCAATTGAGAATCTCTGGCAAGACTTGAAAATTGCTGTTCACAGATGCTCTCCATCCAATCTGACTGAGCTTGAGCTATTTTGCAAAGAAGAATGGGCAAAAATGTCAGTCTCTAGATGTGCAAAATCGTAAATGTATTTTATTGGGATTTTATGTGATAGACCAGCACAAAGTGGGGCATAATTGTGAAGTGGAAGGAAAATGATACATGGTTTCCAAATTTTATTACAAATAAAAAACTGAAAAGTGTGGCGTGCAAAAGTATTCAGCCTCCCCTGAGTCAATACTTTGTAGAACCACCTTTCGCTGCAATTACAGCTGCAAGTCTTTTGGGGTATGTCTCTACCAGCTTTGCACATCTAGAGACTGAAATTTTTGCCCATTCTTCTTTGCAAAATAGCTCAAGCTCAGTCAGATTGGATGGAGAGCATCTGTGAACAGCAATTTTCAAGTCTTGCCAGAGATTCTCAATTGGATTTAGGTCTGGACTTTGACTGGGCTATTCTAACTCATGAATATGCTTTGATCTAAACCATTCAATTTTAGCTCTGGCTGTATGTTTAGGGTCATTGTCCTGCTGGAAGGTGAACCTCCGCCCCAGTCTCAAGTCTTTTGCAAACTCTAACAGGTTTTCTTCCAAGATGCCCTGTATTTGGCTCCATCCATCTTCCCATCAACTCTTTATGTGATAGACCAGCTTCCCTGTCCCTGCTGAAGAAAAGCATCCCCACAGCATGATGCTGCCACCACCATGTTTAAAAGTGGGGATGGTGTGTTCAGGGTGATGTGTTAGTTTTCCGCCACACATAGCATTTTGAATTTAGGCCAAAAACTTCAATTTTGGTCTCATCAGACCAGAGCACCTTCCTCCACATGTTTGCTGTGTCCCCCACATGGCTTGTGGCAAACTGCAAATGGGACTTCTTATGGCTTTGTTTCAACAATGGCTTTCTTCTTGCCACTCTTCCATAAAGGCCCGATTTGTGGAGTGCACGACTAATAGTTGTCCTGTGGACAGATCCTCACACCTGAGCTGTGGATCTCTGCAGCTCCTCCAGTTACCATTGGCCTCTTGGCTGCTTCTCTGATCAATGCTGTCCTTGCCCGGCCTGTCAGTTTAGGTGGACGGCCATGTCTTGGTAGGTTTGCAGTTGTGCCATACTCTTTCCATTTTCGGATGATGGATTGAACAGTGCTCCGTGAGATGTTCAAAGCTTGGGATATTTCTTAATAACCTAACCCTGCTTTAAACTTCTCCACAACTTTATCCCTGACCTGTCTGGTGTGTTCCTTGGGCTTCATGATGCCCAAGGAACATTGTTTGTTCACTAATGTTCTCTAACAAACCTCTGAGACCTTCACAGAACAGCAGTATTTATACTGAGATTAGATTACACACAAGTGGATTCTATTTACTAATTAGGTGACTTCTGAAGGCAATTGGTTGCACTGGATTTTATTTAGGGGTATCAGAGTAAAGGGGACTGAATACTTTTGCACGCCACACTTTTCAGTTTTTTATTTGTAAAAATATTTGAAAACCATGTATCATTTTCCTTCCACTTCACAATTATGCGCCACTTTGTGTTGGTCTATCGTATAAAATCCCAATAAAATACATTTACGTTTGTGGTTGTAACGTGACAAAATGTGGAAAAGTTCAAGGGGTATGAATACCTTTGCAAGCCACTGTATATCGGATTGAGACCTGAAGAATGATCCCAACTAAAAAATGTCATCTATCCTTTTTCAGGCCAGTTCATCAAATGGGCAATTAGCCAGACGCGTAGGAGATTGTACATCCCCCACACCGTTCCCATTCCACCCTGCTCCACATCCACACCACAACATAGAAACATAGAAACATAGAAAAAAGGTGCAGGAGTAGGCCATTCGGCCCTTCGAGCCTGCACCACCATTCAATATGATCATGGCTGATCATCCAACTCAGTATCCCAAACCTGCCTTCTCTCCATACCCTCTGAACCCTTTAGCCACAAGGGCCACTTCTAACTCACTCTTAAATATAGCCAATGAACTGGCCTCAACTACCTTCTGTGGCAGAGAATTCCACAGACTCACCACTCTGTGTGAAAACCTTTTCCACCACTATAGGCAGCTGCCATGGCAGCACTCCAACAAGCTCTGATGATGGGACAGCACAGTGACGTGGCGGTAGAGTCGCTGCCGTACAGCGCCGGAGACCCTGGTTCGATCCTGACCACGGGTGTTGTCCTTACAGAGTTTGTTCGTTGTCCCCGTGAACGAGTGGGTTTTGTCCGGGTGCTCCGGTTTCCTCCCACACTCCAAAGACTTATATGTTCGCAGGTTAATTTGCTTTGGTAAAATTGTAAATTGTCCCTAGTGTGTAGGATGGTGCTCGTGCACGGGTGGTCGCTGGTCGGCACGGACTCAGTGGGCGGAAGGACCTGTTTCTCCGCTGTATCTCTATAGTCTAAAGTCTACAGATTTGACCCATGTGGCCCATCCTAACCTGAGATTTCTTAAACGCCTCCATGGTGGCTGCTCAAAACCCCCAATTCCCAAAATTTTACCCACTTGCCCAAATTTCTCAAAGGGCTCTTTGACCATCTGATTTGTTCCATACCTTCTCGTACCTCTAGTTTCCCTCTCCCCTGACTCTCAGTCTGAAGAAGGGTCTCGACCCTAAATGTCACCCATTCCTACTATCCAGAGATGCTGGCTGTCACACATGCTGAGTTACTCCAGCATTTTGTGTCTGTCGGCGTAACCAGCATCTGCAGTTCCTTCTTACACATATCTCAAACGCAAGTCACAAGTCTAGATAGACACAAAATGCTGGAGTAACTCAGCAGGACAGGCAGCTTCTCTGGAGAGAAGGAATGGGTGACGTTTCCGATTGAGACCCTTCTTCAGACTGATGTCAGGGTAGTGGGCGGTACAGAGATAAAATGTAGTCTGAGACAGTAAGACTGGTCAGAGAACTGGGAATGGGGAGACTATGGACAGAGAGGGAAAGCAAGGGCTACTTGTTGTCGGAGAAGTCAATGTTGGATGATCAGCCATGATCATATTGAATGGCGGTGCAGGCTCGAAGGGCCGAATGGCCTACTCCTGCACCTATTTTCTATGTTTCTATGTTCATACCGCTGGGGTGTAAGCTACCCAAGCAAAATATGAGGTGGTGATCCTCCAATTTGTGTTGGGTCGCACTCTATCTAAACGTCTGGTGTTGATTGTTGAGGTTGAAATTTGCGTGGCAGTGACATGGTAGATGTGAAATCCATTTATGGCGTCCACATCACTCTGCACAGATGGAGGGTTTGTGTTTGTGCAAAGCAACAGGCCAGTGCTTTTAACAGACTTTTGTAAATATCTCCAACCTATTTCCAGAGGCCCACGTGGAATTTGGCACCTAACATCAACATATTTCCTGCATCACAGAAACAGGAAATCAATTTCATGGAGTCATAGAATCATATAGCGTGAAAACAGGCCCTTCTGCCCAACTTGCCCACACCGACCAACATGTCCCATCCACACTAGTCCCACCTGCCCGCTTTTGGTCTATATCCCTCTATACCTATCCTATCCATGCACGTCCAAATGTCTCTTAAACATTGCGATAGTACCTGCCTCAACTACCTCCTCTGACACTCGGTCCGTATACCCACCACCCTTTGTGTGAAAAAGTTACTCCTCACGTTCCCATTTAATTTTTCCCCCCTCACCTTGAACCTTTAACCTATTGTTCGTGATTCCCCTTCTCTAGGCAAGAGACACTGTGCATCTATCCGATATATTCCTCTCATGATTTCTCCTTCTTCTTGCGTATGGCGTGCACAGTCTAAAGTTGTCGGACAACTTGTTCTATTTGATCTGATTTGATTGTGCACGCCAGGTTGATTGCATTTGTCGAAACAGGGCGGACCACGTGAAGGTTGCAATCTCCCACCCCCTCTCATGATTTAATACACCTCTATAAGATTACCCCTCATCCTTCTGCGCTCCAAGGAATAGAGTCCCTGCCTACTCAACCTCTCCCTATAGCTCAGACCCTCTAGTCCTGGCTACTTCATCGTAAATGTTGATGGGCCGAACGGCCTAATTCTGCTCCTATCACTTATGAACTTGTTTAAATTTTTTTTTTTAGAAAGAGGCTCTGTGCGTCTCCCTGACCTATTCCTCTCAATTTCTGGAAGTTTATCTGGACACAGACTATTTTTGGAAACAGGGGGGTGAGAAATTATTTCAAGCAGTTATGGTGGCATGTAAACAATGACTCAATACATGTCACACCAATACTGTTGGTGAAAGTCAAATAAAGGGCAAGGACTTCAATGTTTCACAGAATTGGTGGTTGTTAGGTTGCTATGTGTAATGCCACATTGTGATTCACATTGACAGTTTTAGGGTGGAGTTTACCGTTGATCTGTTGCAGGTGGTCACAGTGATTGCAACACAACAGTGCAGGTGTATTGTTGGTCGAAAGCCTTTAAGGAGAATACTGTGATGAAAACTACAGCTGCAATGAATACTGCGACACTAATTTGTGGGTGCTTTAGGATGGTGGAAATTGATTACAGAGAGTTGGGTTTAGTTTAGTTTAGGTTAGAGAAGAGATACAGTGAGGAAACAGGCTCTTCAGCCCACCGAGTCTATGCCGACCAGCGATCCCCGCACAGTAACACTATCCTACACACATTTACAATTTTACCAAGCCAATTAACCTACAAACCTGTGTGTCTTTGGAGTGTGGGAGGAAACTGGAGAACTGTGAAGTTTTCCCCTTCCGCGGCAAAAACAAGGAGGCAGATTATTATCTCAATGGTGTTAGGTTGGATAAGGGGGAGGTACAGCGAGACCTGGGTGTCCTTGTACACCAGTCACTGAAAGTTGGCGTGCAGGTACAGCAGGCAGTGAAGAAAGCTCACGGAATGTTGGCCTTCATAACAAGAGGATTTCAGTACAGGAGTAAAGAGGTTCTTCTGCAGTTGTATAGGGCTCTGGTAAGAGCACATCAGGAGTATTATGTACAGTTTTGGTCTCCTAAGTTGAGGAAGGACATCCTTGTGATTGAGGCAGTGCAGCGTAGGTTCACAAGATTGATCCCTGGGATGGCGGGATTGTCATATGAGCAAAGATTGAAAAGACTAGGCTTGTATTCACTGGAGTTTAGAACGATGAGGGGGATCTTATAGAAACATATACAATTATAAAAGGACTGGACAAGCTAGATGCAGGAAAAATAGTAAGATTAAACGAGAACTTACCAGTTTGAAGTTTGATCGTTATTTTATGAGGAGTAACGATGAGGGATTACGTGAAGAAGCCCCGCCTGGCGCATGATCGGCATACTTCAAAGCAGCGGCATGAAAAACACAGAACATAATAGCCGGAGTAAGATAGTAAAGCTCAACATAGATTTAGAACTACCAGATGATCATTTATTTTATGAGGGTCGGGAGTGGAGGGCATGTAATCCCTCATCCTTACTCCTCATAAAATAACGATCAAACTTTGAACTGGTAAATTCTCGTTTAATCTTACTATTTTACTTCGGAGTCACGTGAGTGACTATGTGAAGATTTTGTAGCTTCTGTGTTTTTTATGTCGTAGATTCATTCCATACGACAGTCTGGCTCAATCAACACAGTAATGAGGAAATAACACATTTTTTCCCAAACATTGCTTCAGTTTATGTGATAAGTTTTTTCATTATTAAAGAATGAAAGTAATGCCCTTACTATTGAAAGGCAAATTTATCACCAAAATATCAATTGATAATATAATTTGATAATATAAACAAAGCAACAATTACAGAGAACCCAACACTGCGTGTCCAATCCTGACACCATGACTAGTTTCTTGTAACTTTAAAATTTATTTTACATCCTCCTACGGCCTTTAATCATTGCTCGAGCGGCCCATCCTGTGCCATTCCTGTGAATGTATCTACCTCCTTAATGGAGTGATTTTCCACATCTCAATGTCTACTTCCACTGAGTCTTAAACATGTTATAACCATCTAGAATGTAATCATCTAGAACCATCAGTTTTTACACATACTTAATGTGGTTTTTGTGTGTAATAAGTAGTACTGTCTCACCACTACAGAGACTCTTACCTACTTTCACACATTGAGTCAATGCTGACCCACACACAATTTTTGGCTGACAGGATATGCTTAAATTTTACCTTGGTTCCAGCTCCTCTTGGTCTGCTTTGTTTGGTAAAGTCATAAACATATAAGATAATGTAATCTGTAGCCACATACAATTATATAACGTAACATTTGCAATGTTTGCACTCTTATGCTGATACTAAAGTCATGAGCATTATTATTTTCAATGTTAATTTTTTGAATCATTGATAGAATTGGAGTCTATTTCCTAAGGCAAGTTCTGTATTTCAACTTTGGACAGATTTTATATAAATTCTTGGTCAGCAATTTGTCCTAAATAGGATGATAAACACATGAGCCCTATTATTGGCCCTGTCACTTAAATGCTGAGAAAAAATACAATCCACAAGGAACTCCCATATATCTAATATGATAAAATAACTTTTACTGTCTACAAAAGACTTCCAATTTCTTATAAAACAAAATATTGTTTTTAAATGCTATTTCTCCAAATTGCCGGTATAACATTCCTTTTCTACATAATTGTTATATTGTTATATTGTCAAACATTCATAGACCTCTTTGACCGTCAAACTGTTATAATGGTCTGGTCAAACATGCAGATAGCCAAATTCATAACTTCCTGCCATGGATGAATTTGTACAACAATAAATTACTGCACCTATGAGTCATCATAACTGGTTCATACATCAATCTCAACATTAATGAGAAACATGACAGTCCGGTTTGGGCCACCAAAGCGCCCCTGGCAGCGTCCTGCTACATATTCATCAGACACAGCCCTATAAGACAGAATGAGGAACATAAAAGAACATCTTTCATCATTTAATTTAGCAAAAATGCATCGACCGCTCCTACTCCTGTTTTTCCCACGAGAAACATTTGAGCAATCAG